>JBBUKS010000054.1:4628634-4662154 GCA_038050645.1 Hedychium gardnerianum | reverse complement strand
CAAATTAATTATTTTACTTGATTTCCAAGATATAATAGACTCCTCTTGAATGATAAAACATTCCTCCCATGACCATGAATTTCGAGTCACTAATATCTCTATCAAGCGGCCAAGATGTTAACTCTCTAATCTAAGAGAGCGATGAATCATATATTTACTCAACACTATTCTCTCTATGCTTTGTCATACACCCAACAACCGTATTAATCACAAACCGATCAAAGATTGTTGTTAACAGCGTCAAAGTACATAACTCCACACATAGAATAAATGAAGATCTCAAGTCAAAAGATCAGTTACACTCGTTCATAAGAGGAATGGTCAATGATGCTTAATATGTGGTCTCCTCTCAAGCGGGTTGTATCCAGTGTACCTTTAAACTCAAGGTACTCTCAAGTATAACTTAGATATTCATCCCTTGGTCTATCTCAACCTAGTCATATTCAGCGTTGATCTAGATATCTATGTCCCCTCTAGATATCTATTCGATCAAGGACTATTTTCAGATTAATATAACCATTAATTCATGGGACTTTATCATTAATTATATACGTACAGAAAAGTAAATGATTAACGATAAATAATTATCTTTATTAAATAATTATCCACAAATATATAAGAGTGTCTTGGCACATAAGTGCACACACTAATAAACCTACCGTGGAAGCTTAAGCAACGAGAAGAGGAGATTAATTGTTGGTACTGTTGCAACGACGGAGGAAGAAAAAAAAGATATAGCTCTGATATCATGAAAAATAACAAGAAGAAGGAATCGAACGGAACTAAAAAGAGGAAGGATTAAAATAATTCACTTATCTCTTGTTGTGTTTGTACTGATATTATAGAATCAATCAATTGATAAATTAATCATACTTTATCAATTGACTTATTAATAAAGATAAAATTTATCTAATAAATATGTTCTAATATTAATTTAATTTAATACTGTATTGGATAATTCGTTTTTAGTTGTTGCAGGGCTAATTCCTACGAGAGAGAGAGATGTAGGAGTTGACATCGCGCATGGCCATGCACGCTTGGTCTTTCTTTTGGTCTGCGTCCCATGCTTGGTCGTCTTTCTGATAGCTAGAGATCTAGAAATGATGACGCAGGACCAGTACTGTCCTCAGGAGGGCCATGCTTCTTTTTGACACCAGCCATGATTGCCAAAACCTTCTGAAAAAGCAAAACAAAAGCAAACAAAACTAATGAGAGTAACAAAGAAATTAAGGGGAAACCAAGGAAAAACTAATTATGCTTACTGTTGATGTGAATTATTTTCAATCTTCTATTTTAATGATACAACCAGTGATATGCTTACTGTGGATGATGGCACGGAGATCTGCCGTAGGTATAGAGCCTCCCAATGTGGGCTGAACTTAGCCCTTATACGCATGCACTCACTTGGATGGGTATTTAATTGAAAAGCCCGTGACTTGAATAAAAAAACTTACGTGCATGCTTTTGAAAGATGAACATATATAAGAAAGTTCTTGTTTTTATTACTTATTATTTAATTTTCTCAAATATATTCTTTTTGTCTCGACTCTACTTTCGATGTTCATGCTCGTGCACAAGAGTCAATTAGACTAACTGCACTTTAGACCTAGTTTTGCACCTCTTCAAGCGCACACATGAGAGGACCTCTCATTTATCGTCCCGATTCAATGTCAATGAGTTTTTTTGCTATGAATTTTTTATTTATATTCCACTCAATTTTATTTATTTATTTATTTTCTTACCACGTAGAACTTTCCATTGTTCATTTACTTTTTCAGAGAGCTAATTCTGGCAAATAAGCCCGACTGCATGCGAATATATTGTGGCTGAGGAAGTCTACGTATCGACTGAAGCATGAGTTGATAGAGAGAGTAATTGTTGAACCTGATGGAAAGGCCATGCATCTGCATAAATGAAGACGAATATCAGTGATATGTTATGCCACAGGCTTCTCCTTGTCCCTCTATTCAGAGGCACAGGGCCTTCTCAAGATTACTTGAGATCCTAGGAAAAAAAAATAGCCTTTTAATATTTTTAATTTTATTTTTAAAATTTTCCTTTAATTTTTTTTTGAAAAAAAAATAAAATATTAATTTTTATATAAAATTTAATTTTCTAGTTTTTTTAATGCAAACTTATTAATTAAATTTTTATATTCACGTTTTGATAATAAATTTATTTCAATGAATAAAATTGCTAAATTATTTAATTTTAATTTCTTGGGATATTATTGAACATAAATAAAACTTTATTAATTTTAATTTTTAAAAACTTTTTTATTGAAGCTATACTAACCAATATAGTTAATAGTATTCTATAAATTATCAATGCATTGAGAAAAGGATTTAATTTATTTCAAGTGTTGTTTTTAATTCTGAATTTATTATTTCGTTTAAAAAATTTTAATTTTAAAAATAAATCTAAACTATCAATATTAGATAACATGTCATGTGTTAAAAAAATTTCAAAATTTAAATATTTTATTTTTAAAAAATCATCATTAAGTAATTTTAACTTTTCTACGTCATATAAAAATTAAAATTATCTTCGTGTATTTTAAATTGTTCAAATAAATTAAGAAATAATGGTGAGAATAAAAAATAATAATAATAATAAATAAATAAATAAATATGTCAAGAAATAAACTATAGGTATGGTAAATAGAATTTCACATAAAAAATAAGGATAACGAGGAAATAAAGATAAGTCATCGATAAATAAAGTTAATCGCAGCAATTAATTAATTCTTCAAAGTAGAATTGATAAGTGCACTTAATTAATTCTTCGAATTGGAATTAATAACTGCAATTAATTATAATAATTAATTCTTAGCAATGAAATCGTGCAATTAATGAATTAACATTGCATTTACACAAGTGCATTTTATTAATTAATATTAATATATAGATGCTCTAATTAATTAATATTAATAGGCCCCAATAAAATTGGGGCTCTAGGCATAGGCCATTGCCTTGAGCTGGGCCTGTAGAGGGGATTGTCTCTTTTCTTAGATGAAATGTCATCTTTTCTTCTTTGCACAATTTGATCTCCGAGATGGAGCAGATCAGGCAAATGCATTACCTCGTGTTCAATAATCGAGATGAGTCTTACAAGCTGACGAAGATAGTTCATACAGGGATATTTTTATAGATAAATCCGGAGTCGATCGATTCCTAATAGATACGGAATATATACCTCGTTGGTTGCCTCACTTCCCTTTTATGTGTTACTGTTGTTGGGCAAAGCCTCTCGTGATTTATCCCTTTCTAGGAAGTATGAAGTCGTCCTAAAGAGGCGTCAAGATGATAATTTCACCTTTTGTTACATATGAACGTTAACCTAAAAGTGATGAAAAAGATGTTATATTTCCCCATTCACTTTGAGCGTGAAGCACGTAAGCTCGGTTACAGCCCGAGGCACGAAAGCTAGTTCGGTCTTCAAAGCAATGGATTAGTTGTTCTGCCCTGCACCCGACGATGAATGCATTAGCATTGGATCGAACACCTTGGGAACCATGTGATGCAAATATACTTATAAAGTATCAACTCAGTTGTGCGTGTGTTGTGCCCGTGTGGGCAAACACCTTGGTGACCATTGTAGCAAACACCTTGGGGACCATTTATAGCAAAAACATGATAACGCTCATGCCAAGTATCCCTTATTGTAGATCCCACGATGAAATAAAGGGAGATAAATCAGATACTAAGTGCCCCTAAAGTGGGAGAATTATTTGTCGCAGTCATGACTCAAACTCTTGCCCACAAATCTACCATTTGAATATAAAATCAACTATGTCATAAGGAAAAACACCTTGAGGTGGTGCTGGAGGAGGAGTCTGTCCTTGCCTCTAATGGCTTAAAGGAGAGCCCTCGCCGGTGCTAGTAAAAAACAACACTCCAAAATATCAAATTATAATTGATCTCGTTTAATAAAAATTTATTATAAAAATCAAATTTAGTGTGATGATTATAATTATATAATTATTATAATTATTATATATGTTATAAATCTTTATGAATAACAGTACTAAATTATTCCTTTTTTTATTTTATTTATCTCTTCTCTCGTGACCAAACTTAGAGGTGAACAAGTTGGCAATTGGAGCAGATCACCAGCGCCCCAACTTGGCTGTGCCCAGCATGATCCAATAAGTCTAACTTTAATATTTAAATATAAAAATTAAAATATATAAATATCTAAAATATTAATGTCGGATAAAATAAAATAATGATTATCACGTGAGTTAACCAAAAAAAAGATTTGAAGAGAATCTTTCAAGTTTAGCCAAAAAAAAAAAAAAAAAAAAAATTTATATAATAATAGAGAATTAATTTCATACCGCTAAACATGACTCTTATATAAACCTCAATCCTAAAACTCAAATAAAGAAAAAAAATTCTAATATATGAGCCATAATTCATATCTTGTAAAGAAAATAAAAAAAATTATAAAAGAAAGAAAAAAAAATTAAAATTTTTAAACAGATTTAAAATTCTAAAATATAAAAAAAAATATCAAAAATACTTAGACTAAAAATATCCTAAATATAAAAAAAAATTAAAAATTATAAAATTATCAAAAATAATAATAATAATCTATAAATTCTTGTATCAATCGCCTGAGAGAAAGATGATACATCAAATCAACAAAATCTATTAATAATTATTGTATTTCTATTAATCTTTCTTTAACAACTTCATAAAAAATATTAAAAAAAAAACATGTTCGGACCAGTAGTCTCAGGCCCAAGGCACCAAATATTCTGAGCGAGATCCTTATCCCAGCCAAACTCCTCAAATAGGATCTTTGATCTCACTGATCATCTTTTGGGCCATTACGCCCTTTATCAATGGCCTCTGTGAGGCCTTCTTCCATTGGTCGGATTTCAATGTAAAGCCAGCTGTGTTTGATTGGAGATTTGCTCATAACAGTCCTGCTTGATTTCTCTAACATAGTTTCATGGAAAGAAATTACAGTATCTGAAATAATGATCTCTGCTCCTCCCAAGAAATCTTCTTGCAAATCTTCCAAGCAGATCTCAAGATGTACAGTACCAACAATGTGCTTGTCAGATTCTTCGATCGTACACACCGCCATGGGATCAGATTTGGCAAAACGTTTCAAACCTTCTACGAGTTTTGGAAGATCAGAAACCAACTTACATTGCACTGCAACAGGAACCACAGGAGAAACTGAAATCATCATTGCTCTAGGATGAGCAATACTTCCTTCTCATTTGTCACCGACACCTGCCCCTCCAAAGCCTTATTCTCCTTCTCATGTACTTTTGACCCAGTGAACATCCCATCACTGGAAGCTGGTCGAACACCTTCAATCAAGTAAATTGTTGCTTGTTTCTCGTTCACTTCAGGGTGCATTGGAGATCTTGCCCGATTGTGATTCTGTACCCTAACCGGATAAGAACCTGGTAAAGTCCTCTCCTTGACTTCTGCATTGGCCACCGCTGATGAAGCTGATTTTGGATTCTCCCTCTCTCGATCGCGATCGACGCCATCCCCAGTTCTCACTGTCTCACCGAATCTCCTTTCCGATTCTTCTCTGTCATGGGGTCTAATGGTCTCCACCTCTGGAATATCAGCTCGCTTTTCTTTAACATAGACTTCACGACCACCGACAATCGTATTAGGGATAGTAATTTTTCTCGCGGGTTCGACCCCTGTGAGAAAAACTCGAAATGACGACGGGTTTGGAAAGTTTTGTTTCGAGCATGAGTTCGGATTTAAAAAAATTTAAAATTCTTAGAGTTAAATCGGGATGGGTACGAGAATGTTATTTTCATCCCCGAATCCGTCCTGATATGATACGATGGAGACGGAGATGGGGACGAAAATGGAGATGAGAATGGGGATCGGAACAAGGATGATGATTTTCCAATTAGTTCGGTAAATATTAGATGAGAAGAGGAAATTCTCGAAGATAGAAAATTGAGACGGAGATGGGGATGGAGATTTAATTCCCGTGGGTCGGGATGAAGATTCTCTGATTAAAAAAAATCGAGGATGAAAACGGAGATGAGGGCGGGAATGTAATTCGGGAGCGAGAATAGAAATGACAAATCTGCACCAGTTCCGCCCCATTGCATCCCTAGGTCGCATTGCTGACAACAGTTGCCGCCTCAAACTGTACAAACCCAAACTTTGTAACTTATTATTTCTAAAAATAATAATTAATCAGGTCAAGTAACGTCGAATTTGGAATGACTGATCCGATCTCACGAAAATTTTTCATCGGTCATCAGGGTAAATCGAGAAACGCTAATGGAGGTCTATCCAAATGACCAATATTTCTAGACCTATTTTTTTATTGAAGAAAAAATTTTCTGTAATACACCATAATTGAAATTTAAATCTTAAATTCTTAATTATTTATTTAAAAAAATTAATTATTAAGACATCTTATTGCTTCTAACTTGGATACCATCTGGCTCAGTAGGACCAAATTTCTTGAAAACGTCTTCGAGTTGAGCTGGAGTTACACCCAAAGGAAGATTTTTCACATATATCGAATGAACATCTTCTGCGATTTCTTGATTTTTGCTGCTATCGGTAACAGTAGAAGGGGATTTAGGCATGCCAGATACTTGAGCAACAGTGGGTGCGGGGGCGGCTTGTGGTTCAGTTTTTATGGATATCAGCTTAGAGGAGGCATGCGCAGGAGCTGATTCGTAGAATTTTTCTTTCATGAGTTTCACGATTGAAGCATATGATCGTTTTGAATCCACTGCTTCCTCCTGAGAATCTTGGACAACTTTTGGAATGGCAACAACTTGTGCAATTTCAACATTTGATTTAACCAACCGTGGTTGAGACTCTTCAGCATCATCCACAATAACATCAACTATAGGTTTTGTCACTTCCTCAATTTCTCCATTTTAAGAAGGATTAGAGACATATTCTACGGGCAAATCAATGTTTGGTCTTCGGTGACATCTTCTGATGACAAATCATGATCATCAACAAATTCTTCTGTTTAATCATCGTCATACGTGGGCTCGTTAAGTACCTCGGTCTCATCTCTAATTTGAGATCGAGATTCCTCTTCAATTTTTTCTAATATAAATTTCTCATGAATGATTAAAGTCGGGTCATCATTATAAAATATTCCGTCAATTTTTTCTTCCAAATCATCTTTGAATCCATCAAACTTATCTTGGACGTCAAAGCTATCATTCTCAATGATATAGCCTATTAGTCCTTGAAACGAAATTTTAGTATACCTAAACGGAAGAAAATAATCATTCATTTTTTTCTTTATTTTCTCTCAATCCTTGATCTTCGTTTTGCCTTGTCTATCTCGTGAGCGCCACAAGTGCTCCCATCACGTCGATGTTCGACTCTCGAGTCTGATGATAATCAACTTTACTTTCATCTAATTCGGAACTTGCTTATTATCGAAGAATAATTTCACTTTGTTGATCCAATCAACAATATTATCTGTCTATAAAGTATCAAAAAATTCAGGCAGATCAACTCGAAATCCAAGGTCCCCATGTTGATTCCCTTAACCACGTACCTCACGAGCTTTACGATCTTGCACCATCTTAGCTAGACACTAGGTTAAATCTGTAACTTACCTCTGTAAATCATCAATCGTCTTTTCATGGTGCTCAGCTTCTTCCGTCGAAACCTGCCTACTGCGACCACAACAACGACGACTTTCCATTGGATCTAATGCTCAGCTTTCTCAAATTGGACATTGTCAGCTTTGATATCAACTGACGCAGGAAAGGATAGTGATTATCCCGTGGGCTAACGAGAAAAGAGATTTAAGAAAAATGCAAAAAGAGAAATAATTGTCCTCAAGATTTATCCGAAAAAAGGATAATTTTATATAATAATAGAGGATTAATTTTATATAGCTAAACATGATTCTTATATATATTTCAATCTTAAAACTGAAATAAAAGAAAGAAATTCTAATACATGAGCCATAATTCCTATGAAAGGAAAAAAAAATTAAAATTTTTAAACGAACTTAAAATAAAATTTAAAAAATCAAAAATATCCTAAAGACCAAAAATATTTTAAATATCAAAAAACTAAAAATTATAAAATTATCAAAAATAATAATAAAAATATGTAGATCCTCCTATATCAAAAATATGTAAAAAAATATTTTAAATTTTATAAAGAAAATGTTTTAAGATTTTATTGTTTTTATTTTTAAAATTAAGATTTCTAAATATTTTAATTTTTTATTATTAATTTTCAAAAATAAATGAGCTCAGGCTGACCTAACCATAGCTTAACCCTCGTTTTGAGCGGCCAACTTTATAGTCAGCTAAATATGACCTGATTAAGTCCAATTCAACACGTCAAACATATTGAGCCAATCGAATTTAGTGTTCGTGGTTCATGTCTATCCTAATTGATCTATTTTAACTTGCCTTCATTTTGTCCAGAAAAAATAGAAAAAATTGATGATTATTTTTTAATTAAATTAATAATAGATTTATTCGATTTCTATTCAATTAATCCTTTCTTCCGCGTTTTGGATTAAAGAAGGCATATATATATATAAAGCAAATAACCCGAAACTCCATTTTGTTTTTTTTAAGGTTTAAAAGTATTGACAGTTTTTTTAGATTTGATTAATTGGAAGATTTTTGATAAATTAGTTAATAAATGTAGTCACATTATAATTTATTAGAAATTTGAATTGATTATCGAATTTAAGTTTCAATTTTTTTTAAAAAATATATTTATTTTCCATTTTACTTTTTCAGTCAATTATTATAGTACTACATTTTAAAAAAATATTATTATGTATTAAATTTTAAAGAACAATATCATTGTGACATTAAATTTTAAAAAAAACATATCATTATAATATTAATTTTGAAAAATATTTTGGTATTATATATCCTAAAATTAATATATTGTGATATTGATTTTTGGAATATTATTACAGTGATATTGTTATTTAAAATTTAATATGATTGTGGTGTTATTTTTTGAATTCAATAGGTACAATAATTGTTTGTGTTTGTAGGAGGAATAAAATAAAAAATAAGTATGTTCTAATTTATTTTTTAAATTTTAAATGCCCTTATGAAAAATTGTAATTAATTTACTATGAGTTTATAATTTCAATAACAAATTTATTAATTTTAAAATTTTATGATAAATTTAAAATTAATGATTTTCCCCGTAAATTTATTAATACCGTTTAGGTTTTTTTCTTAAAATTATTCTCCCCTTCCTAAAACCCTGCCCTAAACCAGCACGAGCCAGAGCCGTGATTATCGTCGCACCTCCGCCGATAGCGTCGCATTGCCTCCGCCGCCAAGCAGGAACCGTATCCACCGCCGCCAAGCAGGAGCCCGGAGGGTAGCCCTATCGTCCGTCCGTGATGGTGAAGTCGTACCTCCGGTACGAGCCGGGTCTCGTCTTCGGCGTCATCTCCTCTGTCGACGCTAATATCGCCTACGATCCCTCAGGGTTGCACCTCCTTGCACCCGCCCTTGACAAGTTTTTCCTCTGGAACCTCAAGCAAGGTCTCGCCTTTAAGACCTTCTCATCCTCCACGCGCGCCTCCCATACCCTCGCAGTCACCACCATCGCCGCCTCTCCTTCCTCGTCGTCCACATCTGTAAGCGACCCCTCACCCTCACCTTCGGTTGAGCTCTGTATTCTTCCACTACTACCACCAAAATCATACCTATCTTCTGTTATTGATGTTTCAGATCGCCAGCGGGCACGCTGATGGGAGCATTCGGCTGTGGGACTGCGAGAAGGCTACATGTGAGGCGACTCTCAATGGCCACAAATCTGCTGTCACTGCCCTCCGCTATAACCACCTCACCTCCCTCCTTGCTTCTGGTGGCAAGGACTGCGATGTCATCCTGTGGGATGTAGTTGGTGAAGCAGGTCTATTTCGGCTCCGTGGCCATCGAGACCAGGCAAGCCCTTTGTTTAGCTATTTCCTTTTATTTCTAAATTTTTTTGAACCTGAAAGAAACGAGTTTTTGTTTTTCAGGTCACCGACCTTGTATTTATTGATTCAGGAAAGAAGCTTGTCACTAGTTCCAAGGACAAGTTCATGAGGGTTTGGGATCTTGAGATGCAGCAATGTGTACAGATAGTTGGTGGACACCACAGTGAAATCTGGTCTCTAGATGTTGATCCTATGGAAAGGTTTTTGGTCTCTGGATCAGCAGACTCTGAACTCAAATTTTATGAAATAAAAAGGAACGCTGAGGTGGTTGAGAAGGAAAGCAAGTGGGAAATTTTGAAGAACTTTGGTGAAATCCAAAGGCAGAGCAAGGATAGAGTGGCTGCTTTGAGATTTAACAAGTCTGGAAACCTTTTAGCATGTCAGGTGGCTGGAAAACTTGTGGAAATATATCGAGTTCTCAGTGATGATGAAGCAAAGCGGAAAGCCAAGAGGCGACTTCACCGAAAGAAAGAAAAACTTTTGATAAGAGATGCGGCTGGAGGAAATGAAAATGGAGGGCTTGCAGACTCGTTATCCAGACAGGAATTTCAGCACCCAACTATTGTGGTGTCAGATGTGTTTAAACTTCTTCAGATGTTACGCTCGAGCAAGAAAATTTCTTCTATTGCTTTCAGTCCTAGTGATCCCAAA
Source organism: Hedychium gardnerianum (assembly GCA_038050645.1). NCBI lineage: Eukaryota > Viridiplantae > Streptophyta > Magnoliopsida > Zingiberales > Zingiberaceae > Hedychium > Hedychium gardnerianum. The sequence goes on along the minus strand of JBBUKS010000054.1, from coordinate 4,651,546 downwards.
GTTGGCCTTGCTACTTTATCATTATCCTTGAATAATAACGTGCTAGAGACCCATTTAGTTGATTCTGATAAGATATCCAAATTGTATTCAATAGAGCTTCAGGGGCATCGCTCAGATATCAGAAGTGTTACACTTAGCTCAGATAATGACCTTTTGATGTCAACTAGTCATAATTCTGTAAAGATTTGGAATCCCACTACTGGAGTTTGCCTCCGCACCATTGAGTCTGGATATGGACTATGTAGTTCTTTTGTACCTGGAAACCGCTATGCCCTAGTTGGATCCAAAAGTGGATCCTTGGAGATAATTGATGTTGGTAGTGGGAGTTGCATTGAAGTAGTAGAAGCTCATGCTGATTCCATAAGATCACTTGTACAACTTCCAGATGAAAATGGTACTGTTGACGGACAGGGCTTCGTTACAGGAAGTGACGACCGTGATGTAAAATTTTGGGAATATACGGTCAAGCAAAAATCAGATAATGTGAGTTTTTTGGCTATAACACCTATTGATCTTTGGTATCTGAAACATTCTTCTAATATGTTTAGTGCTTAAATTGTTATAGATGTGTTGGTATGTATCTATTCTTGTAAATGTTATGATAATGTATAGGTATATCATAGGGTTTGAATCAGATGCTTTACATATAATTAAAGCATCTTTTTGTTTAAATGTATTAACCTTTGCAGGAAACTAAACATCTAAGTGTGACAAATGTGAGAACTTTGAAAATGGATGAAGATGTTTTAGCAATCTCTGTTAGTCCAGACTCTAAATACCTAGCTGTTTCTCTGTTGGAAAAGTGTGCAATCAAGGTAATAATTTCTCACCTTCACAATTTTTTGTGCTTATTTGCGTCCAATGAATTTTTGGTTTTAGTGATTCTAGAAGGTAACATCTTGTCTGCCTTACCTTAAGGTAAAACAGACAAGATGTATGGGTATATCTGCGCAAAATTCACAATTCATGCTGATCACTGATTTGTCATACCATTTGAGGACATTTACCTACATATAAGCATAAACAAACCTTAAATATTGTGAATTTTGCGCTTACAAATAAATTTACTTTAGAAGATCAAATATACATCGGTGCATATACTGACATGACTGAGTTCCTATGCACACGGGCCATGACATATGGCTTACTTTTTTATATTAGGTCCAACATACCACTCTGTACTGTTTCACCCTTATGGATCATTGAAATTGTCATGTAATATGTTTCAACATTGGTCAGCATCTACACTAACAACCCATGGTAGTTCCGAGTATTTGGCCAGGCTAAATACTCTATGACAATTTCACTTCAATATTGGAACTTGTTTAATTGTTTTCTCTTAAGGTTTAATTTCTATTAAAGAAATTTTGTTAGAGCTAGCTAGAAATCTCACTTTTAGCAAACCAACAAATTACTTCTAGCATGGCAAGAAATTTGGGGGATCATAACTTGTTGTCAACGTAACCATAGTTGTCTTAGTTTGCAACATCATTTGGCATCATATGTAACTTATATAATTAGTCAATTGTTAGGACCAAAAGAATTCACATATCTCCACAATGGTATGATATTGTCTACTTTGGGCCTAAGTCGTCATGAATTTGTTTTTGGGCTCTACCCAAAAGGTCTCGTACCAATGGAAATATGTTTCATCTTTTAAACTTATGATCTTTTTCATGTATTTCTAATGTGGGACTTTGATTGTATTTCCAACAATCCTCCCCTCTAACGAAGGACCGTCATTACTCTCATGGTTCGGGCCTCCCCTCAAGTATCAGGTCAATCGAGCCTCCCCACAAGCATCCGGTCGCTCTTGACTTGCTCCGAGCCTTCCCGCAAGCATCCGATCACTATTGACCTGGTTCGGGCCTTCCTGCAAGCATTCGGTCATTCTTGACCTGCTCCGGGGCTCCCCTTAAGCATCCGACCACTGTTGACCTGCTCTGGGCCTCCCCTCAAGCATCCGGTCAATTTTTTACCTGCTTCGGGCCTCCCCTCAACTTCGTTCAAGGTCACCCCACATGGCATCCAGTTTGGACCATGACTATAATACCACTTGTTAGGACCAAAAGAATTCACATATCTCCACAATTGTATGATATTGTCCACTTTGGGTCTAAGCCCTCATGGATTTGTTTTTGGACGCTATCAAAAGGCCTCATGCCAATGGAGATATCTTTCATCTTTTAAACAATCTTTTCTATGTATAACACCAATATCATGTCATAGTGTTAGTTAATAAAAATGTACTTGTTCCAATGGATTGTAAGCATTTTGAAGAAGCATACCTCTATTGTTTTGGGCTAAACCATAGAACACATGGAGAGGGCTAGATTTAGCAATTGACTTCTTTTTTTTAAAAAAAAAATCTACAAGGAGTTCATTTCTCCGCATTAACTTGCATACTTTGTGTTTTTCTCGAACTGAACCATCTTTTGGGTGATGTCAAACAAATATTTTTCAGGTTTTCTTCATGGATTCCTTAAAACTTTTCCTTTCCCTCTATGGCCATAAGCTTCCAGTTCTGTGTATGGATATTTCATCTGATGGTGATATTCTTGTTAGTGGCTCAGCAGACAAAAATTTGAAGATTTGGGGTCTCGACTTTGGCGATTGCCACAAATCTATTTTTGCACATGCCGACAGGTCTTCGAGAATGCCATGCACCTGATTTTGTTTAGTATGTTAATAAATATAGTATAGCTTAGACAGTTCCATATTCTTTTGCAACAGTGTTATGGACGTTAAGTTTGTCAGAAATACTCATTATATGTTCAGTGTGGGCAAAGATCGTCTTGTGAAATATTGGGATGCTGACAAATTTGAGTTGCTCCTAACTCTCGAGGGGCATCATGCTGAAGTTTGGTGCCTTGCTGTTAGCAGTCGTGGTGATTTCATTGTCACAGGATCACATGATCGTTCAATACGTCGTTGGGATAGGACTGAAGAACCTTTCTTCATAGAGGTAATTTATTATGGTTATATTGTTTTTGTTCTATTAAAAAATTAGCAATGTTGTCCATTTTGTTATTTCTGTTGACTAGTATTTTTTTGAACCCTTCTGCAAGTCCAGGAAGAAAGAGAAAAGAGATTGGAAGAGGTATTTGAATCTGCCTTAGACAATTTAAATGAAGACAGATATGCACCAAAAGAATTGGTTCCAGATGAGGGATCTGTAGGTGTGCCTGGCAAGGAAACCAAGGAAACCCTGAGTGCGACTGACTTGATCATTGATGCATTAGACATGGCAGATGCTGAAATAAAACGGATGGATCAACACAAGGTACAAATAAACCTTAAATATCTATAAAATTGCCACTTGATATGACACACTTTATGGTTTAGGGTGTTTATGTCATCAACTCACCCTGGAGGCTTTGACCATCTTCTCCTTACACTACCTGTCTAAAACAAATATTGATTTTTAGTAGCTTCCATCTTTGATCTATAATAGTCCATATTTTGACTGTAGTACCCGATTCTCATTCTAATTTCCAGGAAGAGCAGTGGGACAGAAAAGGAGTGCTTCAACCAAACATAATGATGCGTGGTCTTTCGCCATCTGATTTTGTTCTCCAAACGCTTGGAAATGTTAACACCAATGATCTAGAACCAACACTTTTGGTTAGTAACAATTCTTTGTCAATTTACTGTTTCTATACCATATCATGCCAAAGATTATTGTCAAAGTATAGTAGTCAGATTTCAGTATTGTTTTGCATCAAGTCGGATTAGAGTGGCATTGAGATTTGTCCATCCCGTGGAACGTACTACCATGAACATGCATACTGTTTTATCAAAAATTCTTATGTTGTCGTTTTGAAGTTCTTAGGAAACCGAAGATATCATTTGTTGTTTGCCCAAGTGCGAGTTCAAGTTCTGTGGTACAGAAAGAAAGTTTGTCCATCTTGTGGAACTAATTGGAACATAAATCATTATAATATTTATCTGAAACCAAAATTCCCTGAATTTTTCACGTACAAATAGTATTGTACAATTACTTCTTGTTCAATGTTCAGCAGTAAGTTTGCTAGTTGAACACGCAGGTACTACAGACTTATACAGTTCTATACACGTATATGCCATTACAGTTGTACATGTTGCTCTTTTACATGTTAGAATTTCATTGAAGTCACACAAATGCCCTTCTTGCAGTCATTGCCATTCTCTGATGCTTTGAAGCTTATGTCTTATTTGAAAGAATGGGTACGCATCCCAGACAAGGTCAGGACAATTGCAACCCTCTTGCTCTAAAATCTCTCATTTTTCTGTTGTATCATAAAATAGCTTTTGAGAATAATATATATGGGAATTGTGAACTTATGTTGCTCTCATTATCTTTTATAGTGTATCTGATGTCTTGATATGATGCAAGACAATTTGCACCCGAGAATTATGCAACATAATTACATCTCTTGCATGTAGGTTGAGCTTGTTTGCAGGGTCACGACAGTGCTATTGCAAACACATCATAATCAGCTAACTACAGCTGTGGCTTCTAGACCAATTTTGACTGTACTGAAGGACATTCTTCATGAGAAAGTTAAGGTATTTGGAGCATTTATTGCCTTTAGTTTTTGTTGTTTGAAAGAAGCTCGTAATAAAACTTTTGTATCCAATATTTTTTTCTGCAATCAGTGTGCAATATACTGGAAATTCATGAAGAATTCATAATAGTTAGATTCCTCCTGGATTTCTCCTGTTTTTTCTTAAAAGCATTCTTGTGTAACATTGCGGATCCTTGTTCTAGCTTATTACATTAGAAAGAATTTGAGTTAAAAGTATTTGTTGAGGCAGCATCTGTCGCTCTGCTTGATTTTCATTCTTGAATATTGAATCATATGTTGATTTCTAATTTGTTTCATCTAATGAACATGGACTATTACTTTCAATTTCAATTTCATACATTTTCATTGACCTCTACTTCCATGAGCTTTAATTCTTGGGTGACATTCTAACTTATATGGATGTTCTTTTCATTTCATAGGAGCGCAAAGACATAATTGGTTTCAATCTAGCCGCCATGAATCATCTTAAGGTAGGTAGTAGACTTCTACTCCACAGTTTGATGTCTGATAGATACGTATTAGCAGTTGCAATACTGGTTGCTCTATGTCGTGGGATGGTCAATGATTGACAGGAATTGATGTCCATGAGATCCGATGCACTCTTCCACGATGCCAAGGCAAAACTCATGGAAATCCGTCAATGGCAATCCAAGCGTATGGATGGCGGGGAAGCAAATAACAGCAGGAAGAAGAAGAAGAAACTAAAGCCTTCCAATGGGGTCTAAAAATTACATCATCGATGCAACAAATATACTGATACAAGATGATAGTTCACCTCCTTACCGGCCAAACATTGCAAATGGCTGTAGAATTTTGATATGTTTGTAACTTAAAATATCTGTTCGGTTGGTAAAAATTTTGACCCATCAACACGTGTAGCATCTTTCTATCATCAATGACCATTGTTCTATTCATTTAAAACATTTAAACAACAATATGATCACACGAGTTTTCAGCGATTATTGACGTTATAAAAGTACTTGACGGTTATATGAGATTAAGATTTGTACTAAATTAACATTATTGTTGAATTTAAATTTTTGCACTTTTAAATTATTAATCGATTGAAACTAATTCTAGTCAAAAAGTCTACTGAATGCGTCGACAATTTATTATAACCCGCTGTCAGGTCGCCTGCTGATGCCGTTGATAACAACTCCTCCAACGGCGGCTACGCTGACCAAACCCACATCGAACTCGTCGTGCGTCGATGCGGTTCGCCCAATTAAAAGACGACTGCTGCTGGCAACGTCGCCCAACTACACACGGATCTGGAAGCCGCACCGCCATCATGATTTCAAATAAATCGACATAAATACTGACAAATCATACGAAAAATCAATCTCCTCTTCGTCTTCACCTCTCATTGCCGGTTCCGTTCTTGTTCCGCTTCGTGCTTCTCTCTATTTGTGTGGCGTCGCGTCTCGAAGTCGGGTTCAGTTTTGGGCCCTCCCTCTCCGAAACAAACGATCTGACTCCTCCTTTTGGATTGTTCTTCGTCAGCTTTGCCGCCTTTGTTGTCGGATCGCTTTGCTTCGATAAAAAGTATGCTCTTTTCTGCTGGTATTATCGTGGTGGATGGATGTTTCGTGGAGTTTATTTCTTTGCCTCGGATTCTATTTCCAGTCGCTGTATCGCGATCCGATTGCTGATATAGGGTTTCTTCGTACTGGAATTCGTCCTGACGAAATGAAAACAGGTACCGTTGCTTTTTCCCCCTTTTCATCTCGTTTGAATTTGGTGCTTGTTTCAATTGATTGTGCTGTGGTTTAATTGATTGCCGAAACGTGGTTTAATTTGTTTCGTCTTGTAAACCTATTTTTACCGATTGGTTTTGGAGTTTCATCCACTAAACTTCGTTTCTTGGTGGCTATGCTTGATTCTGTAGAGATGCTAAGCGAGAAGAAAAAAACACTGTCTCTATGCTTCTTGGAATGCCATATTAGGTTTGCATTAGGGCTTCTAAGTTTCGATCTAATACATTTTTATGAAAATACTGTTCAATGTAGGGATGATTTATTTGATCCTTTTCTATCATGTAGCAAGGACAATTTCACCAAATGCAATTTTAAGTACTGTATCTGTCTATATGGAGAAGAAATCATGTATATTACTTGGTTTGTACGAATGGTACTTCCAATTTAAATGGGCATGACGAAATAGTTTGTACGAATGGTACTTCCAATTGAAATGGGCATGACGAAATTAAAGAGATCATTTTTATCTTTTGATTCTTCTGGGGTTTGGTCGCTCCAATTGTATGAATGGTACTTCCAATTGTAAAAGGACTTTAAAATTTATGGACTTTCTGCATTTAACGAAGTTCCACATACAAATACTATTCCGTTGATGTGAAAGGCAAGCGGCATTGCTGTAAATTTTCATTGTTCATAAGATATTTAGACTTCCCCTTCGGTAAGATAGATAGTAAGAAGCATGAGATACTTAAATTGTCAAATATATTACTTCTGTGAGTAGTTTTTTGTATGATTTGTCTAGACTTGAAAATGTAAATTTTGTCTGTCCTACGTAAACAAAGGTTTCACCTGCACCTGATGTTTTAAAAGTGGTAAATCTGACAGTGCTCATTGGATTAAAAAATAAATCTTCCAAGTAAATTTCATCTGTTGGATATGCTTGTCAAACCTTTATTATGTATATAATATTTAAATTCTTTCATAGCTACACTAATCTGATGCAGGGCTCTACTTATTAATGATCAATTAAAGTCGATGATTATGTATGAACAAGATCCTGATATTCTTCGGTGGGGTCTCCATCTCCTTATTGATTCATCTTTGAATAATGCATATTCTGTGACCACTCATCAGAACAACGTGAAAGATTGTGTTGCACAGTGTGCCAATGAAGTAGGATTGCAGGAAGAATGTGATTCTGTAGAAAATGATGAAGCAATTGCCCGTGCTCTTCAGGAAGAACTTTCACGAGTTGCTATTGTGGAAGAATCTGAAGCTTCACATACAACCGAAGAGAAATTGCAAGCATCTGTGCTTAGTCAAAATTGGTTGGCTTCGACTACCAATACAGAGGAGGGTATTTCAGGTATAATCCTATCTAGGAAGTTCTTGCCTACTTTCCCCATTTCACTTTGTCATCTCCTACTACTTATAAAATATTTTCTATTTTAATTTTGTTATTACTTCAATAAATGAATGGGCATGGACCATATATCAATGTGTTGGAAGTGTTTCTCTTATTGAAGATTTAGGAAGGATGGAGGCCTCTACGACATTGTCAATGTCTGATGAAAAATTAAGTTGTGAAGGGCAGGTCAAGATAGAATCGACACATGACTTCTCTGCTCTAGATGGTGAAGTATGCAAGAGACTGAATCAGATGACTCCTGTACCTGTAAGTTCAGTTCTAGGATTTAATCTGTTTTGCTAGGCATTCATGGTTGATTTTTGCCAACTCGACAACAAATTTGAACATCTTGTTTCTTAGTAGTTTGTACAAATATATCTCATCATTTTGAAGGATGTTGTGTGGATGTATGATAGTCTACCTACCTTATGTGCAGCATATTCCAAAAATCAATGGAGATATTCCTTCAGTTGATGAAGAAATTTCAGATCATCAAAGGCTTCTTGACAGGTATAGACAATGTATATTTGTTGTTCTTTACCTTATGAATTATCTTCATTTTGACCATGCAGTCAACAAGCACCTTAAATGAAAATGTTTGATTAAGATTCTTTGTTTCTCTTGAACTCTTAAACGTTACATGTATTGTTTGGTGGATTGAACTACCTGTTGAATGATCCACATTATGTAACTTGAGAATGCCAAAGAAAATAAATTTACTACTTCTTAGCTAGTTGACATGTTTTCTTTGTTCTAACACATACAAAATGGGTCAACTAACATCCTTAATTTGACGAATTTCTCCGTAGAAAAAAAAATGAAAATGAACTTTTGGCTGATTTGTTCAAATTATGTTTTTTGAACAGTTGAGAGACAAGCCATTTGAAATGGAATGTAGGAATTCTAGCTTTTGCACGCTGGGCAGTTAACTTTCTGATGTTTAGAATGAATCTACAACTTCAACACTGGGAAAATATTCATAATCAAATCACTATGTTAACTATTGTCTTACCATTTCCATTTGTGCAGAGGAAGTACTTAATTAGTTCTCTTATCAAATAGGTTGTATGAAAATTTTCACTTTTTAGACCATTAGGGAATTTGAGCCAGGAATTCTATCCGGTAAATGTCAGATATCAACTTTAAGTTATTCCTATCATCATATGCTTGTTCTAATAGCTTAGCTCTTTTTATTACCTTTTCGTAATATGGGATGATGATGTTAATAAAATCTTCAATATGTAACTTCTGTCTGATAAAAGCATTCAATACCTGATAGATATCATTCCAAACAATTTGATAAATAGAACCATTGGCTGCACGGGGTGGATGAAAGATTAATTTTACAGCCTATTATTAGGCCTATGATTTTGCTCATCATTAAAAGTAGTAGATAGTTCATGATGTGTTATAGTCTGTATCTATGATAGAAAATGGTTTAATTTTTCCAGGTTAAAGTTGTATGATTTGATTGAGCTAAAGGTTCAAGGGGACGGTAATTGTCAGGTTAGTTATGAAGGCTTATCTTCCCATTTTGAACTGTTCTCTATTATATATAACAATATCACAATGTAGGTCTTAACTAACTTGTCTAGCATCACTATCTTTGGTCCAAATTGTTCATTCTTTTACAACTAAACATAACTAGATAATGGTTCTCAGAAATTAATGTAAGGAAGAGATTAAGTCCTACAAATCTTTTACTAGATAAATGAAGTGAGTTTTTTCGGGTAGGCGCTAGAAATGGTAACATATTTAAGTATTTCTGACGTGGAGGCATCACATGGATATTCTGCATAAATTTGTCACATTATCTATTTACTAACACCCTCATTTCATGATGTTGGCTTCAGAACAGAGGCGACAATGGATCATACCTATGCTAGTCTCTTAAGACTTGAGTTGGGCCGAGAATGACTTGCCTCGTCATTTAGGGTCATGTAGGACATGACCCTAATGCTTTGTTTTCTCTGAGGTATGGATTAAGGAAGGAAAGGAATCAAAGGTGGGAAAAAATCCCTTGGGAAAAGTAAGAGAAAAGGAAAGGAAAAGAAGGGAAAAGAAAAAAGAAGGAAAAGGGAGGGAAAGGAAAAAAAAAAGAACTAGTCTTGTGTAACCTTGCGTCCGCAAGCGAGGCCGACCACGATTTTGTGCAAGACTGCCCGCGGCCGTGAGCGAATTTGCAGCCTCGAGTAAGGCCGGCAGTGGCCGCGAGAGAACTCGTGGTCGCCTAGTAGGCCTCGAGCGTGGCCGTTTGCGGTTGCGAAGTCATTTGCGGCCATGAGCGAGGCAGCCCACAGTCTCGAGGTCGGCGCCGTTGGGAGAGATTCAGCATGGGGAGGAAAGAAAGTTCATTCCGTGATTCGTGTGGATTAAAAAAAGTCCAAAAAATAGTCCGCGGATGGATTTTTAAATCCGTCCGTCCATTATTTGACAATAGGTAAACAAAGAAAAGGATAAACAATCCATTCTTTAGGTTTTATTTCCGTCCTTCCAAGTAAAGGGGTAAATGGTGTGACCCCACACTTAGCATGGATTCATGCTTTAGTTCGGGCTTGTATGACACAATCCATAAGCTTTTAGGCTATGTTGGACACAACTTAGGGGCGTGTTCGTCCAGGCACCTCTACTTTAAAGAAACTGGTTCTGAGTATTTTTTGTAGTAAATGAAACGAGTTTGCAGGGCAAGAGTTAAAGGCGTTAACTAATTTAAGTATGTCTCAGATGAAGACAACCTATGTATATTTTGCATGATTTTGCCATATTTAACAATTTCAGCTCCTGTTTCAATTCAGTTGGGAGGAAGAAAACATTGTGTTATTACTATTTACTAAAGGACATTACTCCCATGTATATATAGCCTTTAGGCTTAACTAATTAATCAAAAATACAGCCTAATTATATAACAATAGCACTATCTGATTTATAAAATATGTTTATTGTTTCCAAATATCCTCTCTATTGCTATTCCCACTTCCCTTGTACTGGAGCACTATATAATCCAGTTCACGCTCTCTCTTGTGAGGAATACTTTGTTTCTTGATACTAGCAGTTTTTTTGAAGTTTGCATGTTTTTATAATCCATGAGACCATGCAGTCTCAGTTCTTGGCTTTTGCTAGAGTTTCTAGCATATCTCTGTTTTCAAGGACAAGGGTTATGTTTGAGTCTGTTTGTTTGCTAATTATTCTTTTGACAAATCAATCTTTCAAAATGTTGTGATACTCATGACAGTGAAACTGGAACCCTTTATTATTAAGAGAACTGATGATCTTGCTTTTATCATCTTTCCAGTTTCGGGCACTATCTGATCAATTTTATCTTACTCCTGAGCATCACAAGTTTGTGAGAGAGCAAGTTGTTAATCAGGTACAGAATAATACATGCCATATACATCCGTTGATTACGGTTTCAGACTTCATCTGCATCTCATGTAATTTTGCTTTGTCAATCAATTTGATGCTTCTTTTTGATGGAACTCAGCTCAAGTCTCATCCTGAGATCTATCAGGGGTATGTTCCCATGTCATATGATGAATATCTCAGGAAGATATCCAAGTACAGTTGCTTTTTTGAACCATATTTTTGTATATGCATGATGTTTGTTGCATGATAGCTATAACTTTTACGTTTTTTCTTGATATGGATGAACAGAAGTGGAGAATGGGGAGACCATGTCACGTTGCAGGCTGCTGCTGATTCTGTATGTCTATTACTCTTTGTCATGTAATATAGCCATGTTAGCATTGTTACAGAAAATATTGAAACCATATAAGAATTTTTTATCCATTACACTCACACTGAACAAACAATTTGGTCACTTATGAACTTGTATTTTTTAATCTGTTGACTTTTATAATAAGATAGCTAGATGAAGTTAATGCCAGAAACTTTACAATACTTCCAAATGGTGGTAACTATTTAATGAAGAACCCTGATGATAACTATGTTTAGAAGTTGTCAAATGTAAACAATTTAATTATTAAAAATAGAGTTGTAGGTAGAGGAAAAGAAGGCAAGAGTGTACTGTCTTACATTATAAGTGGAATATACAGTACATTTATATGAATCAATTAGTAATAATTGTATTGTAGCAGATCTTTATTTACCTAATCATTTTTTCTTTAGTAAAATTGAAGTTAGGGGTTGATATATATCAAGCTTTTGAGATTGGGGTGAAAAGTAAACTATGGATATTAAATCATGCCAGTGAGTTTCATCACTTCTTTTTTCCAACTTCAAATTTAACGTGGAGATTAGCACTTGAATGGTCACCATATGTATTACCATTTTGGATATTGATAGTGGCCTAATGAGGTTATTCAGTTTGTCTTATGTAAAATGGAGAGAAAGTTATGAATTGAGATTGTAGAATCAACATAGGATCATAAGATGCTACAATTTAATTAAAATAAATCTTTAGAACTTTATTTGAATTTTTAATTTATGATACGTAAAATCTTTTAACATACAACAATAGTAATATGAGCATTTTATACTTTATCATTCTCAATATCATGAAGCATAATTAAATTATTTATATAGTAAATATATGAACAATGTAATATAATTTTGTGTTGTATCTTTATGTAATAAGTAACAACTCCAAAAATGAATGGTGATTATACAATGGATGGGAATGACAAAAGTTAAAAATGTTTCCTTTTTTTTTTTGTTAAGAGTTCAAAGAATCTCATATATTCAAAATTTTCTCAAACGACATGACATGAAAACAACGATCTACTTTCAGTAAACATTAAGCTTTAAAATGTCTATAGAAAAAGTAAACTCATTTCATCTCATCAAAGTTATTTTAAAAACTTTAGAATTGATATCCTATGCATGAATGTTGAGGAAATAGAATGAGAGTATAGCCTGATTTAGATTCTACCTAGGTTCTGGATTGTTTAGGTTATTTGGGTCATAAGATTACCATGGGCCTAATTGAACTGATCTTTTGCCTAATTATTACTAAAAACTATTATGAGACTTGTTGTCAAAGATGGAGAGGCCATCTGCTATTTTTCACTGAATGCCTTTGTTCTTTCAAAAAAAAAATTCTATTTCTTCCCCAGCATTTCTCAGTTACTCCTCTTCATTTCTCACAACTAGAAATTTCATTATGTGATGCAGTATGGTGTTAAAATGTTTATTCTGACTTCGTTCAAGGACACCTGCTACATTGAGATACTTCCCAGTGTTGAGAAATCTAAACGGGGTAACTCCTGAGCTACCTTTCCTCTCCCTTCTTGAACACATTTTCCTGATTATGACTATCTCGACAATCATTTTCTATTTGCAGTAATATGTTTGAGCTTTTGGGCTGAGGTGCACTACAACTCAATCTATCCAGAAGGAGGTTGGCCATCCCTTTTCTTGACATACTGTTTCGTGGAATCAGTAGAGCATTTTCTAACTTGAACGCGTTAAACTAATGACATGAACCTATTTATATAAATCAGTCAAAGAGTGGTTTATGATGGTTTTTTCATTTGCTCTGGTATGGCTATGCATATATTTTGTTTTAATAAGCCTGATATATATTTCTTCCTTTCTACTATGTATTTGATGTGCAGAGTTTCCTACGCTAGAATTCAAGAAGAAGAAGTGGTGGCATTTTGGCATTTGAATTCGAAATCCTCAAAGGGCAGGTTGCATGCCGGCCAGTGCAGGATTGCAGGCAGGCATACCCCACTCTCTTCTGTGTACATTACTAACACATTTTTCATCAGCATACTTCGTAAAGAAAAATAAACGACAAAAGAACCTTGATATATTAATCACTGTGCCTCATCATCTTTATAGTTCCATTTTTTTATTGTAATTTTCTGAGTTGATTTTCGTGGTACATGATGAATACACTGTAAACCCAGAGGATTAAATATTATTTCAAATTTAATGCCTCCGTCTCTGCTATGATTATGCAAGTACTCTTACGCCTGTATTTTTGTTCTGCTCGCCACTGCTATTTTAACGCATCAGTTTCACTGCACTATGCTAATCAGAAATATTTTTCCTGTCCATCTCTTTGAAGCTTAATATGAGGCAAGTAAAGTTTTTTGAAGACATGATCATGAGTTCGCGTTGTTAAAGGTCATGTCTTATCCCAAGTAGTAAGCACGAAGATATTTGTTATTTGAGGTACCGGATTCGAGCATTCTTAGCAATATATTATAAGTTATAATGTTACATATGGTGTCGTGTTCGAGCCCTCTTAGCAACAGTGTGATACTGTGTCTTTTTAAAAAATTTCTTTGGAGGTTTCTGGAGTATAGGACCGTTTTGTAGTGGGGTCGGTCATAATAAAAAGTTTACCCAATACAGTTTGTCAATGTGTCTTATCTCAAATGATAAGCACGGAGACATCTGTTACCTGAGGTGTCGGGTTCGAGCCCTCTTAGCAACATATTGCAAGTTATAATATTGCCTGCGATGTCGTGTTCGAGCCCTCTTAGCAACAGTGTGGTACTGTGCCTCTCCAAACAATTTCTTCGGGGGTTTTTGGAGTATGGGGCCGCTCTGCGGTGGGATCAATCACAATAAAAAGTTTACCCAACACAGTTAAGGTCAATCTGTCTTATCCCAAGTGGTAAGCACGGAGACATTTGTTGTCTGAGGTGTCGGGTTCGAGCCCTCTTAGCAACATATTACAAGTTGTAATATTGCCTGCGGTGTCGTGTTCGAGCCCTCTTAGCAACAGTGTGGTACTGTACCTCTCCAAAAAATTCCTTCGGGGGTTTCTGGAGTATGGGGTCGCTCTGCAGTGGGGCCAGTCACGATAAAAAGTGGACCCAACACAGTTTTGTCAATCTGCCTTATCCCAAGTGGTAAGCACGGAGACATTTATTGCCTGAGGTGCTGGGTTCGAGTCTTCTTAGCAACATATTACAAATTGTAATGTAATGTTGCCTGCAGTGCCGTGTTCGAGCCCTCTTAACAACAGTATGATACTGTGTCTCTCCAAAAAAAACCCCTTGGGGGGTTTCTGGAGTATGGGGCCGCTCTGCGGTAGGGCCAGTCATAATAAAAAATTTATCCAACAAAATTTAGTCAAGGAGCGAACGATTCTTCTTTTTATCACAATGAACAACACATGAAAACATGATGAATTTCCAACCATTCTCTATCTTTTTATTATTGACTAAGTTTATTTATGTAAATGTATTAGGCACATTGCACACGACATAAGATATGCATAACATATAATTATTCTCACAAGGTACTCATTTTATTAGTGAATGACAAATTTATTATAATATTTTTTTTTTTGGTTACAATGCATAATACAGTTTATGGCACTAATGCACTTATTAAGTTCTATATTTCTATGGTTCTAGATTATTTATAACTAGCATTTTCAACGGTGTGATCAACAGGTGGGCTTGAACAAATTGATCCTGTAACACTAAATTTGATTATTCAAAGAATCATTTGTTTTAACAAAAGATTAATTCAGCTAAAATTAATATTTATAGAGAATACTATTCGTGTCAAAGTGAATGGCGCAATGCTATTATCACAGCCTGAGTGCTACCTTCGAATAAATCCCTTTCCCTCGGACATGAGCAGTAAGGAACTTTTAGGGACTTAATGTCTAAAACATATACGTTCAAAATTATGCAATAGAATTAACATTAATTTATAAATAAAATTTGTTTTTAAGTAATAGTATTGAATTTCTTTCTTGGATTTTTTTTTTATTTTTTATGTCTGGTTTAGTTTTTCATGTGTAAAATTAATCTATAGTTTTTAATGCAATATCATTTAAATATGTTAGTATTTCCAAAAGAATAAATTTTTTTGTCTAATTTTATATAAGACTAATATGCCATAGTTAATTTATTCTATGATTTATAAATATATGTGGTCTCAGTTGATTGTTGATTGAAAGATTCAGTCATCATTAGAGTGTACTGATGTGATTAAAAAATTTAATTTTTATTCAAATAACAATTTTAGTAAAAAATAATTACGTTTTCATAATTCATTTCAAATTATATGAAAAAAATAAATTATAAAATTAATTTATAATTGACCGTCAAGTAATTAGGAAGGAAAAAAATAATTCTCGGAGAACCTGCATTCATCAAAAATTGACTCTTTTATTATAACAAATATGTCTTCTACTAATCAACAAATTCTATTCAAATAATAATTGATTAGAGGTTTAGTAGTTGATTGAAAGAATTTTTAATTGATTGATATATAATTATTGATTATTTGATAGTCATTTATTTATTTTCGGATTAGAGTCTATTCTAGCAACTAGAGGCAAATAAAATATATCTATTAGAGCAACATCTATATAATCTTTAGAGGTTTCTTGAGCAACCAAGGGTGCAAAAAACATTCTGAATTTCATATAGGCTAAGTTCTATAATTCTCCAAGATCTATAATCGAAGGGCCTTTGGCAATTTTCTCAACTTAGTTTTGTAGGATTATTGATAGTTTATTTGTCACTGACTAAAGGGGAGCGAGAGTCAATAGCTCATTCACCTATAATTTGAAATTTCTTACAAATATATTAATAAAGAAATGACTAATTATTTAGGGTGTGGATGTGTGTTCATATATGTCAACTATATCAATTATGCAATAAAATTAAACACAAATGAAACCTAGACTAGCAAATAGATTTAATGTGGTTTAAAAACATCACATCTAATCCACGACTCATGACACGTTAATACATTACCCCCGCAATGGTTTTATTATAAACCATCCCTTAACAAGAAATAATAAGATAAAAATCTCTTTAAATTTTCACAATTAAATCACTCCTCTCAACAACATTAAGGAAACAACAATAAGGATATATATAAAAGAATAATAAGGTGCTTGAGTTAAAATGTCTTTATGAAACGTAACTCATAATAGGATGATCTAACTTACACCCTTTGTAAAACACATTAAAATAAATAATTCAGTTAAACTTGCCCACTTAATTGAGAGTATCATTGCACCAACAAACTTAACATTTCATTTCCATTTGAAAGGAGAGTTATTTTGTAATCATTCTTATAAGATCCTAATTAGATCAAGTCTCTTTATATATTTGCGCTAAATTTTTATTTTAGGATTTCAACTATTAGTCCTCATCTATCCATTGCACATTGTCATTTACACTATCCTACAACGTCTTATCTAATTGGATTGCAAGAACTGAATACCTGAGTTAACAAAAAATAAAATAAAATAGATCTAGATACGTTGCATTTAATGAAGACATGCAACTTCCTACCATACAAGAATCTAAAGTACTCAGTTCCTCACTGTCAAACTGGCTATAAAATGATATCTTTATGCAGATAAGACAGCATATACAGCCTCCTTTGATTAATAAGTACATGTGGCAGTGCAAACGAATCCAAGACTCAAGTAAATAATATACAGCCTGGCCACATCTTTAATTAATCAACAATTAAAGCACCAAACAAACTACACACACAACACAGAATACGTACGTATATGCAAAATGCAACCAGTTTTTCTATTTGATTTCTTTTTTTCACATATGAATAAATTCTCTCAAGACACAGTCTTATATATCATTAACAAGGGCATGCACATACGTATGAAATTTACACACCAAAAATAAAAGAAAAATAAAAAATAGAGAAGAAAAGACTGAATTCTCATGAGTTAAATACACATGCTACAGCAAACAATTAACTTTTCCATGGATTATCTTGTAACTGTATGCATGATCAATATGAGCTGACTAATTAATCAAGAGAGTAATTGTTGTTACCAAAAATATTGCACCCGGAATTGGAACACAGCAAATGCTTGATATCCTCATCATAATTTGTAGTATGCTCTGGCTTAGCCTCTCCTCCTCTTCCTCCAAGTAGCAAACTGCTGTTATCTTCAAGGCCACCACCGTAGAGATTATAGTTCTCTATGTTTGTCAGTATACTATCATCTCCTTCGAAGCCTCTTCTATCGCAAAACTCATACTGCTCAAACTGCAGATCTCTTCTTCCATAGTTGATGGGAGTGCAACTTCCACCTGATGAGCTGCAGCTGGGATCAGAATTACCAAAATTTATCATGAAATTGCCGTTTTCCATCTGATGAAGTTGATAATGGTATGGAACTTGAAGGTGAGCAGTAGTCGTAGTCGTCATAGAAGTTGATGCGAAATTGATTCCAGGGAGTGCTACTTCTTGGCGTGATGAAGACGACGACGATGACGAGAAGTAAGGCTGATGATGATGTGGTGGTGGTGGCGGTGGTGGTGGTTTGATCAAATGGGAGTTGATGGACACAAGACCTAAAAATTTCTTCTTCAGCTTGGTGTTCCAGTAATTCTTGATATCATTGTCAGTTCTACCAGGGAGATGGGAGGCAATGATGGACCATCTGCTTGATTAGACAATTCACGACATGATTAATTCAGCAATTAATAAGATTAACTAGTTCTACTGATCATAGACATATATACCTGCTTCCAATAGAAGAGAAGAAGCTGCATATGATTCGATCTTCCTCATCTGAGAACTCTCCATGTTTGATGTCGGGTCGCAGGTAATTGAGCCATCTCAGTCTGCAACTCTTCCCACATCTATTCAGTCCTGCATGAAATATACACACACACACACACACAATATTACAGAATTATCTATTTTGTAGGAACAAAAAAGAGGGGGAAATTATATTCAGAATTTGACCTGCTTTTTGAGGAAGAGCAATCCAGTTCCCACCAGTGCCATACTTGTCTATGA
The DNA here is from genome assembly GCA_038050645.1 of Hedychium gardnerianum. Lineage (NCBI taxonomy): Eukaryota > Viridiplantae > Streptophyta > Magnoliopsida > Zingiberales > Zingiberaceae > Hedychium > Hedychium gardnerianum. Next base: position 4,633,148 of record JBBUKS010000054.1, on the reverse strand, counting down.
AGTCCTTGAGCTTGGAATCCTCTTCAGGAGACCAAGGGCCTTTCTTCACGCTGGCCTTGTCACAGCAAGGAGCTCTCCCCATTCCCAGGTCTGGAGAAACTGCACGGAAGAAAGAGAGAAAGAAAAAGGGAAAGAGAAACAGAGATGTTATAGAGTCGATCAGTCTCACAACAAGTCAAAGCAAATCAAGCAGGGATGTATTTTTCTTCATGAGCTCATCTATACGTTCATGGCTGTGGATGAAATACTATAAACGACCTGATAGAAGAAGGAATATATATTCTAAGCTGAAATGCAACATTAAAAAAAAAGAAAAAAGGATGGCTTGTGAAAAAAAATTATTTAAATGGCAACATTAATTAATTGTAGGGAGGGATCAACTGAGATCAAGTTGGGTGGATACGTCCTGTTGTCTTTAATTATTTTATAGGATGGGGACCTAGCTAGCTAATAATAAGAACTCATAAAGGCCTTTCTGAAGGTTGTGCAATGTTGACAAGGATATTTATTAGTTAAAAAATGTTGCGAAAATAAAGACTTGTATTTATTAGTCACCATAAAGTGGACTTCATGCTCTCTTTGATGTATATTATATTATTGTTTTTCTCTTTGTCTTAGGAATTTCGAGTAAATTTATAGTAACTGGACAGTAAAGAATTAAAGTTCATATATATAGTGGCAATATCTATAAAAAAAAATTCAATTGTGAGGAACATTTCAACTCTTCTAATTAATCCATGCACCTACGGCTTGCCAAGTCATACTGAATTGTGACTAGATGCATACTTTAGTAAATTGTCAAAGACAATGCCAGACGGCCTCAAATAAATTAAAGAAGACTTTTTGTCAAGGAGATTAGTTGTTCGTTCAAAAGTTGTTACCATAAAACAGCATCAATTACTAGTTCCAAGTCCAAATCAATAATCAAAGAATTATTCAAACTCGGAGTTCTTGTTCAGTTTCATTTTTCAAAAAGAAAATAAAATGCATTTGTTAACTTAACAACCATCAAGTACTATTGAACAATAACCTCCCATGACTCCATCCCTTGACTTGTTGGACGAGCCAAATAAAATGCATACAAAGTCATTTTCCATTTTCCTTATAAAGTGACAAATCATGAATTATCTATATATATATATGGTATTTATGTTATGTTATCGGTCACGAATAATTATGTGAGTAGTGAAAACTGAAAACAAATAGGCATACATCTTCAAAATATGTAGGAATCTTTGTGCAAGTTGAACGCTGTCAATGATTAGTCAAAACTTGTCGTAATAATACTAAATGAAAATTAACACATGGCCCATGTTAGGAAACAAACAAGTGTTAGCACTGTCATCTTCCTGTTCTAGAATAGGATCCAATCATTTGTCGACAACCAGTTTTTCTCCTCTTGATTGATAATTAATTTAATTTGCTGTACAGAACAAGGTTACGGTGGCCAATAATAATACACAGTAATATGATTTTCCTTTTTTTCTTCTTTTTTATCAGTGCTCCCAGACCATGCATGTGGTGCGTATAATAGTAGTACTGTTTCGCATTCATCTTTTTTAATGAACAAGTAATGGGCAATTGTTTGTCTAATTTCAGCCTGCAAAACCTCCTTTTAGTTTTCTATTATGATGTCCATATTCAGTTAAAATCCTTAACGAAGTCAAGTTCTAGCTAGCAATGATAAAACTTCTATTCCTAATATAAAATTTTCCAAGCTGAAGAAAGTCTCCAAAGGATATCATTTTCAAGAGGTTTATCAATCACAATCCACAAGATTAAATGATATAAATTGTAGACTCAATCATTCAATGCTCGAGAGGCCAAGTATCTATTACCATCGCAATTGTTAAAGCCTAAAATTTAGACAATATTATTTTGATGTATAATTGACGACAACATTGGTCCACCTCCAAATGAGTATCATACATACATACATACATACATGGGACTCATGGAACAAATGAATTCTTGTTAGTTTTTATAAAATCCTAAGCCACATGAATTATAGATAATCAAAATAAGAATTCAATTAGAAAAAAAAAGAACATGAGCATGAATCTAATTTCTTCTTATCATGGCATAACAAAATAAGTATATAAATCAAAAGTGACAAAGAACTTGATTATAGAATCATAGTCTTTGTCTTTAACGTCGTCCAAATAGATCCTATGAGGAAGAAGAAAAAGCGAAAGCAAATAGGAGAGGTCTTCCAAGGGGCTTAGGGTTGACGACACCGAATTCTCTTGGTTTAATAGGAAACCAAGAGATATCTCAAGAAGATGCCCTAAATCCTCGGGGACCTCCCCTTATATAGGCAACCAATCCGTTATCAACCCATAAATAATAACGGATTAGTCTAAAGGGTTCTACACATATGAGATCCACATCCAATAACCCGAAACCCAATAACTTAAATTAGATCACTTAACGGGTTTCGGTATCACAAATCTTTAAATTACATGTAAGCCCACCTTAAGGGATAATTAAATCCAACAATCTCCCACTTAGCTATATTTGATTATAAACAACACGCAAATATAACTTTAATTAGTTGATATCAAACTTTATGGGTATAAAATACCCCTGTAACAATCTGGTCTATTAACTTCATTGGTATAAGACTAAAGAGGTCATAGCTATTGTATATGATCGTAACAAGCCCTAACAGTAATCACAATACCAATGTCATTAATGATATAAATCAAGATGTGAATGTGTAGAGTGGAAATTACATGAAATGTGATCAGTACATATCAATTTTCAACTAGTCCAAAGTGACTCAAAAGAGTCTAATTATATTTGCTAAAACTTTATGCTAAACTACACTAGTAGATCATGATCTAAACTTTATGATTTCAAAAGAAATCTATATCACATTTACAAACATCAAATGCTAAACAACAATAGTAAATCATGATATTTTATTTCAGAGTGTTAAACAAACAAGATTCTCATTAATATTTTAAACTTTAAGCACGTACAATAATCAAAATAAAATGTTTATTTTTATTAACAAATATAAATTAATAAAGAAAATATAGATTCCTACTAAATGAGTTCTTCTTCCATAAGAAGGACTCTCATATCCACAACATGCGCATGAAACACCTTAGGCACCAAGCCTTTGGTGAGTGGATCGACCAACATGGAATCTGTGCTAATGTGCTCTATCATGATTTGACGACTCTGAACTCTTTCCTTAACCGCTAAAAATTTGATGTCAATGTGCTTGGACTTCAACAAACTGTGGTTGTTCTTGGCATAAAGTTTTGTGACTTTATTATCACAGTAGATGCTCAGTGGTCTGTCAATATCATCAACGATCTGCAATGTTGTGATGAAGTTTCGCAGCTAAATTCCATGATTGGATGCTTCATAGCATGCTACTAATTCTGTCTCCATAGTAGAAGTGGCTACTAGCGTTTGTTTGACATTCTGCCAAGATATAGTCCCTCCAGCAATCATGAAAATATAGTTTGAAGTGGACCTCCTGTTATCCAAGAATCCAGCAAAATCAGAGTCTGAATATACAATCACCTCCAGGTGATCTAATCTCTGATACATGAGCATGCGTCCTTTAGTTCTTTATAAATACCGCATCACTCTCTTTACTGCTTTTCAGTGCAACGATCTTGGGTTATTGACATATCTGCCTAACATCCCCACTATAAACGTTATATCTGGTCATATACAAACCTGTGCATATATGAGACTTCCCACAGCTGATGTATAAGGGAATTGTTCCATCTCCTTTATTTCAAGTTCAAGATGTGGACACTGCTGCAAGCTAAACTTATCACCTCTTGACACAGGTGTGTCACTAGGTGTACAGTTCTGCATATCATATCTTATATGCACCTTTTCAATATAAGCATGTTGTGAAAGTCCAAGAATGTCTCTTGAACGATCATGATAGATCTGTATGCCTAAAACAAAAGATGCTTCACCAAGATCTTTCATTTCAAAATTACTAGATAGAAATGATTTGGTTTCATGCAGCAGACCCTTATTATTACTCGCAAGTAATATATTGTCTACGTACAGAACAAGTATAACAAACTTGCTCCCACTGAACTTGACATATATGCACTGATCAACAGGATTTTATTTAAATCCAATTGAGGTAATCACTTGATCAAATTTTTGGTACCACTGACGGGACGTCTGTTTTAAATCATAAATAGACTTCTTTAATCTATATACTAGGTGTTTTGAGTCCTCAGACTCAAAGTTATCTGGTTGCACCATATATATAGACTCCTTAATGTCTCTATTGAGGAATGCAATCTTTAGTCCATTTGATGTAACCCCAAATCATAATGAGCTACAAGTGCAATGATTATCCTAAGAGAGTCTTTTGTCAACATAGGTGAGAAAGTCTCCTTATAATCAATGTCTTCTTTTTGAGTAAATCCTTTGGCAACAAGACGAGCTTTATACTTTTCGATATTGCCCTTTGAATCCCGTTTGATTTTAAATATTCATTTGCAACCAACGGGTTTCTTACCTTC
>JBBUKS010000054.1:4609987-4626271 GCA_038050645.1 Hedychium gardnerianum | reverse complement strand
CTCAAGCAATGAAGGCACCCCCATGACTGTAACGTCAGTAAATAGTCAAATCGACCAATTTGCTATAAATAGAAGTCTCGTCCTCTTAGTTTAGACAACTCACTCGATATTCTATTTCCAACTCTATGTTTTTCATTATTTGAGCTTTCAAAGTTTGTAAAAGACTACTCTGTCTTCATGAAGGAATTTTTTATTGTTTTCATTTGTCTTGGATTAACAACCATCCATGTTGTAATCAAGTAATTCCTTTGTCTCTTTTTTTTTTATGCCATTTTTTTTTATTAATGTGTTATTGCTTAGCTAGAAGCAAGAGAAACTTGTATTTTCGATTTGTAAATTATTCACTCCTCACCCGATTCTACATGCACTTCCCCAATTACTTTCCGGATCATCGTGGATTGAATAGTGAAAATAAACTCTTGTAATGCAGGATAAAATTATATGCAAATAAATCCAATGTAATCTGACTCTTCTCTAAAATTTTATATTTATGAGAGATTCGTGGGTCGTACTATCCTTTTTATCCATTTATTTAACTAAGCAAGTACTCATCAAGTATACTTATCCGACTCACCACGTTGTACTTGCCATTTGCACACTGATGCAAAATAACGCTCACACCAAATGTCTCATCGTCGGCCCCACGATAAGAGAGGTAAATTAGGTACTGAGCCGTCCTTGAGTGGGAGGGTTATTTGCTACAGTTACAACTTGAACCCTTGGCTATTGATACAAATCTATCACTTGGGTACCAATTTAGTTACGTCTAGAATCGTCAATTTAGGTTAGGCTCATCGAGTTGGCCCACCCCGTCAAATAATTTAAGCAAGTCGTGTTGAAATTTTATCAACCCAAACCCGCTGCGGTCCGACCCGCCTAGGCTCGCGACCCATGCAAGTTGGCTCGTGACGGGCTTGGATTGACCCGTGAGTTAAAAAATACACATAAGTTAAATTTTATGTCAATTTATTATCTTTCTTTGTTATAATTTTAAAATAAAAAATACTTTTCATATTTATTTGTGTCTATTTATATTTAAAATATTTATTTTTAAATATATTTGATTGATAAAAATTTTCTTAAATAAAATGTTGAAGATACGAAGAAAAAAAATTCAAAATTTTGATGGGCCCGCGGATTAGTCCACCTAACCCGCAACTCGTTTTGAATTGGATTGAGTTTGGGAATTCTCAACCTACCAAAATGATGAATCAACCTATCTCACCCCCATCAAATAACTAGTCCACTGCAGTCCGACCCGTCATGATTTGATTTGATCCGTTTGACAGCTCCAGGGGTTACTTGCCATTTGCACACGCGTTTAGAGCGTGTCAACCGGGTGGGGTCGTGCTGGTGTCCTGGTGTGCTCAGCATGATCTATACGCATATGGGCCGGGCCGGATTGTGTCGAGCACAAAGCCTATCGTTTGGGTGTGTTGAACCAATTTGAATTGAATTGGTTCCTCTTCCCGCCGCCTCCACCCTCTCCTCCTGCTCCCTTTACTGCCTCAGATCTCCGCCACCCATCGTCTCCTCCTCCTCGGCCGATGCAGCTTCCCTCTCTTTGCTCCGAGCCCTAACCCTAACCATCCGTCAATGCCAGATCTTGCTATGACGGGAGAGGCGGCGACGCGAGGGGTGTAGAGGAGTCGAGTCCAGGCGAGGAGTTGCGCAGGCGGTTCTCCGCCGATAAGGACGCTGATCAAGCCTTAGAGATCGTCGCGGAAGCACTTGTGATTTCTCTGAGTGAAATTGAAGTTCACCCATCAGATGGGATTTTGGCAATCTATAGTGTGTGCGCTTGTTATTTCTTCACATCACATTACTCACGAGTTATCGACAAAGTTATGATCCAAATTCTTCAGCATGTAGACTTTAATTATAGTTGTTATTTCTTCAGCATGTTTAACCAGCTTCCTCAAAGGATGGTAGATGTCATTGCTCTCAAGCAGCAGCTTTTATCCCAATATGATCTTCAGGCTCGAATCAAAGAGAGGTCTGCTTTTTCTTTGTTCTCCTCTAGTAGTTTTCGTACCACAATGACCTCTTGATGGCTTGAATTTTTTATATTTCATTACAATGTTTCTGAGTAAACTGTGATATTCTCTTTTAGGATTTGAATCAGTCATCTAATTGTATGAAGAATCCTTTTCAGATTTGGATATTGGCATGAATATTCCAGTTGGAAAACAACTCCCTTTTATCCTTCAGTTTTCTCCCTCAGAGAAAGTATTGTTGATCCATGACTGAATATAACACAGTATTAAAGTGTTTTTCTCTGAAGTCCCCATGCTTTCAAACAATCTGTCTTTAGTGCTTGGCGAAGAGTCAAGAAGGTACGAAGAAGCTTGGAAAGTTCTGAAAGGATTGAACTAATTGAGAGCTATTCAAAAGTTCTGATGTTCTAGCTGCTGAAACAGTGAACAATGCAGTCAGTATTGCAAAATAAACCATTTCTTATTAACCAGAATTTATTTAAATATTAGTTACTTCCATTTTTATTATACTTCACTGTGGAGGAGAACATTGCACAACAAATGCAACAGATTATAGATAGAAAATCTTGAAGAGGCAAGTATATCTCTTCTGGTGTTTGCATAAGTTTGCCGTTAATTTTCTTCCAATTCTGCTTCTTGTACTTTATGTAGTGATGGCGTCTACAAGCTGAGGTAAATGATGAAGTGGATAGACTTCTTACATGAAATGGTTTCTTTTGACGACAAAATACTATAGATGATTATTTGCAGACTTGATTAGTATAAATGTGTTAAGGCACATGATACTATAGTGATTGTTGCTCTAATAACATCAATTTGCTTCCAAAACTGGATTTTGTATTCAAATACTGCATAAATGCATGCTCCTGTTTCAATTACACATGTTAAGTTTGAGCAATCTAGTCGACTCTAATTATCCGCCCAGGGGAAGTGCAAGGATGTAAAAGCATGAATTGCCCTTTGCTTATACCTTAAACTTTTAGTAGCATCTCTTATCATTTGAGTGTATAACTTTCCATGAAGTATCTTTCATGCATGCATCCTGTATGGGCATTGATCCTGCCTTCTGTGAGTCATATACATTAACTTGAAGTTGATCTTTCCCATATCGAAATCAACATTAATCATGCCATGCAATGAATGGATTGCAGTAGCTATGAGGGAAAATAATTGAGTTAGGTTGTCTCCAAACTGTTTGGCAGGGCAACCTAGCAATCTCAAGATCAGCTCTTGGACAACTTTTGGACCTTGCATGATGGTTGGGACCCGATTTGGCAGGTGCAATTTGTCTCTCTTTGAAAGAGTCTTCAACAACCAACTGATCAAGTCAAGGAAAGGCAAGCACTAAAAATATTCGAAAGTGATACTTCTGTCTCCTGTGTGATTGGCTAATTCAATATATACTCTCACATCATTGTCATCACTTGAGACTTGACTCTTCATCTATTATCCATGTATTCATGTCGGGCATCGATACTTCAAGTGGATATTTGAGATCTCTATTGCTCACAGGTAAAAAAAATTTGTACACTATTGTTGATCTTAACAGATACATAGATGAAAAAGGTTAAAGTTAGATGCCTAAAGTTTAGAAATCTTCATTCTTGTGATCCACATTTAGTTTTTTTTTTTTCAGATTTGTATTATGCATAGTGGTCCAGAAGTTCATTTGAACTTGCTCATCTCCCCTGGAATTCATAGTTTAATTGCAAGTTGCAAGTTTTTTTTAATATCTTGCAGAGTGATTAGAAAGCTTGTAGTTTCTGGCTAGGAATCAGACTGAGCATTAGGACAAGCAACAGCTTCAACTATTACTTTGTGAGTTGATCAGTTCTTAGAAGTTGGTAGTCATGCATTTGCAGGTTAAGTTCCTCTGGAGGAACTGATTGGTCGCCGAGTCACCGAAATTGATTCATTCAAAATCAGGTGGAGTCAATGTAGAGGAACTCTGAGTTCATTGATGGTAATCACTGAGTTCTCCGGTTAGACATAATTAGACTCATTGAGTGCCCATGGCTAGGTGCCATGATCATCGCTATCTTTGATTATCAGTTTCATTATCATCTCTATTTATTCCCACTTGATAATGACTCTTGGTGGCAAGAGTCATTACAATGACTCTTGGTGGCAAAAACACAAAATGTTTGTACCCTTCGCTCTCGCCAGTTCGTCCCAGGATCAACACGGAGGAGGTAAATCACGGGAGCTAGTCTAGCTAGTTCGAACAGTGACCAGTGCATGAGAGATGACAGGAATCTGGCTACTAGTCATGATTTTACCTTCAGACCTCATGATAGTAATATCTCATATATTATTCATTAGTCGATCTTGTGAGGACATCATTACAATGACTCTTGAAGTTTATTGATGTTGATTGATGAATTCTTTATTAGGGACAATTGTACTCAATGAGTGCTAACGACTGCCTACTATCATCAATTATATTCGATAGGTACTTTCATGATCATCCATTCAATACCTATTCTATTTTCTTCTTAGTAAAACATTTTCAAATTTATTTTTTAAAAGAGATTTTCCAAAACTTTCTTATATTTAATAACTAATTTGGTTAGTAATTTATGAGGGTGTAATAGATATGTGATTAAATGGGCATACTTAATATAATTATAAAAAGCTACTATTGATTTTCTTTTGCTCATTAGTGAGGTGTGATGATAAAATACTTAGAGAAATAATTAAGAGAATCATATTCAAAATTTCATTAGAGATGAATATTTAAGAGATTGACATTGCGAACTAGGAAAGATTATCTAACTATTATATAAAAAAGATTATTTGGAATAAAAATATAGTATTTTTTTAGACAATTTTCTCAAGTTAGGATTCCCTTATTTGCAACGAAAGTAACACTTCACTCACTATTTATGGTTTCATGCGACACCTTTGATATCAATTAAAGGCAAAACGTGTAATTAAAAACTAATTAATCTTTTGATAGCAAACAAACTTCTCACTAAAGCTTTGCTAGTGGAATCACCACTATCTCATTTTATATATATATATATAATCTAGATTTCTAAATTTCATCCTATTAATCGCGAAGCTAAATGACTTTACTTTAGATAATTTTAATCTCATAAAAATCATTTTTATATATAATTTAAATATCTAAACTTCATCCTATTAATCATAATGCTAAATAACCTTACTTTAGATAATTTTAATCCCATAAAAATAATAATGTGGTTAGTTGCGTTAAGTTTAAAAAATTGAGGTCGATAAATTTTTTAATAAATAAGTTTGAATAATTTGACTAAAAAAATAAATAAGTTTGAACGTAGTCAAGTTTAATTTGGCTCATCTACACCCTTATGGTTAGGGGTGAGTAAAAATGTAATTAAATTAAATAAATTGATCGAATTTAAAATTTTGATTTATTTTTTTTCTTTAAAAAAAATAATTTTTTTGATTAATTCGATTTGATTTTGATTTTTAAATTCTTTATTAGGTTAAATCGAATAAATCAAAAAACAAAAAATTGAATCGATAAATCTCCCATGATTCAATAGTTATTAAAAAATTCGATTTCGGTTTCTGTTAAATTCATCATTGTTAAAAAAAAATTGATTAATTTGAATCTCAATTAAATTAATCGATATTTTATCGGTTCAATTTATTCAATTTTTATTAAAAAATTTGATTGATTAATTTAAAAAATTAAATTAAATTAAATTAAATTTGATTTTAATCAAATATTCAGTCTTATTCGACTTATAGTATATCATGAAATCAAAGATAATTTTGTATATTTTTTAAAACATGACAAGATACCAAATTGATACTAAAATTTATAATTAATCTTAGTATAATTAATGCACAATTTATCTGTCTTCGTATCGAGGCAAAGATTTATTTCCCAAAAGAGTTTTCAATTATTTTCTTTTTAATTTATACACAAGAAAATTTTAATTTTTTTTAATGAATTTCTTTCTTTCTTTACATGTAGATATATTATAAATGCTCTTCTTTTTTAAAAAAATATTTCCTTCCTATTTTTATAAAAATTAGGTCTAGCCAATTCGATATTTAAAATTTAAAATTTAAAATTAAACTTGATTTAACTAATTCGACTCTGCCATGAATATGGATAAGGAGGGACAAGAATGCATTAGTTTGAAGGAGTCCTGGACCAATCAGAGATCAGCAAAATGCGCCTATAAATAGAAGACTTGAAAGAGGATTTCGTCGTTTTCATCGCTCGTCATTCCGCATCGCTTCCTCCTCCTCCCCCGCTTCTCCAGCGTTCGATCTCCGAGACGAAAAAAAACAAATCAATAATTCCTCGCGGCGCGCCAAATACTAATCAAATCAAAGGTAACGATCCCGTCGCCCTGCCTCCTTCGCTCTCCTCTCGCGATCTAGGGTTCGCCTTCCGTGATCTTCGCAATGTTTCTAGGGTTCCGGCAGCGGGGCAGATGGCGGAGGCTTCTTCGTCCAGCACGGTAGATGGAGCCGGAAGCCACGAAAGCGGCGGCAGCGTGCGGGAGCAGGATCGCTTCCTCCCCATCGCCAATATCATTCGGATCATGAAGAAGGGCCTCCCCGCCAACGCCAAGGTCGCCAAGGACGCCAAGGAGACGATGCAGGAGTGCGTCTCGGAGTTCATCAGCTTCGTCACCAGCGAGTGAGATCGATGGTCATCTCCTCTCATTCGTAGTTTTCGTTCCGTTGTTAGTTTTCTGATCAAATTGGACGGTGCTGATGATGGAAGGGCGAGCGATCGTTGCCAGAAGGAGAAGCGGAAGACGATCAATGGGGACGATCTGCTTTGGTCGATGGCGACGCTAGGGTTTGAGGACTACATCGAGCCGCTGAAGTTGTACCTGCAGAAATACCGTGAAGTATGTTTATATTCTATGCGATGATCTTAATCATGCACTCTGACCTTTGTTATTTTTTTCTCTGTTTTTTTTTTCATCTACCGATTTGGATGGATTTTGTCGACAACTAATGCTGTTGTTGTAGTTGGAGGTAATTATGTGTTCCCTCTACTTTGATGCCTTTAACCGCAAACGCTTTGAAGTTTGAATGAGGATACATAAGTTTGATTTTCTGCCCAGGGTGGAGATGGGACTGCAAGGAGAGAAATGGGGGGATCTCATCCTGGCACAACCACACCAGGGGAATACCAGGTACCATGTTCAATGATTCTTCTACTCTGCTTGTTAACAGGATCGATTTTTAATTGTCGCCATTCTTTTTGGATACGGTGTAACTAGGTTCATCAACAAAATTCTCTTGCACAGGGCATGAATTACGTGAATCCTCAGGTAATTCTCCTTCCAAATATAGGAAACTCTACGTTATAATATTATATACAGACTCAATTAGAATTAGAATCCTTTGTAATTTCTTGATCATTAGTATGCAATTTACTATGTTTTTTATTTGGTCTAGTTTCTTTTTCAACTATGTGCAGTTTATAACCTTTGGTTGAAGCATACACTTGGTTGCAATGGTTTCTTTTAGAGAGTTTTCTTTGCTTTCTGACCTCCCTGGTTAATAGATGATATGCACATAGCAATCAACTAAGGGAGTTGAATCTATGGGGTGAAAATCAAAGTTGTACATTTTCCTTAGTTTTCATTTTGTGGGGAGTAAAATTATCTTTCTGCAAACTTGGTCTATGGAAAGTACAGGAACCATTACATGGTAGATTATACATTTAAATTCAACTCATTCAGGTTTTGACAAATAAATGAACTATTCTGTATGCATGATCTAGAAGCACTACCATCACCAGCATCAGGGTTGCTATATTTCCTTCTATTTGACAAGTTTGTACGTTTTTCTTTGTTTTAATTGACCAATTTTATTAGATTGTTGATTGCTTAGGTAATTTTTTGAGCACATTTTGTACGGGTTTTGTTAGTTTTAATTTCCCAGTTTCTTTTGGTTTTGTGTTTTGATTTAATTTACTTGGTTAATTGTCCTAGTCAACAGTTAAAAAATTAGTATTATATTAAAATATTTTCCACATATTTTTCTTTAGGTTTAATTAGTTTGATAATAATTTTCACATGTAAGATCCTAATTATTTAGGTTTCCCATGCGTATAGTTGTCTTTATTCCACATTATCCTAACAACATCAGCAACATAACAAGGACAAATCTCCACAGTAGCCTTATTAGCGTTAATTCAACAGGACAACATTTAGCTTCATGCATATGATTTTTTTTATTATTGTGTACCGTAGTCACTTCAAAATCTTATGGTTGGAACAATGATGCTCCGTCTTTTACAAAAATCCTTCCAACTAATCTTATTAGCTAAGTGATGTTCATTGTCATTGGCAACCAAATGATGATAAAGTAGGTGTAGTGGCTGAAATTATATGATTTTTTGTTCTCTATTCATAATATCAAAGGACCATTTAGCTTTGTAAAGAATACTAGAAGAAATTTACTATTACCACAAGAAAAAACAAATAAATGAATTATGGCCTTATGTTAAACTTGCACGAATTAAAGAACTGAAGTATAATCTAATATGATCAACCCTTGGTGAAAAATGCTTAGTTTTAACTTGGTGGTGGTATAAGTATCTAAGCTCACTAAACTCCCTCATTTACTCCACAACTTTCCTTGTGAGACTAGATAAGAGTGTCATAATTTCCCCATGTCAAATTTGATGTCCTCATCAAGGCTTGAAATCCTTTGTTGACTCCATGTGAGGCCCAACTAAGATGGCTCCATCACCACATATAGCCCTTTTCCAATTTGAACACCTTACCAAGTGTAGTCCTTGGACTACCTAGATATGAGCTATAACAACTTGTCTAAGTGATACAACCACTGTTAACTTTATAGGCACAAGCATAAGTCCAAAATACTTGAGATCAAGTTAATTATAAGTTCACTTACCTAAAAGCCTTATGAATTCCTTGCATTAGCCTACAATTTCTTATGCGAGCTTACCTAAAAGCCTTATCTATATCATTCTATATCGATTTTTAAAGTGCAAGTCATTGTTTTTTGGCATGGGTGAAATATTTTGTTCCCTGCCGACTAACACACGAGAAGGCACTAGACACGGTTGCTAGAATCTCCTTTCTTCATTTGCAAGTGACTGCGAATGATGAAGCAAAACTAGGGTTCCACAACGAGACTTCTTTAAAGTAAGCCTCTTCCTCTGCCTTTGTTCGCGCCTCTTCCTCCTTTTCCTTTGCCTTTGTCCACCTCTTCCTCCTCATCCTCACTCCTTGGAGTGACTAACATTCAACTGAATTGGAACAATATTATCACGTTGAACTTTGGCCGAAACTTCGAATCAGGTCGAAACTTTAAAAGTTAGTGCAAGTTGATTTGTAAATCAACTCGAGCCAACATTTTGACCATGGGTGAGCTTCGAAATAATATAACTAGAATATTGATACTTTTATATGCTTAAAAGAGTTTATTTTAATAAAAAATTTAATCACAATTTGTTTTGTAAAATCACATATGCCCTGTAATTTAAGGTATTTTGTGAAGAAGGATGCTATTTGGTAAAAAAATATTTATATGGGTGTCTTTTGGTAATTTTGTAATACGGGTGATTTTTGGTCATTTTCCATTAGATGTGATACTTTCTTATGTCTAAAAGAGATTACATAATGAAAAATATAATGGAAAGCTATTTTGTAAAATAACTTATGCCTTGTAATTAAGGGTATTATGGGAAGATGTCCTATTGTTTATAAAAGAAAATTATAAGGGTTCCTTTTGATCATTCTCAATTATAAAGGGTGTGTCTTGGTAAATTCCACTTGAGCAAGATAATATTGGAAGTCTGAAGTATCCAATTCAGTTGTATGATTCTTGGAAGCACCTAGTTGACAATATACTACTCAGTTTGCACATGTAATATTATGGCAGATACAGAACTTTCTTTAGTCAATAAAATTAATGTTTCTTTTATCTCTACGTTGTAGTTCTATAACGGCGACCTCTGACTTTCAATATCATCTGTTTACATTCTAGGAGATACTGCTTCCAGGTAAGTTTGCTGATCTTTTACATGATGGCGTTCACTTAACATTTGAAGTTATTTCTTTTGCGATTAATGCTCAAATGGAGCTGTTACTGTTGCTTGTTCTCTACTGTTCTAGTAAATGTGTTCAAGGATTGCCTAACAAAGCTGAGTTAGTAGTATTAGACTAATGATTGTTTCTTTATTCCAATTGTTGGCTTAGAGCTTTATGCCTCGACGAAGGCTTTCTTTGCTTCATTTTTCGTATTCCCTGATTTTTATAATATGATGCCTCAACTTCTCTACATAAATTATTAGTCAAGAGTTAGGATCTAGCAATTTGAAAATTTTGTGTGCTGAATATCTATCCTCGTTCTTATGTTTTTCTCTTCTTTTTTTTTGGGGGGGAATTTATATCGAATTTGTTCCAGCAAAGTACAGAAGATTGGTTGTCTATCATGTTGCCAAATCGTATAATTAAATCATGCACGAAGTTTCCGCATTTGTTGATGTGGTTCAGGAACTGTTTGGAACACCAACAAACATGGTTGTCTATCATGTTGGTCACTCGGTCAAATTTATTTTATGGAGACGGATGATAGAGAGACTAATCAAGCATCTATTCAGTCTAGGAATAATTGTGTAGTGTTACGACAAGTTATCTAAGGAAAGATAAGAAGGTTAATAAATAATGTTGGAAAATAATTAATTTGTTTTTTTTAATTGACTACGAATGTGAATGGCTTATTTACTTGTGTGAACATAAACATAGAGAGCTCAATTAATAAACTAGCAGCTCATTTAGGTTGATGATAGCTCAATATTTAGGCTCAAAATATCAGTTTTTCTTTTATGTGTTTTTCCTTTCATATCTTAATTTATCACAGTGCTACTTTGCTGGTATAACTAATCCATTCGCTGCCTTTGTAATACAGGTTCGGCCTGCAACGTAACAAGTATTTCTTCATGGTGTCTTTGTTTTTTTCATTTTCAATTCATTTGGTGCAAATTGTTTATTTTGGTAGATTGCTAGTTTTCCATAATTCCAACTACCGATCTGGTATAATTACCGATCCCATTTAACTTAAGACAGACCTGTTAAATTTGTTTTTTCAGTTAAATAATTTTATTTGTTTGTCTTTGCTTGCTTGAGGCACTTTTATATTTTTTTTTAGATAACAAGATCGCATTTGGATGCACTAGTTAACCAAACGGCTCTCAGTTCTCTTTTTTTTTTTCCAAAAAGAATTAAGAATTTCATTATCATAAAAAGCTTGTGACTTGGATTTCTTATTAAATCATCGGTTTTGTACTTGAGAGTTCTCTGGAAATTAAAGCATTAAAAAATTTATAATATAATTCCAGTTTTGTCAATATTTATAATTTTAAATATCTTCTCTTCAAAACTTAAACGTTATTCGAAATCTCCTCTCCAGGCCCTTCCCTCCCTCCCTGCTCACTAAACTTTTATAATTATTATTTCTCTCTAACAAATTAAATATCACCAAAACATTATATTTCACTCTTTTCTTCATTTAATTTGTGTTTAGTGAAAGCAATAACCATATATATCGAAAACAATTCATACGATGCATCAATTATATGATCTAGCTATCAAATTTTAAGGTAAAAATTTAAATCGAAATCGATACAATAATAATTCAAATGTTAACCTGAGTTTATAATTAATATTATTATATTTTTTATTTATAATCAGAGTTTTTATAAACGCAGAATAATTTTCTAGATAATCAATAATCCTTCTCAATGGAAATGGAAAGAGAAAGATTAAAAAACTCTATTAAATTTAAGATTCAAGAGGTTCAACTAACTTTTTCTTTTATATACATTGTTCCATTCTATAAAATCATTTATACAAAAATTCATTCAATTGATTGGATTTATATATTAAATTCACATTTAATAATATAAATCTTTCATCATATCTCCACGGGATGAACTGATAACTAATACATGAAGTGTTGTCATCAAGAGGTATGGAGTCAAATCCTGACTAATAACCAGATTCTTGCCCTCTTTTATATATTAGTCACTGTTCAGATTAATAGCTACTATAATTTACCTCTTTCGTATTGATCTTGGGACGGACTAGCAGAGTCCCACGGGATGAGTTGTTGGCTAGTGCATGAGGTGTTGCCATAATGAGGTCTAGGAGTCAAATCCTGGCTAGTAGCCAGGTTCCTGCCCCTCTTATGCATTAGTCACTGTTCGGGTTGGCTAGACTAGCCCCCGTGATTTACCTCCTCCGTGTTGGTTATGGGACGGATTGACGGGGGCGTTGGGGGCGAGCGTTTCGCCTTTTGCCACGATGAGAAAGGAAAACATAATGGATTTTCAAAAGAGCACCCATCTTAACAATCCATAGATTGTAAAGTAAAAAAAATTGTCCTCGGAGTTTGGTGTGATGCTAAGTAGATGGACGAGTTTCTCAAGTAATGAGTATTCAATTTCCATACAATGCAAATAAACACTTGTGGCGCTAGTCATTGAGAAAGTTTTGAGAAAGAAAAACATTCTCATGCAGTGTAAATAAATGTGTGTGGTATTCAAATCACTTGTGGTGCTTAGTTGTCTCGTTGTTCATCTATATTTTTCGGATTTATTTAGTAACTGATGAAAAAAAAATTGAGTTAAAACTGATCACTTTTAAATAAATAAAGGATAAAAATACCTAAACACTTAGGTCCGAAGGGCTCGAAGTGAAGTAAGAAAAATAAATATTTTAAAAGTAGACTTAGATCAGCGTGAATTGGGCTTCTTAATTGGAAGCCCACAATGGTGCAAAATTTTGGGCCTTAATTAAGGGCTTCCTCAAAAAATTGGGCTCTTGTTGCTTCCCTTAATCTCAACAAATCTTGCCTAATAAGACAGCCCACCTCAATATGTTTTTACTTTCAATTTCCTATAGAATTGTTTTGACTTACGATCGCACGCGAATTAACATTTATGCATATTTAAGTTATTATTTATGTATTCATCGTAGACTTAGCCATTTTACAAGATAATGCCTTCAACTGATCAATTTTACGAACATAATAGAATTGATATTTGGATGATAAATTATAATATAAAAGTATAAATCGAATTCTTGAGGACAATTTTTTTAAGAAATAAAATTTTTCTCATTTAAAGAATTTATTTGATCATCATAATTTATTTTCTTTATTCTACTATGGGGTCGATGATGACAAACTTAAACAAGTCAATTTTGTCGTGTAAAATGATGATACTATTGATTTATAAACCTTAAATAATATTAGTTGATAAGTTAAGTAGGGGTTCTCTACGAATTCAAGTTTATATAATTTTTTTAATAGCATTATTTTTTTATATATTTTGGATGTGATTGTACTAATAATTTTCTTTTATATATATATATATTTATAAATCATTTAAATTAGTACGATAATATAGAAAAAAATAAGTCATTAGGATACTCCACTCCACAGAGAGATATATAATCTCTCTCTAGAAAGGAGATTTATTATTTTTTAAGTGAAGTGGCTTTTGAAATGAATTTTTTTTAATAAGCATTCATTTTTTCCACGTGTCATTTTTATAATAATAAAAGAGTCTATAATAGCACCCACAGAAGTGGTATATTAGTAAATACTTAAGAGAATAAATAAAAGAATAAAGTTTAAATTCTAATAGAAATAAATATTTTAGAAACAATTTTTAAGTATGCATAATTTATATTCTAAATTCATTTATTAGATGAATAAAAAAAAAATCGTCTATTTCTAAAATTAATTGAATGATACTTAAACACTTAGATTTAAAAAAAAACAGAGGGATTAACCTTCCTACTTAGAAAGATAAATATGTAGATTATCCATTATTATTATAATAGAAGATAAGGAAAAGAAGATGTTATTTGATACATATATTAATAATTTATGATGCGGATGAATTGGATAAGTATGCACACTCAATCACTCGATCGTTGCGTGGTGTTTGGGCAACGATGTCAACAGCTCAGCCACCACCACTATGATGGCGATTGATTGAAGTATATTATTAATTTTTAATTAATGTTTTTGTTTTCACTAATTAATTTTATATAGTGAAATAAGATTTGATTGTTGATTGATTTTCACTAATTCTTCATTTGATAGAGCCCACGCACGCACGTTTCCTCATCCCATTCACCCTTATCGCCGCCTTATGCTGACGTGGGCTTATGCTGACGTGGCTGATGGGAGAGGATTATAGGTGGGATAAAAGATTTTTTTTTAATTATAAAAAGCCATTTATTTTCATTCTATTAAAAGATCACCACGTTTTATTTTTAAAAAAATAAAAATGATGTTTTATTTAACTTTTTATTTCAATAATATTATTGTAGCAATTATTATTGTAATTACTAGCAAAATTGTATTAACTGGATTAAAATTACTGTAAATAGATAAAACAAGATTACTATTTTTTTTTTAATTTGATTAAAATTATTTTAATTTAATTAAAATTTCTTTAAAATTTAAAATTATTGTGACAGTTATAATTATTATCATACTTGCTATAACAAAAAGTAATTTACTTTATATGTACTAGTTAATCATAGTTATTATTGGGATCAATGATATCAATAGAGAGGGTGAATAGTAATTCACTTCACTCGATTATTCTTATGTACTCATCTACAATAGGTTAGTGTGCAGTAAAAAAAATAACACAAACCAAATAAACAAGCACAAACACAAATTAATTTACGTGATTCGGAGCCCTTGGTTTCTACTTCACGATCTAGTTCTAACGATAATCCACTAATTTTTCTCTTGTCGAAGACCTTTCAAAGACAAAAAAAACCTCTCATAGAATACATATTCTTACAAGCAAATACAAAGTGAAAAGATAATAACAAATACAATATAAATCAATAATTTACAAATGAAAACTTTGCTTTGCTCGTTGTTGAATGCCTTTGAATTGTCTCTCAAGATTTAGAAATGTAACAACATTTATCTCCAAACCCTCTCAAGAATTGACAGTGAAAATCGCTTTGAAGTCTTTCATTTATAGCCTTCAGGTTGGAGTTGATTTTCGTTTATTAGTCGGATGTTTATTATCATCAGTCGATTACTCTATTGAATTTAATCGTTGCACTTGCATAACGTCTCTTACCAACTCTAGTTTTGACTATAAACAATCGGCTGTTATTATTCATGAATCAATTAATACCCAAATAGTTGAGTACCACAACAAACCTAGAAACCTTCTATTTATTGCAACAATGACATCTAATGACTGTTACTATTTATTAATCGATTGATGTAACATCAGTCGATTTGTTCAACCAAGTTCTAAATAATTTGTTTGTTACTACAATGTTATCAATAGATTGCTCAAACTAATTAATTGAACAAAACTCATCAATCGACTAATTTTGTAGCAAACTCCCTCAAATCACTAATTCAGGATTTAGGAGTCATCAATTGATAGGTACTCCCACTAATACCTTTGTTTCAACTTTACTAAAGCTGAATTCTCACTTTGTCTAGTATTTGGTTGACTTCAACCTACCAAAACTTTTTTTTCTTAACATCTGATCAATCTTGACTATCCAAGACTTCACCGCTACTAAATATTCGGTCCTCCTTAACCTATATGAACTTCTCTCATCGCCAAGTATCTAGTTAACCTTTACCTACTTAAATTTCATGTTTTATGCCAAATGTCCAGTCCTTTATTACTCACTTGGACTTTACTCTCATGTCAACTCCTTATTAGACTTTCGACCACCAAATATTTATCGGAAGTAATCTTTTAAACTTGTTGATTCGACAGAATAATACCGAAAAATAGATATCTAAAACTTAAAGCTTTGGGAAAAGAATGACGCAAACGACGACCAAAAATATTATTGATTCAAAACTAAAAACTTAAAATCAACTAAGTAATGATTTAAATAGACTAAACACCCTAATATTGCAAAGATAAAAATACCCTCAAAATCCTAACTTGACAAAAATAATAAAAAAAAGATTAAAATTGTTCTTCTGTTCCTATCATATTTGGATTTTTCTCTTTCTAACTCCTTGTTGAACTTTCGACTGTCAAGTGTATGATTAATCAAGACCCACTTGGATTTCTCGTCGAATATTCAATCAATCTTGACCTACTTAACTTTTTATTCAATCATCATCATCCAATACTACAAGAAAATAGCAAAATAGTGACGGAATTATCGACGGAATTTAATTCCGTCAGTATATTCCGACGGAATAAAACATCCGTCGGGAGATACCGACGGAATCCATATCCCGTCGGAATTATTTTAAAAAAATAAAAAAA
>JBBUKS010000054.1:4591294-4609178 GCA_038050645.1 Hedychium gardnerianum | reverse complement strand
ATTGATAATCACTAGAAATGTAGAATTCGGCCCAAGAAATTTATATCTAAGATTAAAGGATAAAGACTTGAGTTCAACCTAGGGAGGCCTAATTTTTGGTTTAGCTGAGATACATTCCAATGCCCTTATCTATTCATAATTTGGAGTTATGCCATGAACTTAATCTAGGCCATAATCAATTTTTTCAAACTCATCATTTTTAAACCCAGACTTTCCATAAATTAAGTTTGCCTCTTATGGGTCTTCTAAAACATGTTGAAACACGTTTTCAAGAACATCTTCTCCTTTCCATAAAGCTCCTTTGCAATTACTTCCAGATTTCATCTCAGCTAAGTAACTCAATCCATTCATCATTTGGCTCAGGGCCCTACCACACCAAAATGGAAAGTTCTCCTCTTTGTTATCCTGTTGTTCCAAGCTTAAATATGGCTCCTTGTTTTTTATTTCGGAGATTTTTAGTGAAGAAGTCATGAAATTTTCTCTTGACCAATCATTGATGTTTGTTACCACCCTGTGAATCAGATCATGTGCTTCCCTCACACTTCTGTTCATAAGAGAACGTCCTGCGGCTAAATCCAACTAAGTCTTGTTTAGGGATAACAACCCAATATAAAATATGTGGATGATCAACCATTCTTGCAATCCATGATGTGAACATTGCTGAAGTAGGGTCAAGTATCTATCCCATGCATGGCACAATGATTCTTCATTTTCTTGCTCAAAGTTCAAAATTTGATTCCTCAGTTCGGTAGTCTTTCTTGGTAGAATGTACTTAATAAAAAATTTAAGCTATATTTCTTCCCAAGTGGTAATATTTTTGAGGGGGTAGAGTGTTTAACCAAGTTCTAGCTATACATTTGAGACGAAAGGGAAGGACAATAATATAATAGCATATGTGGAAACCCCATTATATTGTATTATACTGCGATACCTGAAGATTTCCATAAGTTGTAGGTAAGGATTTTCAGCTTCTAACCCACTAAACTGAACCTCTTGATTTTTGGAAATAAATGCAGGATTCAGCATAAAATTGTGAGCTTGTATTTGTGGGAGAACAATGGGACTTAATTCTCTTGCAAATTTCGGGGTTGCATATTCCTTTAAAGGCCTGTGTACCATAGTGAAGATTATTATGAAAAGAAAGTGGGAAACAAGAATGAAATGTGATATATAAAATCAAATTATAATATTTTGGATTATCTATATATGAAGAAAAATAACTATTCACAAGTATAATAAATGCAAATTTTATTAACAAAATGAAAAATGGTCTAGGCAAACTAAATCACTAATCACTAATGTTAATAAAAAATAGTCTCCGGTAACGATGCCAAAAACTTGTTGTCGTACCGCAAGTGCATGGTAATGTCATCAAGTAATAAAAGATATCGAATCCATAGGGATTGTGGACTAAGCACTAGTCATTTTGTCAAGGAAGTTAGCTAGACTAATCAAATTATGAGCTTATGAATCTTGAGAGAGAGAGAGATTGCTTAAGAGAGAGAGAAATCTAGGTCCAAGTGATGTGTGAGGATTGGTTTGGAGAGTGATTCTAGGTCCAAGTGATGTTAGATAATGTCACTATAACATGATCATCTCCTAATTCTCAACATTACTCATATGAACTAGGGTAAATTTCTATGTCAACGTCTTTTAACTCTAGAAAGTGGAATACGTATTGGTACCCTCTCTCACAAAGGGCACAAGCGTTTGGTTGAATGAGAATCCTTTGTCACCAAGGATCTCCCGATTATCCAGTCTAATAGCAAGCCTAACATTGAAGTAAAACCCTAGATCTACATGCATCATTCACTTACACATTTCATCAAACATGCACAATGCACAATACACATAGCAAAAGAGTTACATCTCAAAGAAAATAGGAAATTGGCATATCCATAGTTCATACATCATCCCGAATAGGAAAACCCTAGAATATGTGTGATCTACTTCATAGAAAGGGGAAGAAAACACAAAGACATGAAGATAAAGATTCAAGCCCCAATCTAAGAGGAAGAGTGAAAGAATGCTTAGCTCATTGGAGTCTTGGTCTTTTGGAGTCCTTTCCTTCCTTGGATGATGATGGATCAGAGAAATTCGCCTCGAATCATCAAAGAAATCGCTGGAAGATAAAGTGTGAAGGACCAAGAGTTCTCCCAAGAAGGGAAGAACCACCCTCACCCCCTCACTCCTTAACAAAGAGGCAAAAACCCCTTTTATACTTATGAGGCACGACCCATATCACTCATGGCACACGACCGCGTCTCTTAAACATGGTTGTGTCTTGAGGCTTTGATGGTAGGAGGCACGACCGTGTCTGGAGACACGACCTAGTGCTGAGGAAGGACTGCCAGGGAGATATGGTCGTGTCTGTGAGACACAGTCATGCCTTGAGTCTTCCCAGACTAGTCACACGTTCATGTCTGGGAGGCATGGCCGTGTCTGGGAGACACAACCGTGCCTTGAGCTTCTACCACTCTTGAGGCACGCCCTGACATGGCCGTGTTTGGGAGACATGGCCAAGGATTTTCCTGGTTTCTTGGCTTCTTGCTCTACTTTCGGTTTTGTTATACTGCTTTACTCTCCGTAGAAGTTTCGTTTAGCTCTGAAATGCATCTTGTAGATGAAAACACAAGAGGAGCAGATCTCAGAACAAAATGGAGTAAAAAGCAAGATAACATAATAAATGAAGTGCGATAGTATAGATCATGTCAATGAAATATAAGAAGATGTGCATCAAACAATACATAAAATGATATATAATCTACGCACATCAATAATGTACATACATAGTGGAAAAAAAATCCTTCCAGAGATCCAAGCAAATACAGTATACTTTGTTTGATCGAGTTGCTACCTTTGTTGCATAAACGGTATAATTTCGGCAGCAACTTTGCTTTGGCAGATCTCATCACGATCAGAATGTTCGCACCCCTTTGTTATCCACACGAACACGTCCTTCGTTCATTGCACGAACTCAGCCTTCGGAGAAGAACAACCTTCGTTGTGCTAGCAACTACACAAGGTTGGTCAGCCAAGAGAAGAAGAGGAATACCACTTGAAGAGTAAATCAACAAAAATTGCATTACCAATGGTTTTTATATTCATCCAATGAATACCAAAGGCTTTTCCATTTGGTCTCCTTTTCATTAATGCTCTATTAATTTATATTCATGCAATGAATACCAAAGGTGTTGCCTTTTGGTCTCCTTTTCATTAATGCTCCATTAATCTCTATTAATGGATATTAATCCTCTTTAGTGGTTGAGTCTAATCCAATGAGTCTAACGTAGATTAGTCCAATGATCCAATGAGTCTGACCCACTAATCCAATTGAATCCAGACTCATTTGAATTAACCGACTCATTTTAAGGTCCATTGTATTTTATTCAAACTAAAATAAACCTATCTTCAAATCAACATGTTCTCTATATGTGTGACCCAATAGGTTCTCGTAACGTTGACAATGTCTCTAAAATCATTTTAGATACATAAGTAATGAGTGATATCTAGCAATGTATCATTGCTACTCAAGTAATGAAAATGTCGATATCCGACCTAACCTTTCTGTAACTCAATCATTTTATTCTCGATATCTAGATTGATCCATGAGGCATAAACTGTGTCATCCTCTTATCAATGTTTGTGTTTCTTGATCTCTAAGTAGACTTACTTAATCAAATGAGCTCAATATCTCATATTGACTTACTTGAGCATGATCATGCATTCTTGTGTCCTACTTAATCAAGGAGCCCACAAATATCACTTCCATCATATAGAAGGATAGATCTCATCTACATCACTGATGTCCCTCCGCATAACTTATTGCATACCCAGTGATCGACTTTATAATCCATCTTATTATAGGTGGCGTTTTCCAATACCAAATTATACAACTCCTTATGTAGGGAACCGTAGAGACTTCAAGTCTAAGGGCTATTTATACTAATAGTCACTATGAGAATGTTTATGATATTCATATAATGATCCTTGAAATATTCTCATGGTGGGTTAATTCAGTATATATTCTCTAATATATACCCATGTGCCAACTTGATATCTTATATCTATGACTTGTAAGATTAAGTCATCAACTAACTTACATGCTAGTCTCAATGCATTAATTTTGCCCTTGTATATTAATGTTTGACTATAAATAGTTAAGAGTAGTGTTCTATATATATCTACAGCCTCCCTCTATCAATTTAACCAATTGATATGTTGTAGACTAGAACCTACTACCCTAGGACATTATTATACTTATTCATTTGGCACTGATCTGAAGTAAATATAATAACCATAAACTTTGCCTTTTATTAATGAAATATGATACAAAAGTTCCATTGTCAATCATCTCATAATTGGCTTTTAGGGTTAATATTGACGAAAACATAAGGTATAAGCATATGAAATGGAATAAGATATGTGTTAAACTATAATAAAAAATACTATATAAAATGCACACATCAAAATCCCTCAAACTTAAACCTTTGTTTGTCCTCAAGCAAAACTTGCAATCTAGATTTATGTGTATAAATGGTACATCATAATCTCTAGTGAATCAATCTAATTCTATTGTGTAATTTCATTGATGAGAATGAAACATAGTTGTATGAGTGTGGCCTAATTAGAAGTTCTCCGTGCTCAGTGCAATGAGTGACTTAACATTTTCAAGTGTTAATCTCTAAGCCTAGTCAAATTGTTATCTAACCGTGTTTTCATGCTTCTAGTGATAGACATTTGCCTGCCATATTTACACAAGGTCTCAAAGAAATACTCGGTATCAAGAGAAATATAATAGTTATTTTTCTAGTAACCTAACTCGGTCTTAAAGAGGTAACTTGTTTGTTTCCACTTATGACAACTATTTTTTTTATCCTTTTTTCTTTTTTTCTTTGCTAAGTGCTTGCAAGGTGTAAGACTTAAACAAACCCTTATTTGGGATTCTGATTTTTTCTAATGATTTGACATAATCCAAGTTTATCCAGTAACTAAAATGTAGTTGAGAGGTCACCTAGGAAGCAAAAGTATTAGTCTGATTCTATGAATCATGACTATTTTCATATGTATTTGTTATCAAAGTCAAGCATATTGTGAAGAGATCCTAAAACTAAACCAACGCTCAAACTCTTCTAATAAAAACATTGTTCATTTCATGCTACTATAGATAGGAAGAAATAGATCACTAGACATATTAACATATAAAATCACAACAACATAAATATCTAGAATAAGCGTAGTAGCATTTTGCAATGAGGAACAAACAAATATGACATGACATACAATGCAACTAGAAGAAAAATTTATGCAAAGGTAACAACCCAACATATATACTTCCCCAGACTTAAATCATTCATTATCCTAATTAAAACCAAATATCATATATAGAGGAGGTTTGAAGTGAGGGAAATTACCAAGTGATGCGGGTCAAAAGCTTGAGTCATTCATCTACCAAAGTCACCCCTCGTCTGGTAGTCACACTCCTCATAATCTTTGAATCTTTTGAGGCACGACCAACCTTCCTTTTCTCATCTCCTTCCACTCCTATGGCAGATGCCATGGATGTGAATTCCTAAAATGAAACAAAACAAAATATTAAAAACTATAAAACAAAGGAAAAACTTAAATGAAAAGGAAAAGAGAAACTTGAGTTGCCTCCCAAGAAGCTTTTGTTTATAGTCATTAGCTCGACCCCTTATTAGGTTTATCGACGAAGCATCTTTTAAACCTCACTCTTGCCAGGGTATCATACCTCCGAACTTTTTTGCCAAGAGTTCTTGGCCTTTTATCAATTATGCTCATCCTTAAAGGCCTGTCACGAGGTCATCTATGTGATTGTTGTGAAAAATGTTTCCTACCACAACAAACATGTTCAAGAAAAGATTGATTTGTAGCTTCAAATATATCAAATAAAATCTTACTATCACTAATCACCAAAGAGAGTAAATCATCGAATATGGGTTCAGAGGTGGGTAGGAAAGACTCTGTCTTATGTGGTGGTATCACTAAAGAGATGATTCTTGGGGCTTTGCCTCCACTGCATAAGTCCTCACACTTCTATCATTAATAAATTCAATTCCTGCAATATCCATATTGTCAAGTGATTATGCGACTAGAGGAAATGATTCTTGGGGCATTGCTCCCACAACACAAGTCCTTACACTTCCATCCACAACATCATTATAAGAAAAATAGAATATATCAACATCAACATCAATAACAAGAGTATGAACAATATTAGTAGACACAACTAAATCTTCTTATTCAATTAATGCCATAGTGCCTTCTTCTTTTTCATCCTAGTTGTTTTGAATTGCTATAAAATTCTCCCACTTGATTTGTAAATTGCGAAACCTAATGCACATCTTGATTGTATGTCTTGTTACTTCGCACATCTCACAATATAATTTTTGTAGGCATTGAAGGTAGTCAGGGAGGATACCCCATTTTCTTTGTGTTCTCTATATGCAGGGTCCAAAAGCATTGGACAATTATCGATATCATGCCAACTTACACCACAAAGTTCACAATAATAATTAGTAAAATTCACAGCATCCAATAAATCAAATCATTGAGTTTGAGCATCCATCTTGCTAATAAAAAAAATTGCTCACCTGAAGGAGAGAGGTCAGAAAGGCATAAAAATAAATATACTAGCAAAGAAGAAAAGAAATCTAGATTAACCAAATCACTAATCAATTAATGTTAATCAAAACAGTCTCCGATAACGATGTCAAAAACTTTATATGGGAAATCGTAAGTGCATGATTCTATCGTTAAGTAATAAAATATCAATCCATATGGACTGTTGACTAAACACTAATTGAGCTTGTAAATCTAGTTATCTAGACAATCGAGAGTTGGTTAAAATCTTGAAAACTAGAGTTTGAGAGAGTGAGCCGAGCGCAAGAGAGAGTTGAGAGGGAGAGAGCAAGATCACTGAGAGAGAGAATTGATTGGGGAAATGATTCTAGAATTTTGGTTTCACCATAATAATTGTAAACACCTAATTTATGTTTGGTTTCCTATCATCAATGGTTATTTATGTAGGTAAACTATTCTATGGTATTCGATGTGAACTTTTGAAACTATACTGGCGTATCCGTTCCAATTTGTCGTCTACTTTCAAAGTGACAAAGCTGAGGGATTGCTTTCCTAAGGAGTTCCCTGTCATATGATCCCACAACCCCTAAGTTGTCTTCTCTTACTGTGCGGCGATGAATTAGAACCGATCCATTAAGATCTATGATAACATATTGCTCCTCGTGGCATACCGATCTACTTTCGTAGGCGACTCTCCACGTCTCAGATTTCTACAGATCGAAGGATTGGGTTCTCCTTTTGGTTCATCCTTGCACCTCATGGGATACAAATCTTGTGCTTTTGGCATCAAGATCGTGTGTATATAATAGGACGGACCATAACACACATATTATCGAATAAGAAACATGCAAACTCAATAGATTCAATAAATAATGCTTACATATCAATAGCATTAATCCCTAATATTAGAATCAATAGTCTACTCCATAACAAGGGAATTGCAATCCAAAGATAATGAAAGAAGTATTCTTATAATCCAAAACAGAGAATAGAGAGAAATAAATGATTAGCGAGATTTGTAGGAAATGTCTTCGGAAGGAATCCTTGCTTCGGAGGTAGATGGATAGTCTTGATAGATGAAGATGGATGTTCTAGGGTTTCCTCAGTAGGAGTATTCACCCTGGAGGTGGAATGACCGCCAATGTAGTGCGTACCACTCCTTCCACCTTTTCCTCTTCGCAAGATATTCCGGGCAGTTGGAGGTCGTTCAGCTAGAGCATCCACTCCGGGAGCTCGATTATTATAGAAAATATTGGGACCTTATTCAGTATAAATGGAGGCTTCGACAATAGTTGGAGTGTTCAGCCTTAGGGTCTCTAGCTATCCACCACTTCCCACTCTGAGGGCTTTATAATGATATCATCATCCATATATAATATGGTGGCAACTTCACCAAGAGTTTCACATGAAATATCATCCTCAAAATTATCGACATCAATATCTACCACATCTATAATCTCATCAGCAATCAAGCATGCATTATCAATAATATCATCAGGAGCTGCAACAAGAATATCAGCAAGGATGGTTGAAAATGCATCAATAGTAGTCCTATCAATATATGAAGTTTCATCAACTATGTTATCGCCATGCCAAACAATAGAGGAGTCCTGTAGAGTCACAGAATCAGAGGAAAAATCGTCATCGACTTTACAATCCATCTCCTCTAACACATGATCTAATTGTATTTGCAAATTCGGATTTGATGCATCAATTTGCTGTTGGGACCAGAGAAACCAAGTCACTCGTTGCACCATGAGCTCTTCTAATTCCTACAATGTAGTCTTCATCTGATTGGGAGTAGGAGTTTCTAAGTCTTGAAAATCTCCCCAGTAAATTGGCTTAATGTGTTGAAATTGATGTGATCCATTTATCATTGAATCATCCTGAAATCCTGACGGATTCTGATATGCTTGAAAAGATTGCTCAACATCTTCCATGCTTCTATAATCAAAATATTGATGATCCATCCAATCTTGATTATAGTGCTAAGGTAGGTAAGGGATATGCTGCTGTGGTTAGAAATACTCATGCAACTCAGGAATTTGCTGGGGATGAAAGTTCTGAGTTTGATGATTACCCCAATCATAGCTATAAGTACTAGAAACTGGATCAGATGTTGAGGTTGGAATAAACACTGAAGTTCCATAGGAAAGCTAGCAGCTTTTCGAAAGAGGTGACATATAGCAATTGGATGGGATGGGCCATCACAAACTTTACAGATGTACTCAATTTTCTCAGTATTAGAATTATAAGTTTCATTAAAGTCTCCAAATTGCCAAGAATACAGATCCATGGTTGCACAGAAATAAATTTTCTAATCTCACTTGAAACAATAACAACAAAATCATCAGACACAAGGAGTAATCATGACATAACACGTGGATATAGAAGATATAAAATAATCAAGACACCCAACAAATTTTAGATTGAATTTTCCCCTAAAAAGAAAGGAGTGCTATGAAAAGAAAGAAAATAAAAAAAATGTAGAATTTATTCACAAAAAGAAAGAAGTCTAGAATAACTAAATTGCTAATCAACTAATATCAATCAAAAATAATCCTAGCAACGACGCCAAAAACTTATTGTCTAACCGTAAGTGTACGGTTATGTCGTCAAGTAATAAAATATCGAATCCATAGAAACTATTGATTAAGTACTAGTTGAGTTTGTAAAGCAAATTATCTAAACGATCGAAAGTTGTATGAAAGCTTGAGAGCAAGAGATTAAGAAATTGAGAGAGAGAGATCCAGTGAGAGCAAATGATCGAAGAGGGAGGAATTGGCTTGAGGAAACGATTCTAGGATTTTAATTTCATTCTAATGCTAGTTGATGTTCTATGTATTATTTATCTCCTTACCTCCATGTCATGCTTACGCTCTTGTAGGGATTCTAACAAAATTACTGGTATGGACCTGTGAAGGTTACACCAGAGTGTTTACACCACTTTAAATGCTATTAAGTAAAGGGGTAACACTAGAAAGTCTAGTTAAAGGGATATCCCCTGTCACATGAGGGCCCCCTGATTATATAGTCTAGATTATACAAATCACTTCCTAATATTAAATTGGGAAAAATTCATTAAACTTTAATTAACTAATCCCTTGTAGAGAATTGACCTTCATTTCAAGGTGATGACTCTAAAAAGTCTGATTAAAGGGATATCCTCTATCACTAAGGGCCCCTGATCATACAATCTAAAACATCTCCTCTATATGGTGACCATTCCTTCACATCCAAATACATTCACAACACACACATTTAATTAAACAAGAATAATGCACAAACATATCATAAAATAGGAAAATGACCACATACTTAGTTCATACATCATAATTACTTCATACATCCTAGAATTCAGAGATCTACTTCATAAAGAAGGAAATACAATCAAGAGACAAAGAAAATAACAAACTACAACTCAATACATGAAATAGAGAGAAGACAATGTTTATCCGTGAACTTCTAGTGTCGTTGGAAGAGTTTCCAAGCTTTGATGGTGGATGAATCGTCTTGATGGAAGAAGATGACTACTCTAGGGTGTCCTAAGAAGAGGAAAAGCCTCTCCAAGGAAGGTCGGAGCCCCCTGGTCCCAAATGACGCAAATAAGGGTTTCCTTCATCCTTTTATATCTTCCCTAAACCTTTCAGATCTGCCAAATTTACTGGGCTCTGGAAAAAAAGAAATTTCACCTCTTATATCACTTTATCCCAGGTTGAGCTTTGAACCAAATTTGTAGATCTTGAAATTATCTATATTTTGATATGTTGTGGGCCCTGTGGATCGAACCGACCCAAAAGTTATGGTCATTCAAATTTTGGTCTGCAGTCTGAACCGGAGGCTGACACGGCCGTGCCTAAAATGCACGTCCGGGAGTGTTTGGCTTGAGAAAAAGCTAGAAATTAGGCATGGTCATGCCTAAGCCATGTGGGAAGCTGTAGACTCCGTTTTAGCTCCGTTTTGTACCAAATTTGTTTGTATGATATGTGTCCAGATCGATGATGAAGCTGGGGTCAAGGCACAGCCGTGCTTTTAAAGCACGACCCAACCGTGTTGGCCACGACTAGCATTTGGGTCTGAGGCACGATCGTACCTGTGAGGCACGACCAGACTGTGTAGAGCACGACTGATTCTAAGGGAAGAGGCATGATCGTGCTATGAGGCATGACCCGATCGGGTTGAGTCTTCTTTCGCTCCGTTCTTCATTTTTCTTTGGCTATAGAATACACCCGTGTCCTGGGACACGACCAGAGAGTGCTCCTTGCTCCAACTCCATGTTTCAAGGGTTGTATGCTCTCATTTCGCTCCATTTTCGCCTCCTATCAACAAAAACATGCAAAGAGCAGATATCCGAACCAGAAGAGTGAAATTAATGAAAACACATAGAAACAAGATGTATGCATGAAAAATATACTCATGAAATACAACAGAATGTATACTAAACAATGCTAAGAAATACGTAAGAAACACACACATCATCCGTGCCAACCGCCATGGGCATGGGGAGGTTTCCAGTGAGCAGCATGGTTAGGCCGTGTCGAGAACCACAGTCGTGCCACATTCTGGCTACAAAAATATCAAAAACAACAAGTAACACTGGCTGGTCATGCCCACAGGCATGACCATGTCCTCACAAATAGTATGAAACACGACCAAGCCGTGTTGAAAAGTACGACTATATCTCACTGTAGATAAAATTTTAAACGACCATAACTTTTGATCTGAGATGAACTATGAGGCATACAACCACTCAAATTCAAGCTATTTCAAAGATCTACAATTTGGAACCAGATTCAATTCATACCTCAAAAATGTCATTTAAAAAACCTTTTAGAAGTCCAGAAGAACATTGTTTAGGATAAAGATGTTCAAAAGACGTAGGAAGGGCTCAAGCTTGCACAAAAAAGGCAAGGACAAAGCACGCGATAAAGGTAATGATTATAACCCCTTTGGCTTTATTATTTTTGGGATTGCTAATCATAGAACTCATTATGATATACTTGCTATGAGGAAAATTATCAATTTCTGATATTTAAACGATCATGTTTTGACTAGTCTAGGCCTCAGGGATGATATTGATTGAATGAGTAGGATGGAATGAATTGATGAGTATGACATATCCTATTTATCTTAGAATTACCCTTGAATTTTTTAAATTTAGTGTAGGTTAATATTTTACAAGGAAAAGGATGTCAAGAAGGTCAAATTACTTTTTGGTTGCTTAACAATGATCATCATATGACCTTAGAGGAGTTTGAAATTTAAATTACCTTGTAATCGAGGAATATTGTCATTTGAGGATTGATCACCACCATAGTCCAAGCCCTTGATTATGATTTGATCATGACTTGAGAAAGCTAGAAGTAATTCGATGATTGATATGGAAACATGCATTGTAATGCATATGACTGTTTGGGATGGTGATTTTTAGACATCATCATGACTACCCTCTCCACCATCAAAGGGCCAAGAGCACCCATGAGCTGGCCGTGGCAAACGCCACAGGCGTGGGATTGGGTCAATTGATTCCCCAAGCTTCTGTTCGCGAGAAAGCTTCTGCCAATTGATTATACCAATCGATTTCCCAATCCCTAAACCCGAATTTCGGGTTTAGAGTTTACGAATCGATTATCACTTCCTGTCAATCGATTGTCACTTCCTGCCAATCTATTGGTAACCCTAAATTCAGTCTTTTCAAGCCAAAATTTGGATCTTGCCTGGTATCTGGTTGATCTCAACCTAACAAGACTTCCTCTGCCCAACATCTAGTCACACATGACCTATTGGTATTTCTCGTTACCTAATATCTGGTCAACCTTGACCTATTGGGACTTCCTCGTTGCCTAACATCCGGTCAACTCTGCTAGGACTTTCTCACTCATACCAAGTGTTTGGTCCTTCTTGACCCACTTGGACTTCCCTTTGCCTAATCTTCAGTTAGGGCTAGTCACTCGGTAGATTTCTCACCTACTCCATTGCCTAACCTCCAGTTAGGATTTTTCCTTGCCTAGCCTCAAGTTAGGACTTTCGATCACCTCGTCAAGTATTTGGTCAACCATGATCTACTTGACTTTCCATTGCCTAACCTCAAGTTAGGACTTTCGATCACCTCGTCAAGTATTTGGTCAACCGTGATCTACTTGACTTCTTACTACCATAATGATCAAACATCAAAATCCAAACTCGAGCCAACCCGAGCTTGGTCAACTTGGTCAACCTTGACCCGAGAATGATTGTAGCAACAAAGAACACGGGCAGGCCATGTCATCGGACATGACCGTGACTACCTGCTCAGGAAAGAACACGGCCTGATCGTGTTCCCTAGCACACCCATGCCTACACACTCAGAATGGGGCACTACTAGGCCATGACACCAAGCACGGGCGTTCCAACAACTACCCTGCATAGATTCTAGCATAGCTTGACCGTGCCACCAGGCATGACCGTGCCAAAAGACCACCACCCTATTGGAAAATTTTCTTCTCAACCCCTAGGTCATGCTCGACATCAAATCAACAACGTATACATCTGCCACGTGCATTCAGGTAATCTCCCTCCGTATTAAATTCTGATTTCATTGAAATAATGAAAGATTTATGCTTGGGGGAGGGGGTGTTTGTTAGTTAGTTTTGTTATTTTTTAGTTTAGTTTTTGTTATGTTTCCTTTATATCATCATTTTTTATATATTGTATTATCTTATACCTACTTGGTTCAGAACATGATGTATGTATCAGTCTCCACTAGGCTGACTACGTCACACCTAGCCCAAGTAGTAGTTTCTTATTCTGCAGATTCAAATTACTCAAACATATGTCCTAGAAGACCATTCTCTTGACATGCTTTGGTCAAAGACTTATGAGCAATAATTCTAACAAGAGGTCATGGTATATGTCTCCTTATAAAAGGAATAGTGAATCGTCTATAGACTATTCAAACACCTTCAGGCATATTGACTTATACCCAATCATCCCATAACTATATCCTCTAGAAGATGTATAACAAAGATGTCAAAGTATAAGTCTCCATAACCAAGATGACTTGAACACCTCAAGTCTAAGGAAACTTGTACTCGAACTGCAATGAGATCTTCATTGATATATATAGAATTATATGAAGTCTCATAGCAGGTCACATCTGATGAACTAGTTATCTTTAACTAGCATTCATATGTTAACTCTCAACATCTCAATATTTCTAGCCAGTGAGGATTAATTGCTTGGATAAATCAAGGAGTATAACATATGCTAGGCTTATAGAATTGACGATGTCTAGTCTCATCAATTCATCGATTAGGGAGATTTTAATACGTACATAATTACACATGATGAGATACTCACTAACTGTGATTCAATCACAATTTCCCTCATGCTATATATTGTATTGTAGACTTCATTAATTGAGTTTAAGATCTAATCACCTACATATAGAATATACACTCAAAAAGTAAATTTTTATTTATCAAATAAATAAGATAATATTTAAGGCGATTACATTATGACACCTCTCAAATATAACAACATGACTTGGTCGTGTCTGCGTTGCCCCCTAGCACGGTCGTGCCTCTCCACTCCACCTCTTAAATATAAAGGCACAATCGTGCCAGGAGGCATAACTAAAGAGTGTCGAACATGGAGCGGAGAGGCACGACCGTGCCAGAGGGCACGACCTAGCCGTGTTGCATGCTGTGGGGAAAGACACGGCTATGTTTGGGGCACGACCAGGGCATGTCTCTCCATGCTGCGGTTGGACCATGGTTGTGCCAGGGGGTACAACCAACCCGTGTCAAGTGCTGAAGGCCTTTATTTCACTCCGTTCTTTGTTTAACTTTAGCCAGAGGAACACACCCGTGTCATGAGATACAACCATAGCGTGTTCCTTGCTTCAAATCCATGTTCCAAGGCTTTTATGATCCAATTTCGCTTCAGTTTCATGTCCTATCAATGAAAAAACACAAAGAGCATATCTCTGAATAAAAAAAGTAAAAATAATAAAAAGAAAATGCAAGTATGCAAAATGACATTTTTTATGTTTGTCGTATTGGTATTTGATATGCATATTCAAATCAGTTAGGACTTGAAGAAATACACATAGAGATGACTTGGCTAGGGCAAGGTTGGTTGATAACTTGATAGATCGAGGTCCATAGAGATTAGAGAAGGATGGTGTGAATCATCCAAGAGATTATAAAATGAGGAGCATTGAAATATGGCTAAGCTAGAGGAGGCAGACTTTGTAGGTGAAGATGTGAAGTATAACATGCTGAGCGAATTTAGGGCTTAGGTGGAATGAGTAGCTTAACAAAAAATGGCCTTGAGGAAAAGGTAGGTATAACTCTTGGTCAATTGAGTGTTGAAAGAACATGAACATAGGAGTGTCTCAATATAGGTGGATATAACCATTAGGATGGTTGTAATCGACTAAAAGGTGTCTTTAGTCCATTAGTGATTGTGTTACTATGAATTCGACTCAAAATTTTCAAATATTGAACAAAATATTTTTGTTCAAGGCTTTAGTTGGTGTCAGTTGATTAATGAGAAAGGTTAGGCGATTGATGAGGGTTGAATCGACTACCTAGTTCACTCAAGTTGATTGGCCAATAAATAGATTTTTTGTTTGCAGCTGAGTAAACTAGACAATCAATTATTTGAGGATTAGTCGACTAATAACCAAGTCTAGTAAACTGCTACTACAGTAGAAAACCTAGAGAGAGCCAATGATGGGAAAAAGCTATGTGACAACGGTTTATCAGCTAACAGCTATAGTGCATTAATCGATTGATGGAGCATTCTAGTAGACTTAATTGACATTAGCACAATAAATGGTAAAGAACAAATTAAGGCTTATAAAAGGGGGACTTTGAGGAGATTTGAAGGCTAATATTTTCACACAAAGAGTTATTATTCTGAGCTATATTGTAATCTCCTTTTCGTCATCTTGTGTATGACTTGTAATCACTCCCAAATATCTTGTAAGATGTTTCTCCATCTCTAGAAGTTGTTTTAGAAGGAGAAAAATATATTGATGATTCAAGAGTAATCCATCGTTAGATCGTAGGAGTACGTGGCCGTTGAACCATGTTCTTAGTGTTAGCTTGCATTTTTGTTTCCATTTTCCCACTACATTTTGGATTGAACTTGCCTTACTAAGCAATGACCAAGTTTCTTTAAGTTTCAAATTTCAGGGACATTCACTGTTCACTCCCCTCAAGCTTCTCCAACTATATCCCTCATGGTCGCAACAGAATGTTCAAAACTAACATGCAAATCTATTTAGATGTTGTAGTAGTTTTGGATAAACCTGCTACAAGGTGGAGAATTTTTGTTCAAAATTTCTATACTCAATGAAATAGGTTAACATGCTATATACCTGGAGCCTGTAAGATGTCAACATCTTTAACTATAGAGGTTTGGTTGTCGCTTGCTCTTTGAGATGACTTAAAACGCTAAAGCAGGTTAGTAATCATGCTTTTTGAAGAAGTTTTCACAATAAATTGATGAATGTCGAGGAGAATACGGTGATAAAAGACGAAATATTCATCTCCGGTGTTTTTCGTTAGTTCATCTTAGAATTAATATAGAAAAAATAAATTATGAAGATTAATATATCGAGGAGAACGTAAGAAATTGATAAAGATAGAAGAGAGAGAAATGAAACGATGACTAATTAAAAGTGGAGTGATGTGAAAAATAAGAATGAAAATACTTAAACTAAATGAGCAAAAATCAAAATTACATCAGTTTTATTAGAATTATGAAAAGGATTTTTATTTTTTCATCAATCATCAAACAGGCATCCATCCCATTTTCGACACTCGAATTACCCCCTTCAGTAGCTACAGTTCATAGCAGGGACAACATATAATTGACTATCTATGTTGCAACATGTTGTTGACCAATGTTAATTTGAGTTGAAATAAATCTCACTTGTGTACATGTTATAACAGTTACATTAATTATTGCTACAACATTGCTATTGACAAATGTTAACTTGAGTTGAACAAGATCTCATCTATGCATATGTTGTAATGACTATGAATTATAGTTATTATAATATCTAGGAATTATAATTTATAGTTACTGTTGACTCAAGTGGCTTATTTGATCCGTAGTTCAATTGAATAGGATCTCGTCTGTGTATATGTTATACCTATATTTATTTTAACATGTGTAGGGGTGAGATCCTGTTTAATTTAAGTAAATATTGATCAATAATATATTATAATAATTATGGTTAATAACAATTATAATATATGCAATAATTGGTTAATATATATGATGTGAGGGAGTAGATCATGCCACGTGGAGAGGAAGAGTCCTTTAGGGTTTTCATCTTTTTGGCTTTTCAAGGCTTTGGGGGGAAGAGGAAAGCGGAGCTTTTCTTTTTCGCCGCCGCCTCGACCAAGAGGAGAAGGGTGTACCGGCCACCGGCATCGCCCCGCTATTTGCAGCCACCGACGCGACAGTCACGTCCTCCACTCCTCTCCTCCGGACGCCGCCGA
The DNA here is from genome assembly GCA_038050645.1 of Hedychium gardnerianum. NCBI lineage: Eukaryota > Viridiplantae > Streptophyta > Magnoliopsida > Zingiberales > Zingiberaceae > Hedychium > Hedychium gardnerianum. Next base: position 4,592,076 of record JBBUKS010000054.1, on the reverse strand, counting down.
CATGCCTTGCCGGAAGAGGAACGTCGCCAAACTCTCTTCCTCACAGCACCGACTGCCACCAGTCGCCCCTCCTCTCCTCTCTCTCACGAGCCCTCTCTCCCCCACGTCAGGCGAGACCGCCTCGGCCTCTCTAGACATTGCCGGACGCAGCCACGCTGCTCGCCACCTCGTCGGCCCGATGGGCGCAGCCACACTGCCCGCCATCTCGCCGGACGTTGCCTGCCTCCTCACCAATGCTGGATATGCCCCCTCTCCGCTGGCCATAGTGTCGGATCTGCTCCGCAGCCATCGACGCAGCAGCCATGTCGCTCCCTCCTTCCTCCCTACAGGAGTCGCTGCTCCCTCATGCCTCCCTCGCCAACGACACCTCCTCCTCTTATCGCCGACCAGGCTTCTCCAGTAGCTACTGCCGCCCTCCAGGATGTCGTCTCTCTCCCGCTGTCAGCACAGGCATAGCTCTGAACCCTGCTGCGACCCTCCTCTGGCATGGATCCGGCCTTGGATCCCCACTGTGATCCTCTTCCAGTGTAGATCTGACCTCCGATCCCCGCTACGAACTGCCTCCAGCGTAGATCCGACCTCCGATCCCCGCTATGAACCGCCTTTGGTGCAGATCTAGCTGTTGTTGTCGCCTCCGATGCAGATCCAGTCACTGCCGTCACCTCGAGCATAGATCCAGCCGCTATCACAGCCTCCGGCATAGATCCTGTTAGGACCGAAGGAATTTAGATATCTCCACAATGGTATGATATTGTCCACTTTGGGCCTAGGCCCTCATGGTT
>JBBUKS010000054.1:4571907-4591194 GCA_038050645.1 Hedychium gardnerianum | reverse complement strand
ACTTAGCTCAAAGGATTAAAACAACAACAGTCTAACTTTAACGTGTTGTCATACATCAAAACTTAGGGTTAGACTATAGTGCAAATTGCACCAACACTTAGAGGGTACATTGTAGTTTGGGACAACCATATCTTGTCAGATTCTCATCGTGGTAGATTGAGTGATCCTGCATGGGAGTGTTCTCCGGAGTATACAACAAGTATTCTCATCCGATTGTGCAGAACCCACAACACCGATCGACCTATGTTCACAAGACGGTAGGTGCGGATGCTATTCAACCTTGGGAGTGAGTTATGACTACACGCAATTTGCTTGAGCCGATAGTGCAACGATGGGATTCCGACGACGAGAGTCTAACGTTGGATTAGGTGATGCCAACAGTGCAGCAAGCATATGCTGCATTACAAGGGCTAACTGAACAACCTACTTCATCGAGGCGTCGGGCGAGAAGACGGTGATTTTCATGTATTGCATGTATAACTATCTTGGATACATTTTGATGTTATTTAATGTTATATCGGCTCAGGATGGTTATTTTGCATGTATAACTATATTGGATACATTTTGATGTGATTTTGCATGTATAAATCGATGGTACAATTGTCCCTCTGAGTCAGATCAAGTGAGTTAGGGTTAGACAATCGATTAAACCTTGTGTTAATCAATTGGGCAATCGATTGAATCTGTTCTTTCAAAAAAAATAGGAGCCGAAATCGATTGGGGAACTTCCCAATCGATTGGGAGAAGAAAAATCGCGAGAGCACAATAAGTGGCTGAATCGATTGGTCAATCTATTCAACCCATGCCAATCGATTGGCTAATCAATTGAGAGACAATTATCTCGATTGCACAAGTGTTGAATCAATTAGGCAAAATCGATTAAACCTTGTGTTAATCGATTGAGCAATCGATTGAATATGTTCTCACGAGAATAATAGGAGCCGGAATCGATTGATCAATTGATTCAGCCCATGCCAATCGATTGGGAGACAATTATCGTGATTGTATAGTAGGGTGCTGAATCGATTAAGCCAATTGATTCAGTACATCATAATCGATTAGGGGAATCGATTATGCTCAGTTTAATCGATTGAAGTAATCGATTCAGAGCTGTTTCTCGAGTGAATAGCAAAGTTGTGAATCGATTGGAGCAATTGATTCATCCAGAGTTCTTGAGAGAACAGTGAGCCTCTGAATTTATTGGGCAATCAATTAGAGGCTAACCAATCGATTGATATGACTCACCAATCGATTGGGTATTTGAAAAAGGTCATTCTGCAGGTTTAAACGGCTGGATCTTACATTGGGAACCCTAGGTCAGACAATAGTTTGCTTGCCCAAATTAAGATACAAAAATTCTAGAGAAAAAGTGGAGTTTGTTCCAGTCATATTTTTGAAAAAACAAAACTTTTTAAAGGACTATTGGTGTTACTCAGCTACATATTTTTGATGTTATTCCAAATAACTTTTTAAAGTACAGTTTGCTATCTGGTTACCACATAACCCTCATGGATTATGAAATTGCATATTCAACTGTATATGTCGTCATCATCGAGAAATAACAATAATTAAATTTGGATCAATTAAAATTAAAAAGTTCACATAAATAGTTTACACTTAGCACACAATAATGTTTTCTTTTCTAAATATAGTGATCATCCAAAATGATCATGAACAGTGATCATCCAAATGAATAACAATCTCAATAATCATCCAAATGATTAACAAGTTGAACAATGATCATCCAAAATGAATAACAATCTCAATGTTCATCCAAATGAACAGTGTCTATGCTATGAACTAAGCTACTATTTCCTAGCATATGATTATACAATGCATGTTGATGAGTATACACAAAATCCCATCCTGCTGCGCATGGAAAATGACATCGATACCACTTGTGAACAACGGGAGGTAATGGATGACCCTCGCGCAAAAAACCTATACACGAAAAATGAATAATTAGTAATGCAATAAATTATAAATTAAGAAATATATATTGTTGAACTAAAATTAAATGTACCTGAATAAAATGATTTCCATATTCATATGTGCAATACAAATACACTTTGGAGGTTCAACCACGAGAGTCCGCAGATCCAGAAATGTATAACATAATTGAGAAGACAAACTAACCAAAGCAACATTATATCTCGATGCAATAAGGTAATCCATTTCCAGCAAAGTCATCCAATGTGAGAGTGACGCTGCTTCATCAAAACAATTCTACATGTGCTTTACTTCTCCAACACGATCATCTTCATTGAATATATCTTCATATAATATTTCAAAATGTATGATCTCCTCTAGAAGATCCCTTTACACCCTCGATCATGCATCCTCACCAAAACCAAGTAGGCCAGCTTTGGAACGAAAACCACAGTGACCATCATCCACCACATCTTTAGTGCCAACAACATACTCGTGGATGAGATGGTAGTTGATCAATATAACTAATATTGGAAATGATGAACAATATATTCAAAATTGATATAAAAAAGTCAATCGCATATGAAAAAAATTAATGATTATTTAAATGTATTGAAAAAATAAATGTCGTTCCTTTAGCTTCTGCCTCCTCATTGTAGACAATCCTACAGGTTGTGGAAATGTCGGCCCACTAACAATTAAAATATTTTTCACTGGCGAACAACTATCTTTGATAGACTCGACATACTCAAAAGCACTCAAGTCACGCTTGGTTGATTTTATTTGTTTAGCTTTTGAAGTTTTGTGTCGACCACGAGTGCAAGTGTTTACTTCTGGCACTTGCAATGAGGTTGTTGTTGGATTGACAATCTCTCTCAATCTCCTCAACATTAACAATCTCTGTGAATCATTCGCCATTGAAAAAATCATATTAACATCACCAATCGCCCAGGACCATCAACTACTAATGTATCCCTAACATCAATCCCCTTACTCGCCTCCATATCAAACTTTCTCCAAAACTTGTTAATGCTATCTAATGGGATTGACATGTCCACCCGAGTATATTCAGTAAGCTCATGTGCATAAGGTAAACCACATGTCTTCCGCAATACACAACCACACAACAAAGGATCTACGCCAATCGCATTTATACCCTTCATTTCATCAAAAATACACCTCGCAAAAACTTAAACACAGATGGTTTGTATCGATGTTGGACTACATTAATACTCTTTTCAAATGAATCTTTGACCGCGGTGTGAGATAACTCAAGCAAAGAGTGAATTTTAGTCCAACATATCTCAAAGTTACCCTAGCTCGATCCAAGTTGCCTCTTCAATTTTGCATGTGCACGCTCGGCCCTATTTGTTGTTGTGTTGACAAAATGCATGACATTATTTGTCAACAAGACACAAATCTTTCTTTGAAAGGATGAATCCATTGATTTGACTGAACAACATCTGAATGGTCTGAATAATCTTGTTGGAATTGTTGGTACAGTTTGCACTAATAATCTAGTTTTGATGTATGACAAAGGTGGTTTAAAGTTAGTTGGTGTGTGACCTAATGCTTTTACCAAGTGTGCAGGAATTGACGGATCTAGTGGACTTGACACCAGGCTGAAGTCCAGTTAGGTATGAGGACCTGATAACTGGCACAAAGTCCAGATAGGTTAAGGAGTGACCTGATATTTGGCAGGAAGTCCAGCTGGGTCTGCGGGACTTGACATCTGGCCGAAGTCCAGTTGGGTCTGCGGACCTGACAACTGGCAGGAAGACCTGGTGGGTTAAGAGGCAAGTCAAGTGACTACAAATGGTTAGTAAGGTAAGAAACTGGAGGAGCAAATCCGGTAGGGACTTAGGCGCCGATCCAACTTAGGTCAAAAGTAGAAATCTAAGTTGAGACCTTGACTAGATCCTAGTCTTGGTTAGACATGATCTAAGTCATAAATGATATACTATTCATGCATATATATTTCTAACTTTGTGTTGCAGGGATATACGTATCAAATTCTGCACACATGGCCTCTGATAGAGCCTGATTTCGAGTCCCGAGTCAAGAGTTATGGAATCCGAAAGATTACGGTATCGAACTTGCAGTTGGAGGCGAACCGGAGCGAACTGGACCAGACTAGACCGGAGCAAACCGGACCAGACCAAACCAAACCAAATCGAACCAAACCAGATCGGACCGAACCAAACTAAATCGAACCAGACCGAATCGAACCAAACTGAGCCAAACCAAACCAGATCGAACCAAAGCGATAGATAAGATACAAATTATTTAATTTGCTTTATATACAGAATTATCCGTAAGATCTGAAGTCAGAAAGTTTATCCCAAATTCAGTAGATCGAATAAGATTATGTTCATCTATAAAAGGAGGCTAGATGTCCAAGGAAGATATCATCGTTTTCAAGAAATAACTCAAACAAGCTTCTGTGATACTACGTCGTTCCTCCGCTACGACTTCACTACGTCCAAACGCTGCAGAAGAACTACACCGACAACGAACTACAATTCTCAGATTCTACTGTTGTTGATAAAAAATTTATTGTGCTTTTTCCAATTCTTATTAATTGCATAAGTTGGTGTAGTGCTATTACACCAACTTTCATTGTGTATTCGGTTTCTCTATCCGAAGGTTTTTTGGAGGAGACGTTTAGTGGATTGCTCGTCGAAAAAGTTCCGAGGGGGCGTGGGCCTTGGAGTAGTAGTTTGCCGGGGCTGCGAACCAAGTAAAAACTAACTGTGTGTTTTATTTTAATCGTATTTATTTTTTCGCTGCGCGCTCAAATTTCCAACGAGATTTCAAAAAGAAAAGAAAGTTTTAAACATTGATTCACCCCTCTTTCACATGCACTAGATCCTACAAGTGGTATCAGAGCCAGGTTCGCTTTTCTTAGTTTTTTTTCTTATTTCTTTTGGTTTTAAGTTTTTCGAACTAATCTGAATTGGAATAGTTATCTCTTCGGATAAGAGCCTTTTCGCTTCATTTTTGTTAATCGCTCGAGATTGGTGCAACACCACTCGAGTTGGTTTTTTTTGGTTGCATTCTTTCTCTCCCACACTGCTCAAATGGCCCAAAGTGAAGGCTTCAGCACCGCTCGCCCTCCACTTTTTAAAGGGGATGATTTTCCGTATTGGAAGAAGAGGATGGAGGTATACCTAAAAATCGATATAGACCAATGGTTCAGTGTACGACGAGGATACAAGGCTTCGATTGACGACAACACCGGAATACTACTTGAACCGAAAAAGTGGAATCCAGAAATGAAGAAAATGGCCTAAGTCGAATTCAAAGCTACGAACACACTTCAGTGCGGACTCACAAAAGAAGAATTCAATCGAGTCGGTCCGTATGAAAACACAAAAGAATTATGGGTGTCACGCCCTGAGAGGGTACTTATCCATCGAAAAATGGACAGCACCTCCCTAGTACCGACTGACAAATTCCTGGTACATAATCATAAAATATATATAAAAATACCCAACTTGGATAACACAACCACGGAGTATATCCAATACCCCACTTGGGTTGCATTTCACACAGAATAACAAATACCCTACTCGGGTAGCACAACCAAGCGATAATAACCGCATAAGATCAATAAGAAAACCAAATAAACAAAATGCGTGCTGTCACGACTTAAAACTTCAAGTATATATAACCAAATCCAAAAAGTAAAGTCCAAGTCCAGATTTTATTACAATGCGGAAAGCAATGAAACATGCAGAAACAAAATCACTAAAACATTAAGAAATCACCAAAACTCAACGCGACGGCGGACGACATGGGCAGAACTCTCCAAGCGACCCAAACTGCTAACCTGAAATAAAATAACAAGTAGGGTAGTGAGCACAAGTAATACTCACCAGGTTTAGAAAGATGGTGCATGAACAATAACAGTATAAGAAGTGCAAAAGTATACAGTCTTAGAGGTAGATACTCACCAAAAGGAAATATGCTCATGAATGTCTCTAATACACAGACACTCCAAATAGCAATCCATCATATCATGAGTGGTGCAAATAATAAATAAAATGAATACAACATCTCCCATGCACGTATCAACAGTAACCCATATAAGTACAGTATCACAACTGCGTGTATCAGAACAAGTATATAAATTGGGGTCTCGTATGTGGGAGCAACGCTCCACCATAGGGTATACAAACGACCAAGATACTCAACTCGTCAGCTGTGGACTGCGGGACATACACTTTACCACATTACACGTGGAAAGTCCGTAAATGTCAGGGTCCCTGTCTGCGGGAGAAACTCTCTACCATGAATAACCTCATGGGCAAACAGGAAGTAGCTATCTAGCTACGGGCTGCGGGAGAAACTCTCTACCATGTAGAACCTCGTGGGCAGCCAGGGTATAACAACCCTAATAGTGGCATGTCTATGACTCACTCAACCAACTAAATGAGAGACATAGCCGATAGCATGCAAATGCATCATGTTCCGCTACGACTCACTCAACCAACCGAATGGGAGACATAGCCGATAGCAAACATATAATCTTGTGATGCTATGATTCACTCAACCAACTAAATGGGAGACAAAGCCGATAGCAAACGTGTAATGTCGTGATGCTATGACTCACTCAACCAACTGAATGGGAGACATAACCGATAGCAAACATGTACATCATGGTGTTAGGTAGACCAGAAATTCTACCATCACACATAGCTATCCATACAAATGTATTGAACTGCAATCATGAAAGTACACTAATCATACTACACGCCAATCGCATGTGAGCATTCTACTAATCAAAATGATAGACACTAATATGCAATATCAGCCTTGGTACACGTCATACACATGTCCCAATCAATAACTACAAGATATCAATAAATAAGGACTCACATATAAACATAAATGCATGCCACACATGTGTCTATCAACTACATGTACATAGCATGGATTCTAAGGTATGTTCACTATTCATGTTCTCTACAGGATAGAAAATCAAATAGAGACTGTAAGTGAATAAGAATAGATCACACAAAGTGCAAGCATATAAATGTCAAACTCAAGTAAAAGTACAACTAGAACAAGGTAAATTCAAAATCCACGTAGCATATTTTAATCATGCACCAAGATCAATAATAAAAGTAGGAACAAAGGTAGAGATACCCACCTCCAAAATAGGTCGTGACAAGAAAATCCTCAAGTCTGGGTACTCGTTCCGAATCAGTGTCCTACATCACATAAATTCAAATTAAATCCGCATCTATCCTAAATATTTCACTAAAACAAATCCTATATCATACAGGAAACTCTAAATGGGATCCTCCCAATCCCGCATCCAATTAATTCAATTCATAAAAAAAATCTTCTTCTTGCTCCATTTTAAACCATTCTACATCTTCCAAAACCGAATCCCTATCCATAGCGAACTCAACTACACCAACAACTACAACTCATAATATCACATATTACAAATCAAATTCCAACACTATACAATGATCAATTAATACTAGCTTCCAAGATTACCATTCTATTTACACAATCTAAATATAATATCCCCACAATAATCCATAGTCATGCAATAAAATACCAAAACCCTAATGAAACCTCTCCTTTACCTCTGTTAAGCTTGTGGTAGTGAGCAGTGGTCGGATTTACAGTGACCACCACTGACCGGAACCACCAAGTTGGACGAAAATTTGAATTTCTTCCCCCTGATCAGAAAACAAAACACTCTCAATCCCCCATTAATGCCCTAATTCCAGAAACCTCAAACCTAACCCTTACCTTTCTTCCAGCAGTAGCAGCTGGCAGTGGAGAATTCCTCCAATCTCACGCTATCAATCCAAATCGGACACAACCCAAGCTGAGTGATTATGGAGCAACTCGCAGCTGCTTGTCTCGATCTAGTAGCTGGCCGGAGGAGATTAGAGTAGGAATTTGACCTAGGTTGGTCGGCGATGAACCGAAACAGAGAGATCGATGTTCCCAGCGAGAGATCAAAGAGGGGTCAACCATTAGATTTAACTAATAAGGAAATCAAACATCCTACAGGCTGAAGAACTACCAAAGAAGAGCAGAACCCTACCGGCAGAGACCGAGCGTCGCGGCGTCCACTACGTCATTTGCGTCGGCTCCCCTTCAAGAACTCCCGGGATCCTTTCTATCTCCTTCTCCGGCTAGTACCCAGCCCTAGCTAGGGTTGCGACCGGCATCAATGAACTCGATGGTCATCTTCTGGAGTTGGCAGTGGCGGCGCGACGAGTTCTGGCGAGCTTGCGGTTAAGGAGAAGAAAGGAATCACATTTTTTTTTCGGTCGAAGAAAGGAAATGATCGATTAAATAAGAAATTCCAATTTAGGGTTTGGTTTTTTCCTTTCAAATCTTAGGTTAAACAAATCAACCTTATGTTAATTTAATCCAATTGATTCCTAACTTAATTGATATATATATTTAGCTCCGTTATATTCCCGACTTTTTTTTGTATTTAACATTCAAAATATTCAATTTACGTACTTTAATTTTAAAATTATTAAATCAAATATCTAATTGTATTTTTGTCCCTATTACTATACCTAGTCGACTGTGTACCAATCGACTAGAAATAGTAGCAGTCGACTAGGAACAGTAGCAATCGACTCCTACTTTTTTTTTAAAAAAATGATCGATTCATATTTAAAAAATCACTCCTCTCAATATAGTGGGTAAAATTGATATTTGAGGACATTTATATAATCAACAGAACTAGATGAACATATAGAACCTAGTTTCATGTCATTCCGAGCTCTCTAGGTCCATCAATCGAATTTGACCAAAATCGACTTATGGACTGAGAGAGCTTAGAATGACATGAAACAAGTTTTTATGTGTTTATCTAATTCTCTTGATTATATAAATATCCTTAAATATAAATTTGACCTACTATATTGAGAGCAGTGATTTTTTGAATATGAATGTGTCCAAAAAATCTAATTCGTGTTAAAAAATTCACTGCTTTCAATATATTGGGTCAAATTGATGTTTGAGGGTATGAATATAATTAGAAGATCTAGACAAACTCGACCTAATTTTACATCATTCTGATCTCTCTAGGTCCATTAACTGATTTTGGTCGAATGAACCTAAAGAGTTTCGACCAAAATAAGTTGATGGATCTAGAGAGCTCGGAATGACGTGAAACTATGTTCTATGAGTTTGTCTAGTTCTTCTGATTATATCCATACTCTCGAATATCAATTTGACCCAATATATTGAAAGCAGTGAATTTTTGAACACGAATTAGATTTTTTGGATATATTCGTGTTTAAAAAATCACTGCTCTTAATATAGTAGGTCAAATAGATATTTGAGGGCATTTATATAATTAGGAGAATTAAATAAACACATAGGAGTAGTGATTTTTTGAATATGAATTGATTATTTTTTTTAAAAAATAGTAACAATATTTTTTTTAAAAAAATAATAATCGATTGCTACAGAAGCAGTCGACTGCTACTATTCCTAATCCACTTCTATATTATAATAGTCGACTGAGAACAGTAACAATGACAAAAATGAAATTGGGTATATGATTTGATTATTTTGAAACTAGGGCATGTGATTTGAGTATTTTAGAAACTTACCTACGTGCTTTGGTAAAAAGTCATAATATTAAATAATTTTTTAAATTAACTCTTAATAAAGTTTTAATTTTTAATCCTCAAGCTTATATTATTTAAATTGACTCTTAATTTTATAATTACTCTATGATATCGTCAACATGTAGGTTGTGCCAGGTCAGTAGGATGCACCTACGTGGCTCAATCTCAGTTAGCCACACTATCACCTTGAGCTCGAGCATCGAACGATTGCCCAAGCTTGAGTGAGTTGTGAGTGGTTAACAACCGCTCAAGAACTAAACTCCTGAGAGCCCGAGTGTTGAGTACCACTTGACGACTATCAAATGCCTAGTGGGTTGCATTCTCGAACACCAGAGCAACCAATCATCAAGCGCGGATCGCTCGATCACCAAATGCTAATCGTCTGAACACCTCGAATCCCGAGTGTCAAGCACCCTGAGTTCGAATGGGTTAGTGTTCCCTGGATATGTGAGGTTCTCTCTACTACAGCGGTTATAATGGCGTCAGTTGCAAAGGGGCGCGGCCTTTGATGAAGATGAAAGAGATATGCCCTTTGAGAAAAAGCGGTATATTTTTTTTTTACCATTCTTTCCCCCTATATAAGATAATGATATCAGCATCACAAAGGTACACTATTATATGCTATTTTACTTATCTATTATTTTCTTCTCTATCTCAAAGGTCTTACTTGATCATCGGAGGAGTCTCGCTAAAATTCGCCTCGACCCTCTTCTAAACTTCTTGTGAGAACAGGACATTAATAGTCCAGAGGTCATTCCAATCCTAGTTTGTAGTCAACCTTTTCCTCGTTGTCGCTTATCATTCCATAAGTGTAGCTAATCTATCTGAGCTCACTGTTCGTCATTAACCCATCCCAATTCCAGCTGGATCATTTTGGCGTTGTTTGTGAGAAATTTGAATTGAGACCTAAAGATGGGAGATGCTCGAAGAAGTCATGGAAAACGAGAATCTGCTTCGAAAGAAAGGGCCCAAGGCATGTTCTCAGAGTCGGCCGCTCCTTACTTGATGTTAGAAGGTCTGAGTCGATTAGTAACAATTATGGTAGAGGAAGTCCTTTAGAGACAGTTCCCCTTGAATTCCCTAACCCCAAGGGAACCAGGTGGAATATAAGCTCCTTAGGAAAAGCAATTTCGAAAGAGCCAGAGCAAAAGGTTTAGAGGAAAAGAAAGAAATGTTGACTCGTCGAGATACTCCCTTCTCGAAGAGCATCCTAGCAGAGAAGTTGTCGAGTCATTTCCAACCTCTACAAATTAAAGAATATACAGAAGGATCCTAAGAACCAGAGCATTATTTATGTCGGTTTGAGAACATCTCTCTCTTATACTAATATTTTGAAGGAGTAAAATGATGTTGATCTATCCGAGTTCTCTGTCTGTCATCAACTCATTCTGATCCCAACTGGATCACTTATGATGCTCGAGTCACTAAAGCATGGTGGAAATGAAGGTGGAAATACCCTACACCTAGATTGCACTATGAATAGTAATTTAAATTTAGGCATTTAAAATCATACATTTTCAATTGCTCATGCACTATACAGTGCAAATCAGATAAGAGTTATGAATATGGTAAAAAATAAAAATATTATAAAGAAAATTAGAATGACATGTATTATGAAAAAATTAAAAATATGTTATGAATATATAATTAAATGATCAATAAATATTTTAATTAGATAATGTGAGACTAATAAATATTACGTTAATTGATGATGAAAAAATTCAAAAAAAAAATATTAATAATAAAATAAGATAATTTATTTGAATATAGATGAAATATTTTTTTTTTTAGCCAAATCGACATGAACGATGCAAGTGAAGATGATACGATGAATAACTATTTTTAATCAATTTTGTCCGTGGAAGACAAACTTAATGCATGTTTGCCGTCTGTCCCAAGTCAAAGCTTTGATAGGTCAACTTCCTCGCCTACCAAGTCGACCACTCAAACCCATAAGCCCAAGGCAGGAGAAGAGAAACCGTGTCCCTCCCCATGAGTTGGACTCCTCCCCTTACCTTATTCTTAATGGACGCTACCCTTCTCCATCCCCATTCCCTATTTAACAAGTTAAATCACAACTTTTAAAGGCCAAGGCCAAGGCGAAGGCGAAGAAGGGAGGAAGGAATCAAAGAGGAACTGAATTTGGAGCCATCATGAAAGAATCACCATCTTCTTCTTCTGGTTCTTCTTCTTCTTTGACTTGTTTCTGTAGAATCTGCCATGAAGAGGAGGAAGAGGGATCAACAGGCATGGAATCCCCTTGCGCCTGCGCAGGGACTCTCAAGGTGGCGACTTTTTGGTGGTTTCGATCTTTTTGCTCGGTTTCCCGTCTGAATTACCGATAAAGCTGCGATTTTTATCTGGCTGCGAGACTAACTAACTCGAGGCTGCCCTGTTCTTCCAGTTTGCTCACAGAGACTGCGTGCAGCGGTGGTGCGACGAGAAAGGAAGCAACGTCTGTGAAATTTGCCTTCAGGTTTGGCTTTGCTCTTCATCTTTTTAGCTTCTGCATCACACGCATCCTTTTCGATCTACTTTACCTTCCGGGATTGCTCGAGTTTGAAGATTACGGATATTCAGATTCCATCGAAGATTAAAGTTTGCGTTATTAATTAATCGGAATGAATCTTTTGGTCACTTTCTTGGCAGACGTTTGAGCCAGGCTACACCTTTTTGGAGAAGAAGGCAATGGCGGATGTGGTGGTGACCATCAGGTATCTTCGACTCCAGTATATCTCTGAAAAATAAGAGAATTTTCTTCGTTTTTCTTTTCTTTTCCCAAAACTACTTTTGCCTTAAATGATAAATTAAATTTATTTATTTTTTAATGAATTTAAGTTTGATTTATTTATATGTTATCTGTATTTATAAGTTTGATAAGAACTTATTAATGAACATGATTCACAAATTTAATTAGTTCATAATTTTTGTTCATGGACATCAAACATATGTATTCAAGTATGCTTGATCTTATATTATTGAACGAGCATAAATAATCTCCCAAATTTACTCACGAACGATTTAATTTATTTACCGCCCTCCCACTCACTAATTGTGCTCATGGGCCCTTATGAGTTGCCAAATGCTACTTGCCTTTTGTACTCTTCCAGCGATCGAAAAGATAACAGAACCAACTTGAATGATACTGCCCTAATGGAACAGCAAATCAAATTTGTTTGCTTGTGTTTTCGACATTATCATATATATTTTTGTTCATATTTATCAATCCAATTCTGGATTTTATTGTTGAATCTAAATTCTGTCCAGATTATCAGTCCAGAGCAAAAAATGCTAACCTCCTTTTAATTTCCGATTACCAGGCTAAATCATGATCCCCAAAGCCTTGGCTACGATGAAGAAGACAATGGTGAAACCGGCCATAGTTACGAAGAGTGCTCCACCTCGTCACAAAGAAGTGCCACTTTCTGCCGCTCTGTGGCAATCATGGTGAACATGTTTTACATTAGTATCGCAAATTTATCGATATAACCTCGGGCTTTCGATTACTGATACATACTGTCACTGTTTTGTGTTTGTGCAGTTAACAGTTATGTTGCTAGTAAGGCATTTCTTTGCTGTGATGATGCTGAGCTCCGGGCAATATGCATTTGGCATCCTCACTGTGAGTAGATGGGATCGGTTGAGTCGAGTTCTCGGTCCGACTTCGTCTTAACTTAGTTTTAGTTTGATCAGGTGTTTGTGCTCAGAGCTTGTGGGATTGTGATTCCATTCTACGTGGTCATGAGGTTGATAGCAGTGGTTCAGAAAGCACAACTGCAGCATCATCTAGAGCAACACCAAGTAAGCGACTACTGACTACCTTTAAAGTAGACGACGACTCGTTTTTCTGAATGTACTTACAGGAAGGTGTTATTTGTCGGTCGAACAGAGGAGAGCTCGTATGGCGATTGATGAAAGGGAAGAACAAATACCATTTCAACATCCAATCCAAATCGGTTCATGATAGAAATCTCTGTATTCTTTTTTGCCTCTTGTATATTTTTCGTTTATTCGATTCATTAAAGTTAAGCACGATGCTATACTAGTAAATGTAAGATACATATTGTTCAAAAGAGTTTATAATGTCCAATTGAGTGTGGGGGTTTGAATATGTATAATGATACTATTGGGAGTAGTTTAAGCTTGTATCTCCAACTCCATATGAATGGAAAAGTGAATGAAAAAAATGAACTCCAATATGAATGAGAGTTTAATCTCACATTGAGAGTTTTGGGAATCACAACTTATCGTATTGTGAATGTGTTTGGATGAGAAGCTGTCTCTCATGTGCAAATCCAAGACTTGAATTGCATTAAACTCAGTTGATTCACATGCGAGCGTGACTTGCACATATCAGATTGATCAGGGTAATTTTTTTTCCTACCTTCCTCAATTGTATAATAGACGCATTAATGACATGACCTGGAATAGTCGACCATTAATAGCCTAAGAGAAGAATCCATCCAACTCCTCCACTTCCATGCTCTCTGTTTTTTTAGTGATAGCGTTCGGGTATGATGTTTGACAGCTCTTTGTTTTCCCGGTGATAGTGTTCAAGTATGATTTAGTTAACCAAAAATAGTTAGGGCTTGGTTGCTAATGTGGTTGAGTCATTGTATCCTGAAAAATAGACGTCCATGTGAACCTTTAAGTATCATTGAAGAGGGAACAAATCTGTTTTTAAAAAATAGTATACAATATATGCCTCAACAATGCTCGACACACCTCCATTCCAAGCCTTCCTACTCAACAGGTCTGCCTTCCTGCTCAACCTCAACAATTGGACTAAACGGAGGGAGCCTGCGATGAATCGATAACCCCAACACAAGCAACGACTAAACTGAGGGGCAAGGCAACTAGACTACAATCTCTTAATCGACTGAAGAACAGAGGTTGTCTACGTAGTAAAACCTAAGTAGTCTTTTTATTATGGGTAAATGTAAGTATGTATAAATTAAAATGTGATTTAAAATCCAAATTTAGACATGCTTGAATCAGGTACCAATCCTTGAACATTAAGTCAAGTTAGACCATTTGTTACAAGAGACCTAATTTTCAAGGTTCTATAAACATCCACTTGTTGTTTTATGTCCACTCATGCTCTATCAAAATAATAGCAATTCCTAGCCCTTCCATAACTAAGTATATTGCCTTGGTTAGAACTTGTGCCCCTTGTACTCCCTTTTGACGACCCGAAACATACGCTTGTGGGTACTCATTTCATGTCGCATCTCAAGCCAACACTGCACTTTCAACCAAAGGCTTCTGCTGATCAGACATTGGAAAAACAAACGTCATTTTACTGAACCACGTAAGCTAAGTTTTAGTTCCCATGAAATGAGCTGATGGTTAGTGCATGAGGTGTTGTCATCATGAGATCTGGAGGTCAAATCCTGGCTAGTAGTCAGGTTTCTGCCTTCTCTTATGCACTAGTCATTGTTCGAACTAGCTAGACTAGTCTTCGTGATTTACCTCCTCGGTATTGGTCCTGGGACGAACTGACGGGGGCACTGAGGCGAACGTTTCGTCTTTTTACCACCACGTAAGCTAAGTTTTAGTATTATTTAAATCACGTACTATATTTATGAAATATTCCTCCTCTTTCACATACCATATTCCTGAAATATTCCTCCTCTTTAATGTATAATATTCCCGAAATTCATTGGAAGAATAAAAAATCAAAAACATCTCATCCCTTATACTATGGATCGAGTAAGTTCTGTCTTTAGGTCCTCCAATAGTTAATCAAGGGATCTAAAGTTTGAATCTCAGCTACGGTGCATTACAGGAAATTTTCCCTTCAATGAGAAGCGAGCTTTAAAATACTGGTCATTTGGATGAGCCTCCATTAGCGCTTCTCGATTTATCCTGATGATCGATAAAAAACTTCCGTGGAACCGGATTAATCACCCTTAAACAAAAAAAGAGAGTAAGTTCTGTCTTTCCGACATATAATAGTGTCTAATGGGCCGCGAATTGATCTTCGCTATGAGGGCTTCAACCAAGACTCCATAATCTGATATTCATAATTTTTCTGTAGCTAATGGAATTCTTAAATATTTAAAAGGGAAAGAACCTTTCTAAAAGCATATGAAATGTCCTGCAATTGAGCTTTGATGTAATCAATAACCCTTGCGATATATATTCTTGACTTCGTGCAATTATCCCGAGGTTTTCTAATAAATAATCAAGAGATTTAAAATTTGAATCTCAAACGTATTGTAAGAAATTTTTCCTCTAGTGAAAAATGAACCTAAGAAGGTTAGTCATTTGGATGAGTTTTTATTAACACTTCCTGATTTATCTTGGTGGTTGGTAAATTTTTTTTATAAAATCAAACTGATCACTTCAGGTCCGATATTATCTTATTTTTATTTTTATTTTTTTTTTAACTTCAAGCAGTTGAGTTGAAGGCTTGCCAAATTCTCAAGGCATCCCATCAAGATACTAACTGAGGAAGGGACCCCTCTTGCAAATAGTAAAAGATCGTCTGCGTAAGCAAGCAAGATTAGTAATCCTTGTGGCTACACACTTTGGGTGAAATTGAAACCCTCGGTTATTTGATGCCTGCAGAAGTGCTCTTGAAAAAACTTCCAAACAAAGTCCAAAAAAATAGGGTGAGAAAGGGTCATCTTATCGCAAACCTTTTGTCGCAAGCCTCTTTCACCTTTGAAATACCCAAACAAGCTGCCATTAATAATGACCGAGTATCAGTAGGGGTATCATGTATGGTATAGTGAACTCTAAATTCACATACTGTATATCATACTAAAAAAATCAATATACCAAAATTCATATCGATGTTGTATCAAAATTTTGATATGGTATAAATTTTATACCATTTATAATAAAATTTTAGTATCGGTACGGTATATGCGGTATACCGGTACTAAGTCTCATACCAATATCGAAAATTTTGGTACGATATAATACCATACCAAAAATTTTGGTGATATTTTATCGATTGTTGTCCTTGTTAAATACGATAACTAAAAATTAATAAAAATAATGGACGTTAATCGAGGAATATTGTTTAAAGAAATTTTTAGAAATTTATAGAAATTTCTCTGGAATTTAATGGAGCAAAAATGACAAGATCACAGGGATATAAGTAAGGGACTTTAATGAGACCTATTCAAAATATCAAATAAATTGAGAGTGAATTTAAATTGATTGAATCTAAATTTGAAATTTTTGACTTAAACTAAGAAGTCATTAACCTAAGTTTAAATTAATTAACACAAGGTATAAAGAAACCCTAAGTTTAATTAACCTATAAACTTAGTTATTTTTCCACGATTTAAATCTTCACTTCTCGTGATTTCTTCTTCTTCCCGAGTTTTTAGCCGCCGCACCTCTCGCGTCGATCGCAGTTGCTGCCATCGGCCAACGACGATCGACCCTCTTCCGATCAAGGAAGATTGTCGGTGCTGTCCTCCATCAACCCCAGCCACTGCCAAGAGCCAAAGTTTGATTTCCCCTTTTCTCCTCTCTCGATCTCTCCTCACTCGTTGCTCCAGCCGAACTGCCGACGATTGCTTCGACAAAACGGAGCTCCGACCAACTATGCTCAATCCCGGCCAAGTTGTGACCGAAGAGACCAGCTGAGTCACCATCGACCATATTGGTCAGGTTCGTTTTCAAGACTTAGATCTAGTTCAATTCTTTCCTCTCCCCGATCTACTTCGATCATCAACAAGAGTTTCGGCCAGATTGACCACGTAGGTCAGATCCCAACCATCGTCGGTCTCATTCCAACCACCGTAGGTCTCGATCGGCCACTGAGCAGGTTGGATTTCAATGAATCTCGGTGTGGTTGTTGTTGTGTTCCATCCAGTGCAGCGGTTTCACTAAAGCAGTAGGTGCCACCCCTCTGCCAGCGATGATCACCACCAGAAGTAGGAAGCCTTGTAGAGCCGACCACTGCTCTATGGTTGTTCCTTCAGCCACAGTCTGACCATCTTTGATGAAATCCGGCCATCTACAGATCTGTGCCAGCAATTATGATCAATTGAGGTAAGAGTTTTGTTAGCAAGGAAATGGTGTTAATGTTAGCATTTGATGGAATGCTCAAATTATTCTGTCCAGGAATCACTGCCACAACAATGATATTGGCTTTTGGTTCTGTTTCGACCAACTGTGGAGTTGGTTTTGTTTGTCTCCGGTGATCATTGGCCAACGGGTAAGCCATTAAAGTTAATGAGTTCAAGTTTGGATGAATTGATGTTTATTGGTTATCTTGAGATTATAGGATTGAATCATGTAAATGAGTAATGTATTGAAATTCGACTTAAGGAATGTGGTGTTTAAAGAGTGTTCATATACCTTGTAGTTGGACAATGGATGGATTTAATTCTGTTGATGTTAGAGTTGTTTGTATACGGCTTCATGGATGACCTAATTGGATGAAACCATATCATCTGGGGTAGGGCTATAAGGTTGAAAGAACTCTTGTTCCTAAACCTTGTAACTAGCTCTCGATGTGTTTGAGTTGAATCAATTAGGATTTTTCCTAATCGGTTTAGGTTGTGATTAAAGAAAAGAAAATGGAGTGAACCAATTAGGGTTTCCTAATTTGGTATGAGATTGAATTCAGTTGATGTTATGGTTGATGATGCCCAAACCAATTGGTTCATGATTAGGCTAAATTAATTAGAGTCGGGTTATGTGGAGTAATAAGGAGATCCATATGTGAGGATTTTGGATTAATCTAATTAAAGTTCCCTAAATGGTTTAGGGTTTGATTTAATTCTTGGATTAATAGTAGAACTCGATGCTAATTTGAGTTTCTATGACGCAGGACATTTATTCGGGATGAATATCTGGATTTGAAGATTTCTCGACACGAGCTAATTGGAGGCGGGTATTCTTGCTTAAATTCTGTTATAGTTATTAACCTTGGTTTATGATACATTTAGATTGTTATGTCAGCTGTGATACCTTGACTCCATTTATATTGTTACCTGAGTTTTGATACTTATATGCTTGTACCTTGTGATACTCTGTTTATTCTGATATAATCTCTCTGTTTATCATATCTGTAGAGTGTACACATGTATGGTGTGCACAATAGGATCATGTGTATGATTGGGTAATCATGTAGTTGTTTAACACGCGTGTAACGTGTGTTTGCTCACATGTAGTTCAGATAGACCATGTCATGTAGTGTTATACATGCGGGTATTATAATCACATGTTATGGTCATATAGTGATAGACACGCGGGTGACGTGCATTTATACATTCGTGATAGCTTATGTATCATTTATGCATGCGGATATTGATGTGGACACGTGTATGACGTGTACTGAGGTTGTTATTGCATTTAGAGATTATCATATCTGATTTGTAGTTATTTACACACGTGTGGTGTGTAGCATGATTAGTATATCTTCATGGATGTATTTGAGTATATTTATGTAGTTAGACATGTGTGACGGTAGATTTACTTATCTACCTACCACCACGGTGTTGCATGTATGCTATCGGCTATGTCTCCCATTGAGTTGGTTGAGCGAGTCATAGCATCGATGATGCATGTATGCTTGCGATCAGGACTCCCTTCGGGTGTGAACTAGTCGTGGCATCATGGAGATGCATGTAAGCTATGGCTATGACTCCCATTGAGTTGGTTGAGTGAGCCGTAGCATCACGATATATATATGTATGCTATGGCTATGTCTCACATTAGGTTGGTTGAGTGAGTTGTAGCCTCTCGATGTTGCATTGCATGC
>JBBUKS010000054.1:4555810-4566431 GCA_038050645.1 Hedychium gardnerianum | reverse complement strand
TGACAAAGGAAAAACCCACCAACATATGTTCCCTTGGCGTATTGTAAAAGTAGATGCTTTCTGACAAGTTCTTAGCTGTAAAGAGACCTTATCACTACGTATTGTAAAAGTAGATGCTTTCTGACAAGGTTTTAGCTGTAAAGAGACCTTATCACTACGTAGGCAAGATTCATTCTTATCAGGTTCGGGACAGAAGCAAGTGATTGATGGGGCCCCATGAGCACCCAGCTTCTTCTCCTCCCCGCTATATAAGAACATCCTGCAACCCTCTGCAAGGCATTCAAGCTTCACTTGAGCCTTACTTAGGGAGTTTTTCTAAGAATTTCAAGCACTACGCTTTGTAAGTTCCCTTTAGCAAATAAACTTTCTTGAGCTTGTTCCAAGTATGTCTTCTGCTTAAACCCCGTCTGAGGTTAGGGTATGTCAGTATGTCTTGAACTATACACGCGCTTCTCTCTGGTATCAGACCAACCATCTACCTGAAGACGACAAAAGCTCTTCGGAGGAGAGTAGCATGTAGGGGGAGCCTCAAACTGTGAATCTGACTCGATAAGTGAGGTAAATTTTCTTCCTTCCGATAAATTGTATAAAGCTATTTGGATGTTAACTAGATCTCTGCACAAAATGAGAAATAAATATATTGATATAAATAAATTAGAATTAGAAAATAAGTTAGAAGAATTTGATAAACTTAAGATTGAAAATGCAAAATTAAAAGATCAAATAGAAATGTTAGAAAAGTATTTTACATGCTCCAATTCAAATTTTTTACAAATTCCAAACTCTAGATATTATGGAGGACTAAATTGGTATTTACGAAATCATAGGGGACAAATAAGAAAGGTATCAAATTTCGATATTCCTAGAAAATACTTGATAAATCTAGTATGTAAAAATTTATTTTGGGTTTCAAAATCTGTTTTAGCCTATTAAATTATTTTTATTTGCATGCTAGAAATTATTTAGTTAGAAATATCAACAATATTGGCAAATTTATTGCATTTTTAAATTTCATAAACTATTTGTTCGATTTTATTGCATTTTTAAAATTTTCTATGATAAACAAGATGTTATCTGTTAGTAGAAAAAAATTCAAAATTTTTCGAACGTTACATAATTTTTTAACAAAAATCAAAATTTTAAATTTTAAATTTAAAATTTTAAGAAGATTGATTTTTGAAAAATTTGATTTTTCGACAGATAACTGTTATATTTTGAATGTTCAGAAAAATTAGCAAGTTATTTTGATGGTGAAATCTATTTTTAAGTATTTATTTTAAAAGTTACCTATTTATGTAAAGAAAAATATTTTCTCCCTATAAGAAATATAATTTTTCTAGTGGCAATTTTTGTTATGATTAGTTCGATTATGTTAAACTTTGACAAAAAAATTTCAGCATTTTTCAAATATTAAAAATAATTTTCAAATTTTTTTTGGAAAATCTGAAGTTTGTTTCTTAAAAATTATTTTATTTGAAAAATAATTGTGATAAAAATATATAAACATGCATTCTGTATGTATAGCCTCTATAAAATTTTTCATATTTTTTCTCTATTATTTTTGATTTTTTTCATATTTTTGATGTGATTAAAGGGGGAGAATTAATTGATGTTAGGTTAAGGGGAGGACTTAATGGCAAAATTTACATTTTGATTGTAATTTTGTTTTAACATGTAATTTCTTGTTTGATTTTCCTAACTTAAACTTGGGTTGATGCACATCAAAAAAGAGGAGATTGTAAGTACTCCGGATTAGTTTTGATGTTGATCAACCGAGTTTAGTTAAATTCTATTTGTTTTGATGCCTTGTGTCTAAGTGTGCAGGGACTTAGGAATACAAGAAGTCGAGCGGAAGATGGAGCGAGCGAGAAGGATGACATGGGAAGGGAGCCGACAGGCTTGGTGCATTCGAGAGACGAGGAGCTGCGCGGAAGAGTACATCGGTGGAGCGAGAAGGACGCGGTCCGAGGGACGAGAAGCCGAGAGGAAGTCTGCTCGAGGAGAAGGTCGGAGTTGGTTCGGGTGAGCTCAACTCCGGATGACCGAAGCATCACCCAAGCGTGCGGAACGAAGAATGGTCAAGTGGTTGACCATTCCAGGCGCTCGAGGCGCCTCAGTTGCATTGGGACGCCTCGGATGCCAGCCTATGGAGGCGCCTCGGACGCCAGTTGTTGAAGGCGCCTCGGACGCCGGTCGTTGGAGGCGCCTCCGATGCCCAACAACCGTTGCGGAGCGGATAAGCAGCAAATTCCACATCAGCCGACTCAAGGCGCCTTTGATGGTCCGAGGCGCCCCCAATCCGCTAGATCACAAAAACGACCGTTGTGACTAGGGTAAGCGTTGCCTTGTTGAAGGCGGCCCCAGTCAACCGAGGTGCCTCGGACGTCTATTTCGACCAGAACTCTATAAATAGAGTTATTACTCACTGTTTGAGTATAACACACTCTTGTTTTGTTTTTTTTTTTTCTGTTCGTACTTTTATGGTATAAGGGGTTTCTCCACCTCCGACTTGTTGTCGAAGGAGTTGTTAACTGAGCTTTATACTGCCTTGGATTAGCAACCTCCCCGGTTATAAACCAACTAAATTCCTGTGCCCCTTTTTATTTATGTATTTTTTTTAATTAATGTGTGTGTCCTTATTAAGTTAAAGTAGCGAGAGAAGTTGTAATTTTTATTGCAGGGCTCTTCACTCTTCTCTAGTTGGTTCATCCGATCCTACACTTTAGTCGACTAAATTATTGCTTGAACTTAAAATATTGTATTGTTAAATAGGATCTAATGGAGTTACTATTGTGACAAGGAGTTGATTGATTAATATTGAGTCGACTAATGAAGTGTAATCAGTATCAAGTCAGCTAGAGACTCAAGATTGGACGGTGTCAGAATCGATTGGAATGATGTGGAATGCACTGAGGGCAGCAACTGGTGAAGATTGATACTGCATAGATCAATCTCTAGATAACTGATGGTGTTAAATCAATCGATGAACATTAATATAGTGCAACTGATGGATTTTATTAATGCTCTCTTTGAGGGCTACAAAAGGAGGTGCAATGGGGAGCTTGACAAACAAGCAAGGCTAATATTCTTTGAGATTACATAGCTCCACTTTGTCTGTTGTATGCCTTTTGCTGTTTATAGCTTAAGTTTTATACTTCAATTGTAGCAAAAAAAAAAGGTGATTACGCTCACCCCAGACGCCCCCCATAGCCCGTCCCAAGGTTATGTGAAGGGAGGTAAATCACAAGATCAGTATATAGCCGACCGCCAAGTGAAGTTTTATACCTTCAATCTCTTACTTTTACTTGTTTACCTTACAGTTGCTTGCTGATTTTATTGATCCTTGTAAAATTTTGTTTTTGTAAGTGACTTCTTCGCCTCTAGAAGGATCTGAAAGTACAAAATATACAAGGTTTGCAAAGGGATGACTCACCTTAACAGTCTATAAGCCATGGAGCAGAACCAGGAGTTCAACCATGTAAATTGCTTTGTTAGCAGTCTTTGTATATGACATTTTGTGGCATAAATGTAGTTATTATTTTATGAACAATGATATTCTATGCCTCTGATACTCTTAATCTTCATTTGTGCCCTTCATGTCGATCTTGAATACTGACACTTGAACACTAACTCATTGTGTGGGCACCATATCTTTGTAGCCCACGTGTGGATCCTTGGATCCATTGATACTCATGCTTGATAGTCTTTTTCTTGAATTCAAGTAATTAGTTCTCTACAATATGAAAAACACTTTTGGCTATTAAAATTGCAGTGCGCACTTACTAATTTTCTTGTATGTTTGTGTTGTAAACCTTTGCAGTTGCAATGATCTTGAATTCTCCAAATTCAAGATGATAAAATTTCTTTGTATCACATTTTGCCTCAGTAGTGAGAACCATAACCGTTTATGTTCATCTTTGTACATATATAATCCCTTATTTTTATATTATTTTGTTTTTGACAAATCCTTTATTTAGAAGTTGTTGCTGCTAAATGTGCTTGTCATATGGTCTCGATGGGTCTCAATTGTTATTGTGAATTTGGATATCTATAAATATCAAGGTTCATAGCTTTGAAAAGATATCATCTTGGCTGTATAATTGACTAGTTAGCTAGATTTAGAAGTGGACAACATAGTGGCCTCAATTGACCACATACATACAATTGAGAAGAAAATTCAATCTAGTTCATTTGAACTGGTTTTAGATTCAACTAAATTTCCTTAAAATTTAAGTTATCCTTTTTGGTAGTTTATAACTTGTAGAACATATTTTTTGTATGTAATAAATACATTCCATATTATTTTATATTTTTCCTTGAAACCTTGCCAAGTTTCATCGTTCATGACGTTTTCGATTTGTATCTGATGTCTTGTCACATCAACTAGTTATGATTTCATTTCTAGATGAGTATATTTATTTTACCTCTATAATTTTTATTACAGGCATTATCTGGTTATACCTGTTAAGCACATACCCACAGTGAAACACCTCTATCGAAGTACAGAAGCTCATCAGTTAGGTAGGTTTATAACATAAATTCCAGAGCTGAAATGGAACTCTTTCTCAAAATGTTATATACTTATCTATGGATATTTAGCATCTAGGAAAACGCCAGAAGTTTAATACTTTACTACTTTGCAGTCAATCACATGTTTAATGTGGGAAAAATCCTTTTGGAAAGAGATGCACCTCAATCCGATTACAGGTATTATCCTAAGGTTCTGTACTTTTTCTTGTTTGTGTTACAATACTGCCTTTAATTAACTTCAAAGTCTATGTGATGTCCTACCAAGGTTGGTTTTCTTTTACTTTTCGGAAGTAACAAATAAAACAGAAGAAATCAGTTAGACACCACTAGTGTCATTAGTAATACTTAGGTCTAAATTGTTGAGAAGCATGTCTCTTTAAATTTGAATAGTTTAGGGAGAATTACTCTTAAAGAGTGGACATTCACGCCACTCTGAGCAAAAATGTGTTAGTATGTAATTTTGGGACTTAATTGTGATTTATATATAGTAAGTGCACTACTTTGTGCAACATTATCTTTTTCCCATCATAAAACCTCATAAGAATGGCAAGATACAACTTGGGTAATTAGGAAACTTCCTCATCTCATCTTTATTGTTAAGCAAGGGAAGATTTCCAACATTGGCACATTGGCACTCAAGATTGCAAATTGACAGAGGCCTCATTTGCTTGACCACCCTAATTGTTTAACTTCAATCTATCTCTTCTTCATGCACAGAATTCCTAGAAGGAAACAACTGAGAGAACTATCAGATGTAAGGTTTCAGTTAACATGATTCTGTTTATTAATAATTCTAAATAACTGAAATCTTTATTGACCACTGACTGTATAAAGGATCCAGTGATTGTCTATCGGCTCTCTTTAAAGTGATAAGGTTATAATTCTGGAGTTGGATCATAATATAATATTTCATTTACATTTATCTACCAATTGCTTAGCTAATAAATGGGACTGATGATAAAAATGGAACTTTGAAAGTAGCAATACCAAAGTGGATATACCTTCGTGGGAATTTACCCTATTAGTTTTGTATTTCTAGGTTTGTGAAGCTGTCTTGGTAGTTTTTCCATTTACCCATTGAGGCCAAACCTATACCGCTACAAGTAAATAGAAAGATTCATGTCTGATCTCACCTAAATAACCTCATTTATCCCTAGAAGAAGTACGATATGTCAGTTGGATAGCACTCAGTATTTGATGATCTAAATGCCAAGCAACTATTAATATGCTTTATCATAAGGGCTCAATGGCCGTTGTTTTCTCTTTAAAGGTGCCAAATCTTTTTCACGTACTGTGAAATAGCCTATTGACCAAGTAGTGAGTGAATTTGCTTAAGTTAGAATGGTTCATGCATCTTCATTGCTGATTTTACAGATTTGGCTTCCATCAACCACCGTTTTATAGCGTTGATCATCTCCATCTTCACTGTCTAGCACTCCCATTTATACCGAGGTATAGTTGAGAAATGTATTCCTTACTTGCTTCAGTCTTCCTTTAATACTTCTCAGGTTCTGTGCACTATAACTTATACCTTTAAGTTCTCTTTTAACAGCTGGAAATGTATGAAATATTCTTCGGCGGGTCCTTTTGGCTTTCTCAAGGTTGATAAATTGTTGACCAAGCTCAGGCCAGTATCAGAATCGTCCTCACAGGTGTGACATCAAACGCACACCTGAGGATATTGTTTCATAGTAAACGAGGGAGAGGAGGTTATCACCTATTCACTGATACGCTTGGCTGTTGGGATATGGTATTATACTTCTGGTGAGCAGTTCTCTCAAATTTGTACGACCCAACGAAAAATACAATTCAATCTGGTTATTTTATTGGTTTTCTATTGAATTGTATTCAACCCATTAGTGACGTTTTCTACTGTGTATTTGTATATGGACATATACATTTTTAGGTTGACAAAGAATCTTTTCACATGTTTTTCTTGTTACTTTTCCACAGTGCATCCTTTTCCCTCATTCATCCATTCAACTAAACGAGCTAGTTATGTGTCATCACTGAAAGAAGGGAGCTCCTTGTGTTTTTCATTAGTTCCTTCTCCTTGTGTTTAAATGACCTCTTGGCACTAAAATTACAATATCAGAGGGCACGTACTAACAACTGTAATATGAATTAATTTTTATCGAAAGAACAAGTTGGTTGCAGAGGATTTTAGACTTGAGTTGTGCAATATAAGATTATATGATTGTATAACAACCGGTACAAGAAAGCTTTTACCCAACGGCAGATATTGTTTTGTTATCTGTATCAGTATGCGAGCGATCTTGAAATCAAGATGGCCAATTTCTGTACCAACCAGCCCACGCTGAGACCAAGCCGCTGATTCCCAACGTGACTGCATGGTTGCAGAAAGGATTAGGCTCGATGTCTGCCACTGCAATAACAAAATCCGCTACGTTGGCCGCCACCGCCATCAATCTCATCACCCTATCACCTCTGATCCGCCTCACCTCCTCCTCCTTGGCCGCCGTCGCCTCCTCCGCCAACCCCTTCTTTATCATGATGGCGTCCATGGCCACGAAGAAGACGTATCCCAGCGCCTCACCGAAGGCCGAGACGTAGCTCATTCGCCGCGCCAGGTCGGCGTCGAGCACCCCGACGCGCGAGAGCCAGAGGAAGTGGTCGAAGAAGAAGTAGACCATCTCGCCGGCGTTGGCGAAGACAGCGAGGAAGCGGAACAGCGGGGTGCTCCCCGGGCTGCGCCGGAGGGCGTTGAAGCCTGTGAGGAAGCGGCCGGAGCGGAAGGCCTTGCGGCTGAGGCCGGAGGCAACCTCCCAGCTCTTGGCGCGGCGGGCGAGGTCCGGGCGGGAGGCCTCCGCGTGCCAATGCACGAGCTTGGATACGTACTGGAAGGTCTTGACGAGTTTGTCGATGCCGTCGCGCTTCGCGAGGAAGACGACGAGCTTGTCGACGGTGTCGTTCATGTTGAAGTGAGGACGAAGGGAGAAGAGGTGGCGTTGTTTGCAGCAGTGGTGGAGGACGTTGCTGTGTCTTTGGATAACGGGTTTTGAGTTCCTGGCGAGAAGCGAGGTGGGGATAGAATTGTTTTGTCTTTCTCTGCCTCTCCCCGGTGGCTACCATCACTTGTTGACCGAAGACGCTTTTAAGCCAGTGCTGAAGCATCGCGAGATTCATCTTATTCTAACATTACATTGTCCTTTAATAAGCTACGTACTTGCGGATTTATCAACATTAGGTGACCTCTACGCATGTGATTTATCAACATTACATTGTCCTTATTGGTTGAAGGTGAATACTCAATCAATGAAATTTTTAGATTTTTTTTTTTAAACTAACAATTTTAATTTTCAAATTTTGTACTTGAATACTTTAACATATTTGGTTGATAAAACTCCATATTTAGATATTAACGTCTTATCTCATCTTATACATTAATATAATATTCACATATATATTTTCTTTTATCTGAGTCTCATTTAATATAAATAGATGATGACGGATGGTTATCGTTAGGAGAGAAAATTGAAAGAATTTAGATACAGGTGTTGGTGTAAGAAGTATCATATGATTGAACTTAAGTTTTAATATTGACAAAGGGTCAAAGTTAAGTCATGTGGTATTCTAATGTGCTAATCAAGTTCACAGGAAAGTCCTAGTTACGACTAGGTAAAAAAGTCATGGTTGGAGAGACTAGACAAGAAAGTCCTGGTTGGAGGGACTAGACAAGGAAGTCATGGTTGGAGGGACTAGGTAGGAAGTCTTGGCGGATCGAAAATATCGAACATAAAATCTTGGTGGTCGGGGATATCAAGAAGGTGTAGGATCGGGTGGACCGGCTAGAGGGGGGTGAATAGTCTGTAAATCAAATATTCTAATTCTCTTGCTATCGAACTAAGGAAGGACATACACATTACTTTTGCACAAATAAAATTAATATAAAAAATAATAAGAGGCACAATAATTTACTTGGTTATAACCTGAGTGGTTATTAATCCAAGACTATGAATGACTCCACTATCAAAACTCCTTCTTCGAGCAAGCGTCGGAGATGGAGAGACCTCTTACAGAGTTGAACTTACAGGAAAATAAAAAGCTATAATAGTTAAAGCGAGTGCGTTATCTCAAACTAGAGGACAGATCCTCTATTTATAAAAACTGATCAAAATGACCGTTTTGCTGACGTGACACTTTTGGAGGCGTCTTAGACGGATGGGGGGGCGCCTCTATCAAGCTGAGTCGTGATCCACAATAATGTTCAGTTGATCTGGTATATCAGGGGCGCCTCCAATGCATTGGGGGCGCCTCGAGCAAGATGACATGGATCCTAGCTCCGCAACAGCTCTTTCAGCACTTGAGCCGCCTCCATTCAATGGGTGCACCCTCATTCACAAGCAAGCGAGGCACATATATTCGATGGGGGCGCCTCTAGTGGCTAACGGGTGAGGCGCCTCCATTCGATGGGGGCGCCTTGCGCCTCCAGCGCCTGGCTTCACCAGGGCGCCTCTTGGAGGCACCTCGAATGGTGAACTACAAAGTTGACCATTCTTCTTTCGATTCATCTTGGGTGATCTCTGGTCATCCGAAGTTGAGCTCACCCGAACTCAACTTCGACCTTCTCCTCGAGCACACTTCCTCCCCGATTTCTGGTCCCTTGAATCGCGTCCTTCTCGCCTCACGTCCCTTGGACTGTGTTCTTCTCGCTTCACTGGTTTACTCTTCTACAGCTCCTCGTCCCTCGGATGCACCGAGTCCGTCAACTCGTTTCTCGTGTCATCCTTCTCGCTCGCTGCGTCTTTCGCTCGACTTCTTGTATTCCTAAGTTTCTGCACACTTAAACACAAGGCATCAAACACAAACATGACCTAACTTAACTCAGTCGATCACATCAAAACTAACCTAGGGTACTTACAATCTTCCCCTTTTTGATGCGCATCAACCCGAGTTAAAGTTAGGGTAAACAAAATATTAATTTATAAAACTTAACTACATGACAAAAATATTGCAATTAAGTATAAAAAATTTGTAATAGAGTACAAGCAATAGTTAGCAATAGTTTTGCAATCTCCCCTTACCTTAACACATATGTCTCCCCCTTTGATCACATCAAAAAAAATAGGGGAAAATGTTAAATAATAGAGAAAAATGTGAAAAAATGTAATTGAGGATGCATACACGAGATAAAATCTGTGTATTTTTACCGTAATTATTTTTTTAATAAAATAATTTTTAGCAATTAAATTGTAAATTTTTCAAAAATAATTTGAAAATTATGTTTAATTTGAGAAAAATATTAAATTTCTTTTTTTCAATGTTCAGAATAACCAATCTGATTCTAGAAAAAAAATTCACGGTAAAATCAATTTTCTTTATAAAGAGAAAATATTTTTATAGACAAAATTAGAGATTTGCTAAGAAAAATAATTAAAAATAGAATTTGACGTCGAAAAATCTTGAAATATTTTCTGAGTATTTAAAAAGTAACAGTTATTTATAGAAAAATTAAGTTTTTCAAAAATCATTTTTTTAAAAATTTAATTTTAAATATTAGATTTTTATTAAAAAATTCATAAAAATTAGGAAATGGTTGAAAAAATTTCAATTTTTTTTGCTGATAGATAACATATTTTATTATAACAAAAAAATGTAACATGAAAAATAATCAAACAGAAAAGTTTATGAAGATAAGTTTTCAAACAAAATATTAATAACTCAAATAATTTATTTTCTAGCATGCATATAAAGACAATCTAATAGACTAAAATAGATTTTGGAACCCAAAATAAATTTCTACCTATTGGATTTATCATATATTTTCTAGGAATATCAAAATTTAATATTTTTTTAATTTAGCCCCTATGATTTCTAATATACCAATTTAGTCCTCCAATATATCCTGAATTTTTACCTTGTAAGAAATTTGAGTTTGAGCATGTAGTATCCTTTCCTATCATTTCTATTTGATTTTTTAACTTCGCATTCTCAATCTTAAGTCTATCAAATTCTGTTAGTGGACATGCATTTGTTAATTGAATTTTTAAATTAATGTTCAATTTTCTTTGACATACATACTTAGTTCTTAATTTGCATAAGGTCCTAGACAACATTTTAATAGCATGAT
>JBBUKS010000054.1:4505496-4528659 GCA_038050645.1 Hedychium gardnerianum | reverse complement strand
TTTATTATTGCAGAAACGGTATGTTTAGGAGGAGGGACATGAGGCCGAGTTCAAACATATTTGGAACAACTACTGCGCAAAATTGCACAGAGACATGTTATACAAGTGGAGGAGAAGGAGCATCAAGCCATCTGAGGTCCCTGTTGCAGTTTGGGAGGCTTGAAGAGCCATTTGGACTGTCGAGCATTGGCAGTCCAATTCAGCGATTGCTCGAAGCAATCGTAATTCGGAGCCTACTGGGCCAAGTACCGGATCCACAAAGCATACTGAGAATCCCGTTCTATCGTTGAGCATGCCTCTGATTTGGTAAGTTTAAAATTAAGTTATATAAAAATTTCTTACGTATGTTTTTTTATTAGTTTTAATATACTTGTATTATTTGTACGTAGACTGCTACATTACAGAGACCTGCCACTTGTTGGGAGATATTTAACAAGATCCATCAAAAGAAGGATGAATCATTTGTCGATCAATGTTTGTTAGCAATTAACATAAGAATATTAACGAAATATATTTATAGATTTTACGTGGAGGTTAATAAAATAATAATTTTGATACAAAAAATAATGACAACTAGAATTGCACATGTCTCTCAGCCTAGTGCAGAGGGAGAGGTACTACAGTCTCTTTCCACCGACCAGGTTAATAACATTTATTATGATGTCGTCGGCGGAAAGAAAAAGTGCTCTCTCTACGACCTTGACTCTCATGTCAAAGTTGTCTTTAACAAGATGAGGGCTCTGGGTCGTCATAGTTCCTCCTCCTCCTCATCTACTAAAGTACAAGCTTTGCGGGCGGGAAATCAGGATTTGCGGACTCGACTGTCATCATTAGAGCAGACGATGACAGAGAGGGACACAGTCGTACGGGAGATGCACAAGTGACAGGCTCAAACTGAAGAAATAGTTCTTCAGATGCAAGCGTATGCAACATAAATTTCACTACCGATACATAGACGTCGTGCCCGCATCGTTTGGAGTCTTAGGAGACCCATGATCCCAATGATTCCCATACTAAGTAGATTATTTTAAGATATGTAATACTAATCTTAGCTTTTAATTTTTCTCAGTAAAAAATATTCCTATTATTTTTTTTTGTTAGTATATGCATCTCTAATTGTCTTATAATTTTTCATGATCATTTTCAGATGTTTCATATTTCTATCACAATATCTAGATATCCAGGTATGCTTTTTTAAATAATGTCAATATCTATTGTTTATGATAAATAGTTGTCCTTTATATTTTAACATCAATATTTATTGTTGTATTCACAATTGACAATATCTAAATTCTTACAGGATTTAAATTTATTTTGTATTAAATTTTTATTAGAATATCTTGTATGGATGTTATCTTTTTGATATAGATATTTTGTATACATGATTATGAATGTTTTGTATAGACTTTTTTGTCGATGTTTTGTATGTATTTTTTGTATGAAGACTTAGATGCTTGTGATGTGTTTGTATGAATGCATGAACTTTTATGAATGTTGTATGAATGTATGAACTTGTATGAATGTGTTTATATGGATGTGTTTGTTGTTAGTATTATGAGTTTATTGTTAAAATCATAGTTTGTTATAATTATATTTGAATGTAAATAGGGAAAACAAATAAAAATAAATTATTATTTTATTTTTTTTAAAATTAAATCCATCGTTATATCGATAATTTTGTTTATCGAGTTAACGATGGAAAATGTACTTTCTGTCGCTAATTAGCGACAGACTATTTAAATTCCGTCGCTAATAAATTAATGGATTTTAGATTCTGTTCAGCATATTAGTGAGGGAATTTTTAATATTTGTCGCTATCAACTATTTAGCGATGGACTTTTTATATCCATCTTTGATAGCGATGGAATATTAATTTTCCGTCGCTAGATAAAGTTGAGTCGTTAACGACGAAAATTTAATATTCCATCACTATTAGAGACTGACTTTTAAATCCATTGTAAGTAGCGACGAAATATTAAATATTCATCGCTAAATTCAATCTATGACGTAAAACTAACCGATGAATTATATTCCGTCGTTGATTTGTCACTGGTATAATTTAACGATAGTAATAAATTATTGTCAATATATAGTCAAAGAGATAAATTTTAAACACAAGATCTTAGCAATAACATTTGATTGTTAATTTTATCATCCCGGTAAAATTAATTACCTGTTTGCTTCAATCATTGGTTGCTTGAATAGGCCATGGATTTGGACTCTGTCTGGTTTAAGTTCCTGATTTTAAATTTTTTTTTGAGCAAAATTCAAGTGTCGTTTTTTTTCTTCCACGGAGCTTTTTATTGATATTGAAAAATAAGTGCACCAGCCATCTAATGGATAGGAATTTTTATTTTTTTAATGTTAATCTTAGGTTAGGTTAGATTAACGAGAATATTAGAA
Organism: Hedychium gardnerianum; assembly: GCA_038050645.1. Lineage (NCBI taxonomy): Eukaryota > Viridiplantae > Streptophyta > Magnoliopsida > Zingiberales > Zingiberaceae > Hedychium > Hedychium gardnerianum. The sequence continues at coordinate 4,526,256 of JBBUKS010000054.1, read as the reverse complement.
TAAATATTTCATCATTTGTCTTCGTGTGATAAATTGATTATAAAGTTTTTATGAGATGGGCGGATGACTAATACAGGAAATATTATTATCAGAAAATTTAAAGATCAAATCCTGACTAATAATCAAGTTTCTGTTCTCTTTCGTACACTCACTGATCAGTATCTAGACTAATAAATTAATTTTTATAATTTATCTTCTTCGTATTAGTTCTGACATAAACTAATAAAAATATTTCATCTTTTATCGTCACGTGATAATTAATTATAAATTAATTTTGTAATTAATTTTCTAAATATAATTTTAAGATGAATTATAAAAAAATCTCAGAGTCCCTACGGGACGAGCTGTTGGCTAGTGCATGAGGTGTTGACACCATGAGGTCTGGGAGTCAAATCCTGACTTGTAGCCAGGTTCCTGCCCTCCCTTATGCACTAGTCACTGTTCGGGTTAGATAGACTAGCCCTCGTGATTTACCTCCTCCGTGTTGATCCTGAGATGGATTGGCGAGACGCTGGAGCGAACGTTTCACCTGTAAAAAATTCTCAGATATATATAATCATTTTTTATTTAGATTACGGGCAATCTTATTTTTGGTTGACACGAAGAGATAAAGAAATCATTACAATTGGCGGAAATATTAGGCCCACTAACAATTCGTGAAAACGAAGGGTTTATCTGCAAGTTTTAATATAATCACCCAAAACAAAACGGATGGGGCTGTAGAGGAAAGGCGAGGGCGAATAAACACGACGGCGGCCAGCCGATCGACTCCGATTTGTTCATCGCGCAGCCAAAATAAAGCACCGAAATCGATGTAGATTTCGGACGCAAAGAGTAATAAGCGAAAGAATCTGAGGGAGCGAGTGAGGGTGACCAGAGGCAAGCTGGGGCATTACTCGTCAAAACCCTAATCGCTTCCCCGACTTATAAATCTTAAACGGCCGCAGTAATCGCACCTCAGAAATTGCTATTGACTCCTTTCCTTTTGGTTATCCGTGTCATCCCAGGTTCCGCCTGAAAGAAGCCAGTTTGCTCCTCCAAAAGACCACAATTTGCGCGGAGTTTGCCGGTCTCCGTTCCATCGGTATGCTAAAAATAGTACATTATTGATCGGGTTTATGCATTTTTAGCTGGTTTCAATATGATTTGTGCGGATTTACTGCTCCACGGTGAAGATTTTTTTCCAGCATTGATGTAGACTTGTGTGCGTTGTGTTTCATGTTTTGTTCATTTGTTCGAGTATGGTATCGTGGTTGAGAGTCGACCTGGTGGTTATAGGTGTCATTGTTAGGCTCTGGTTGTTCACCTTGCTTGTAGAAAATGCATATGTTACAATAACATTCATATCATGGTAAGGATTCATTTTAGAGTACACTAACCAATGAAAAATGGTCGAATTCTGTATTCAGAGTGAAAAATTTGTGAGGTTTTAAGATTTAGATTCAAATTTCCTCCCTGTGAATGATGTGATGCATGAAAACTTTGGTTGCATATTCTTAACCTTGAGCTATCAATACTTCGGAATTATACATGTCAGCTGGAAATATGACAAAAAAACATGTAAATTGAGTAGCAAGCATACTGATTCATTTATCTATTTACTGGCCCACCCTTAACTTCTTGTCATGCTGCAAAAGATTGCAAAATTTTCTTCACTTCGTACCATGGATGCAGACGTCATCTTCCCTACTTGATGTTTAGCCCTCTAAATCTTTTTTTGTGTATTTCAGGTAGAACCTGATCTACTTGGTCAAACTAAGATATAGCTAATGTCGGTTCATGGTTGCATCAATCCAGTTATGAATGACAGTGAAGAAGATGATGATGCACCTATTGTTTTTAGGAGGGCAAACTCTTCATCAAAGCAACGTCACTTGAGCTCTACTTCAAAGAAGACTGATACTCAAAACGATGCCAGCTCTAATCTTGTTTCTAATCAAATTGCTCGGAATGGTGAGAGCTCACATTCGCAAAATGTTAAGTTACTACCTAAGGCATCTAGTGAGAAGCCTCCTTTGGCTCGCTCAAATGTGGGATCTTTGCAACCTGCATCCCACAATAAATTAATAACCAATGATGTGAGTCCAAAACCTGAGGATGGATTATCTGATTCTGATGATGATAAACCATTAAGCCATACACTTAATTCGACATCTGCAGCTGTTCAGAAAAAAAGTTCCATGGAAACAGAGAAAATATGCACGCATTCTAAAGAGGACAACTTTACAAGTGGAAGTGCAGGAAAGATGGATTTGAGTAAGTCAAACATAAAAAGTGAGTATTCTGATGATGATAAACCATTGAGTTTGAAATACTCTTCATCAGGTGTAGTCAACAGAAGTGCCTCATTACAGGCCGTGAAGGCTTCTCAAAGTACAAAGCCTACTTTACCTCCATCTGTGAAATTAACTTCAAAGACCAAAGAAGAATCTGATGACTCAGAAGATGAAAAACCACTTCTTTCCAGGTTTGAGTACAAGGTAATTGGTGGTTCATCTATGAAAGACTCCAATGGGGCTGAGAAGTCATCTTCCAAGTCGAAGTTAAATGGTTCTGACAAGAAGGACAAAAGCAGTGATGTGAACTCTGCCAAAGGTGGACAAAAGCGGCCCCTTCCTGGTGCCAATCTTGCAGATTCTTCATCGATTAAGAAATCAAAACTTTCAGATTCTTCAACTTCTGTGAAGGTTAAACAGGAAGATTTTGTAAAGAAAGAAAGGAAAACAGATGATAATGATCACTTACCAATTGCACAAAGAATGAAAAAACCAGCGTCTTCTAACAGTGCATCAATCAGCAAGAATGCATTGCACAAAACTACCAGCTCGTCACTCAAGAAGAGTAATACTAAAATGAAGAAAAAGATGAAGGATTCTAAATTTTCCAAGTCATTGAAGATGCCCCCGGGTTCTGGTGGGGGGCAGAAATGGACTACCTTGGAGCACAACGGTGTTATATTTCCTCCTCCTTACAAGCCTCATGGGATTAAAATGCTATATAAGGGACAGCCAGTTGATTTGACACTTGAACAAGAGGAGGTTAGGTTTAAGATAGTTGTATCACTTCTTGTTTGAGGATTATAATTCTTTCTCTAGTATTGTTTTACTTCATACAACAATTTTATCCTATTGCACTCTTTAAAAAAAGTATTATTTCCTTGTCAAACTCCAGACCTTTTGTGAATCATGAACTGAAGCCTCTTTTTCTTAACATATGGGAACTCCCTGGCTGTAGGTTGCAACAATGTTTGCTGTCATGAAGGACACAGATTATGCTAGCAAAAAGCAATTTATTGAAAACTTTATGCATGACTGGCGACTTATACTTGGTAAAAATCACATCATTAAGAAGTTCGAGCTATGTGATTTTACCCCAATATATGAGTGGCACCTAAAAGAGAAGGAGAAGAAGAAGCAAATGACTTCTGAGGTAAATTACACTGAAATGTCCACAAAATTATGGCAATTATTTTATCGGACAGAACACATAAGCACAATGTTTTATCCATTTAGCTCTTGCATTAATATGTACCAATAGTAGGTTCTTGCTATTTATCTTATTGCATTTTTTTAATAAAGCTTGGGAACTGGTGCTGATAGAACAATAAATTTGTACAAACTGTCATATTTACTTATTTTTGTATTGTCATTTGCCCTAATTCATACTCCATAACTGTTTAGATATCCTTGGATTGCGAAGACATTATTTCTTTACTTTTCTACTATAACTTGGCATGATTGGTAAATTTAACTTTGTTTAGTAATTCCATTTCAAACTATTTTAGCCTTTTTGAATTTTAACAATACATGCTTTGTGCAGATAGGATAGAATGCAAGAATATCATTGGGAGGAGCTACTTATGATAATGTGATTCTGCTTTTGCTTACTACTGGATTATGTTTGCAATAAACTTAATGTTTTCGTTGTTATAGTTTATAAGAATTAGAAAAGATATTTTTGTAAGGAACAAACTCAGTAGTAGTTTGGTAATAGTTTTTTTGATTTTTAGTTCACTTGTATTCTTTTTCTTGTCTCTTGAATCAAGTTAAGCATTTTTTAATAAGTAGGAATAACTATGTATCTATGCATCTAATGTAGGAAAAGAAGGCTGCAAAAGAAGAAAAATTGAAACAAGAGGAGAAATACATGTGGGCTATTGTTGATGGTGTGAAAGAGAAGGTTAGTTTTAATGCTTAGTTTTATTTGTGTTATCAAGCTATTAGGTAACCTGTTTTATGCTGCATTGACGGAAAAAAGCTTAGTATTTTTCCCCAGCTTTATAACTCTTGTGGAGGTCAACTCATATATGATTCATGGTACATTCAACTCATATATGATTCATGGTTTTGCTGTACCTCCATAAACTTTGTTCCAGTGTTATATAACTAAGTATTAGCAATGCATATTTTACAAGTTGTAACCATGTGTTCTCTTTTGTTTTATGCTGACTACTAGTGTGTTTTAGGTTGGGAACTTCAGAGTTGAACCTCCAGGATTATTCCGAGGCCGAGGAGAGCATCCAAAGGTCACACTCCCATGTTTTTATATCTAATTTAGTTGTTTCTAGCAGTCTGGGTCAATTTAAAATTTCAAGTTATCATTTTATACTGCTGCACTACTGTTGATGGGCTGTGATTATAGATGGGCAAGTTGAAAAAGAGAATTAGGCCAAGAGATATTACAATCAACATAGGGAAAGCTGCACTGATTCCAGAATGCCCAATACCTGGTGAAAGGTAACATAATTTAACAGAATAAAAGTTTAATTTGGCTTGCACCAGACCAGATCACACTAGTTACAGTTTGTGAGGTTAAATTTGCATGTACATAAGATCATTCTTATATCAACATTTTATTACTTATCAGATGGAAAGAAGTAAAACACGATAACACTGTCACGTGGTTGGCATTCTGGAATGATCCAATCAATCCAAAAGAATTCAAGTATGTTTTTCTGGCAGCAAGTAGTTCATTAAAAGGGCAAAGTGATAAAGAGAAGTATGAGAAAGCCAGGCTGTTGAAGGTCACAGCTAGTTTTTCCTTTTATTTGAATTTACTAGTTGCATGAGTTTTGACCAGTGCACTGCTCCATGAACAACAAATGCAACTCGCTACAGTTATTTGAATAGTCTTCATTTTACACCATCAGATATTCTTGCATTATTTTCATATCATGCTGTTTATATTGCAGGATTATATACAAAATATCCGTGCAAACTATACAAGAGATTTCAATAGTAAAGATCCAACCAAGCGACAAATTGCAGTGGCAACTTATCTTATTGATAAGCTAGCACTTAGGGCTGGCAATGAAAAGGTACCAATTCAACATCAAAGTTTAACCAGGTTCTTTGTTTGTTTATGTGTGTATTTTTTTCCCCCTCCTGTTGTGTTTTTTGTAATTTTTATTTTATTTTTGCCTCTCTTTTCCTTATATTTCTCAATTATCTGTTCAGCTTCAACTGTCCGGCTTCAAATCAGATGATACTATTTTGACTATTTTCATTATTGCATGCATACTAGTTGGATTTTGTTTTTCTTTTGACTGTTAGATAAGTTGATGAAACCTTCAATATTATTTATGTTTATACACTGAAATGCTTGCTATAATTCCAAGTTTAGCTATGTTATCACATTAAATTTTCATGGCATTTAGTTGTTTCCTAGGTGTATATATTGTTGCAGGAGTGGTTGATTAGAATTACTTTGTATGGCAAGTGTTAGCTGATTACCCCTTTTCGTATGAAAATTGTTATACAGGATGATGATGAGGCTGATACTGTTGGTTGCTGTACTTTAAAGGTGGAGAATGTCGAGCTGGTCCCTCCAAATAAGCTGAAGGTAGAATCTATCATGTACATAGTTTCTCATCTTTTTTGTGAATGGTCTTAACATTTTGATTTCTCTAGTTTGACTTCTTAGGTAAAGATTCTATTCGATACTTGAACACTGTGGAGGTTGAACCACCTGTCTATAAAGCAATTGGCGATTTTCAAACTGGTGAGACATAACTGCGAAATTATTGTTAGCCAAGTTTCTATCAACCTTATGTTTGGACCTTAATTAATCATACATCGTATTTTGTTAGCTAAAAGGAGTAATGGTGGCAAGAAAGACAAGGGTGATGATCTGTTTGACTTGTTGGACACAAGCAAACTCAACACACATCTCAAAGAACTCATGCCCGGACTTACTGCAAAAGTTTTCCGTACATACAATGCTTCTATCACATTAGATGTTATAGTAAGTGAGAAACTGAGATCATAGTTTATGTTGATTTTCAGTTCCTCTGTATGCTCGAGGTTTTACAGTCTCCATCAGCTATTTTTGTTTGACCTGCTTTAAATTATGGTTAGCATGGTACTTCATGAGTTCTACAATTACATATCGTTCAAGTTTTGATTGTTAAAGAACAATGATGGTGTTTGATCAAAACAATTGGCAGCTTATATTGAATGAAAAAAACACCTGCAAGATATTTTGGGGGTGATACACATGTTTTCATGAACAGAACTACTTTCTATGGTCGGAACATTTTTAAGCATTCAAATATCGTGAAAATTGAATTTTTTTTCTAGTGCTATTATACCTTTATGGATTGATATGTGTGCCATTTTTTCAGGATCCTTTAATACTTTCATCAATAAAATCATGATACAGTTTCCTAAATAAGCCATATCAGGATGACTTATTAGCTATTTTCATCACGATGGCAGTTAAATAAGGAAACTAAGGATGGCACTGTGCCTGAGAAAATTGCAGTCTATCAGCATGCAAACAAAGAAGTAATTTTTGTTCTTGTTCTTTTTTTTATTCTTTAGCATTGAGTCGTGATCATGACGAATAGTTTGTGTTCTGATACAGGTTGCAATTATCTGTAACCATCAGCGCAGCATCTCAAAGTCTCATGAAAATCAGATGTCTAAGTTGAATGAAAAGATAAATGATTTGAAGGTCCTAAGTTTTTGGTGCTTCAGTAAATTACCCAAAAATTTATGTATAGTTTCTCCATGATTTTCCTCACAAGTATACCAATGTGCTGTAAACAGGCGCAAAGGGAGGAATTGACGACTGATTTGAACAGGGCTAGGAAAGGGAAGCCTCCACTCAAAGATAAAGAAGGAAAGACGAAGAAAAACTTGTCCCCCGAAGCGTAACCAACTTACTGAATTGTTGAATTTGGACCTCTGTTTTGAAATTCAAATATCTTATGCATCTCAACTTGCAGAATTGGAAAGAAGATTACTCAGATTGATGCAAAGATAGAAAAGATGGAAATTGATAAACAAATAAAAGAGGATCTGAAAACAGTTGCACTTGGAACATCAAAAATCAATTACCTAGATCCGAGAATATCAGTCGCATGGTGCAAGAGACATGAAGTTCCAATTGAGAAGGTACACAGCTTCCTACTTTTTTCCAGAGCATCGCATGCATGAAGCAAGCTTTCCATGGTTAAAATTCGTGTCTTATAGTCTACTCTATTGATAGGAATGATTCTAATATTTGGCTTGCCTGCCTTTCCAGATATTCAACAAATCACTACTAGCGAAATTTGCATGGTCAATGGACGTTGATCCCAACTTCAGATTCTAGTAAGCCTTGACCTTCTCGATTCATACACCCAGTAGACAAACTTTCAAGCTATTCAATTTTCAGATTCAAGGAAATTCCATCAATCTTGCTAGTTTGCTCTCCAAAAGGATCGCAGAGAAGTCTAGAAGAATAGTTTGCTATACATGTATTATCAGAGAACTCAAGCTTGTATTTCCGTATATGCACGTCAAATATCGCAAGTGAGATGAACTTGTTGCCTTGGCTTTGGTTCTTTCAGGCACCAAAACCTAGTTGATGCTAGCGAGGATGATGTTATTGTCATTAGAATGTAACTTTAGATCTTCTTAAGCTGATTTCAGTTATTAAGACGGACATTAATAAAAATTTAGTCGTGTTTCGCTTTTACTTTGCGATTGAAATGGCTAGTTTAAGTCAGGATTCTAGTTGATTGAACATCTGAATTGCTCATCATTCGATAAGGAATGATGATCGAGTTGTATTAAACCAACTGTTTTAAGTTAAGTTAGTTAAGTCTGGTTCTTAACTGACTAATGCGAGTTGTATTTGGATAGTGCATCATATGAATATGAATATGAAATTTCAAAATTCATTTATTAATTCAGGTTTTAATTTCATATAATTATATCATTAACACGTATTTTATAGATATTCATTTGTTTGAAGAATTTTATTTGGGTTGGATACTTATTTGTGTAGTTAAACGGATTCAAATTCGAGTAGTACGTAGATTTGACTCCGTTAACACTTTTAATGGATATCCTGGTTCGGATCCGGATCCTCATTTGATGGATCGGGTTCATAATGCAGCGAAAATAAGATCGACCATTTACCGCTCTAGATGGGTTACCGTCACCGACCGGTACTTATAAAATTGTGTTTGTTTCCCGCAGCTTTCTACGCTTTTGTAGGCGGTGAGCGGGACTGCGTCCATCGATGCTCGAGAGAGAGGATAGATAGGAAATCGGAGGCGGAGGTAGAGGCGGCGGCGGCGAGGGGAGATGTCGGATTTGGACCGCCAAATCGAGCAGCTGAAGCGATGTGAGCCGCTGAATGAGTCGGAGGTGAAGGCGCTGTGCCTCAAGGCTATGGAGATCCTCGTCGAGGAGAGCAACGTGCAGAGAGTGGATGCTCCCGTCACGGTATGGAACCCTAATTAGATCCATGTTGTTCGCCTCCCCTTCGTTTCCTCTTCTGTAATATTGTTTTCCTCAAAGGGTTCGCTTGAGCCTACTCCGTTTTCCACCAGGTCTTTATCGATCTCCGCTTGGTGGGGATGTGTTTAGAATTAGATCGTCTGTTGGTTACTGTTTTTCGCGAAAGCAGTTTTTTTTGTTTTTTTTATTTTATGTTTATTTGGAGTTCGTAACTAGGGGTTGTTTTCCATTTCTCACATCACGGAATGGATTTGAGCTGATTGTGGCCTGATTTACAAACTGAGCCTTGCGTGTCTTGATGAAATCTCCTATATGTCATTGGAATTGCAAATTTGTATTTATTAATGATAGAATCGAATCTATACTTACTCCTATAAGAATTCTTCGACTGTATTAGCAGTTTGTCTCAATATTGTCTCTTGAGCGTGCATTTTAGTGCTGAGGTTTGGCCACCTAATATTCTATTCACAAATGAGCTTGTTAATGGTTTGTGTTTCAATTTTCTGTTTTTTTGACACGCTGAATACTTGATTGGAGCTGGATGGAAGAGATAAGCATTCTGGTTCGATGACTCAATGAAATAGCAATTCTTTTGCGGAAAGATCATTTTTTCCTCCCTAACCTTAGACCACTGACTACGAGCTGCATCTTGCAGGTATTCCACTCTACAGTTGAAGTGTCGAAATGTAGGCAGCTTGTTGAAGAGCCTGTTATGGAACTGCTAAGGTTTGCATGGGAATTGACTCATTCTGCTTCCAGTTTAGTCAGGTTAATAAAAATCCTAAATCTGGATTTTTGATTTCTGCTTCAACATATCAGGCAAAGTTAATTGTTACGTACATATTTTAATGTCCATAAGATCATAGACTTTGGACATTTGTTCTGTATATAATTTTTGAGACAAGATAGCTTTCTCTCCCTATAACCTATGGAGCAACAGTGTTTTTGCTATGTTTTTGTCAGCATGAAGATAAGCATGGAAACTTTTCCATTTCCTACAATGTTTAGTTTCAAAATTTTTGACCTTTGATTAGAGCTAAAGTCCAAATTTAAAAGCATTTGTTACTTTGTGCAATAAAGTCTTCCAGGCATTTTCTTTCTTCAATTCTCCATGGCTGTCATATTTCTGCTCAAGTTGTACAATGTGATCAACATTATTTTCTTATATCATTTTTTGGAACCATGGAAATTTTGATGAGCTTGGACTTCGTACATTCTTTCTTGACAGTGTTTGACTTGCTTGTTTCAGATATGTGGTGACATTCACGGCCAGTTCTATGACATGAAAGAACTATTCAAAGTTGGAGGTGATTTCCCAAAGACAAATTTACTTGTTCTTGGGTGATTTTGTTGACCGAGGATTTCATTCTGTTGAAACTTTTTTGCTTCTGTTAGCATTGAAGGTACCTCTTTGTACTTCTTGTCTGCTAGCTTTTGTTTAATCTGCTTATTAGAGATTGACAATTGGATCCGCATCACTTCATTAGCCACACCGTGGACCTACATAATTATTATGCCCATGACTTTCTTTTAAAATCTCAAATGGAGTTGAACCTTGAGCAAACCTCTTCATTCCAGTAATGCAAAACTATCAAATAACCAAGAATTACTTGATCAGAGGAAGAACTGACATTAAAGATGTTTTTTCTCTCCTTTTTTTGCTTTTGTTGATAAGGTAGTGACTCTTCAACTAGAGAAGCAATGGTTCTTTGTGAACAGATATATCTTGCTGATTGACGTTGAAATTGCTAATGTTATTACTTGCTGACTACACTTCCAGGTAACATAAAATGTGTTTCAATTTTTTTTTTCCCTTTGGATTTTGCATGATCCATGCCTCAATTAGTTGGGATGAATATCTTGGTCTTTAAAATTGTATTGCACTTGCTATACCTAAATGATTTTAAGCAACTTCTAGAGGTTGTCACTAGCATTAGACAACATTGAAGTAGATATTAATCCACGGGTCATGTCATGACCTTTACATGGTAAATGCATTAGTCAGTTGGATGTCTGTTATCTGTCATATGGTGATACTTTATACTTTGCAGTTATTCTTGTGCTGATAACTGTTTCTGCTTGACTTGGTGCTGTAATATAGACAGCTTATGCCTGTTTACCTACTGTCGATTATTTTGCTAATGCATATTTGAAAAAAGTTCCAGAGGTTGTCACTAGCACACGAAGTGAAGAGGTTGTGCTCACTGAATACCTTGTGATTAATCGTGAAACCTTTACATGATAAATGAATTACGTTTATCTGTATTTTTCATAATGTTTGCTTGAGATGACAGGCTTCTGTTCTCTTGCTGTAAATATTGCATTTATTCTTGTGCTGATAATGAGCTGCCAACATCTGTTTGACTTGGTCTGAGAATATAGACATCATATTTCTGTTTGCCTACTGCCGATTGTTTTTGCCATTCTTGCTATTCAACTTTCAATATATTTCTGTAGGTGAGGTATCCAGATCGGATAACTCTAATACGGGGGAACCATGAAAGCCGACAGATCACACAGGCTCAGGATATTAAAGAACTATAGTGGTTTCCATGAATCCTAGTTCTGTTTTACAAGTCAATTATATTCCTTCTGACTAGGTATATGGATTCTATGATGAATGTCTCCGCAAATATGGTTCTGTGAATGCATGGAGATATTGCACAGACGTGTTTGATTACTTGAGGTAATATTTGAATCATAAATTGTTAGTAATTCAGCAGAGACTGCTAGCATTATTTTTATTACTCATGCCATTTTTCAGTTTGTCAGCGTTGATTGAAAACAAACTATTTGGTGTCCATGGGGGTCTTTCCCCTGCCATAACAACATTAGATCAGGTCAGTTTCTCGCGTGCTCATGTCTGTCAAATCAGCTTTTTCGATGGTAATTTGGTTAATGATCTGTTTTACAGATAAGAACAATTGATCGCAAGCAAGAAGTGCCTCATGATGGAGCCATGTGTGATCTTCTATGGTCAGACCCAGAAGATGTTGATGGCTGGGGGCTAAGTCCGAAGGGTGCAGGCTTTTTGTTTGGAGGAAATGCTGTAACATCATTTAATTATGCAAACAACATTGATTATATTTGTCGTGCACATCAACGGGTGATGGAAGGATACAAATGGCTGTTCAATAACCAGATTGTAACAGTCTGGTCTGCTCCAAATTACTGTTACAGGTACGCTTAAATTGCTTATAAATGCTTCTATTAATCAAATGAGCAACCTGTGAGTTTCTGACATAAAATTGATGCAGCTAACAAGCCATTTTTTTTTGAAGCTTCCTAACTTTTTCACATGCTAGAATTCGTTGTTTTTTTTGACCTCACTTTTTATTCAAATTTTACTAAGCAATTTCTAGTTTCCAAAGGTAATGCCGTGTCTAAGGTCTCATTTACATGAATATTGTACGCTCTTCCCTGCAATCGACTTTATCCCAAACTGGAAAAAAAAAATTGTTTGCTTAATTTCAATCAATGAAAGCCAAATAAACTTTCTAGAATAAGAAATGATGGTACTAGATGTAAAACATGTTGAAGCATTTGCCTTTTGCCGTCTTAGGACTCTTCACCCTATTAATGTGTGCATTGGTGCTATAGGAGCAGGATGAAAGACCATGGAACTGTTGCTCAATGTTAGATGTTGTTCACAGATCAAGTTTCAAAGATCTTGCTGCTCTTGAAAACTTCTATGAAAAGCTTGAAAAATTGTGTATTCTAGATGTGTTCAATTGTATGCTAGCACTTGTGGCTTTTCCAGGTGTGGTAATGTGGCTGCTATTCTGGAGCTGGACGAGAATCTGAACAAGCAGTTCTGCGTTTTTGAAGCTGCGCCGCATGTTTGCTCCTATAAACCTTCTATTCTCTAAATTGGCCTTTTTTATCTCATGCAAAGTGAAGTGCCTGAGTAACAACATAATCTGTTGCAGGAATCAAGAGGAGTTCCTTTAAAGAAATCAGCCCCTGATTATTTTCTCTGAAACCTAGAGACGAAGTCTAATCTTTCGCAAGCTCCTCAAATCTCTCAAAGTCTGGCCTCGAGCTTATTCAAATATCATGCAATGAATGGAATACAAACGGTAAAGATGACTACCTAATACTCTAGAGGTTGAGAGCGTGTTGTTTCACATGCTGAGAGGAAGTGAAATCTTGTTTTGGCTGGCACATTACCATGTTCGTCACATTTTTTTTTGATTATTGGATCCTCAGCACCAATCTATAGCACTGTTTTTTTAAAAATGGATTGGCTGGTTCAATTGGTTAAACTAAAAATACAAGGCAATCGTGGTTCGAGCTGACTGGTTCAGGTTTGGAAACAGTGTTCTTATGGACTATGAAGTCTTATCTGTATTTTTGGTAAAAAAAATATTATTTTTAATTTTAGTTTTAATTTTGTGTGTGTGGTTTTTGCACTCTCATTGAATAAAGCAACAATTAAACTTTATGATTGCTCCATGAGTGTGCACTTCATCGACACAACCTCATGCTTATAAGGATCAAGAAGAAGAATTCCAGGAAAAGAGAACCAAAACTGATTGCTGAACGACTCTTCGATGCTAATGATATAATTTTAAATAGAATTTAGCGTAATTCTAACGAGCATCATCCATCCTGATGGTTTAAGAATAAAACCTAACTCGATAAAGAGAGTTTGATATCCAATAGTGTGTGAGAACACCTCATCTTCTAAACATCAACCAGTGTCACTAAATTTCTTCCTCCACATCCAAAATCAAAGAGAGATCTAAGACAACAACAACAAAAGTTTTTTCATTAGCATGGTTTGTTTTTCAATTCCTGCAGCTTCTGATCAAAGAGATGGCTTTTGATGACAGACGATTCGGTAATCAGGACTAGAACGATAGCGGAGCAGTACTCCGGTAATCAGGACTAGTTGAATTCATTGAACTCGCAGACAACTGATGGAGAACAGATTGGGTCAAGAGGTCAGATGAGGAGCAAATGGTTCTGGTTGGCATGTCTGGAAGTCCATGCTCTGTCAATGCGAAACAATTAGAATAAGCGATTTGATCTGATGCTATCTCACAAGCCTTTGCTAGTAAGGAATCAATGTACTTCTGATAAGCATCCATTCGGATCTGCACATGCTTCTGGACCTGATCAAATTGCCAAAAAAGGTACTAATAGAATAAGCTAAGCAATTTGAGCTCAGACGATGTACATATTGGTCGATGGTATTGCATGTTGAAATGGACTCAAAGTCTCATTATAGTCGACAAACAGCATCAGATTGAAACTGGTGAAAGCCTAGGTGATGGAAAATGCAAACCGAAACAAAGAGAACGATTCGGTACCTCCACTTGTTCATACAGTCTCCTTTGTACTTCCATCTGTGCTCGCAGGGCCTCCTTGACTTCCTGACCCCTGAAAGTAGGAGAACCATGTCAATATTTAGAACTGCTGATTTATGCGAAATTAACTCGAGCTATATCTGCAGCAAGATTCTTTTTACAAAGACTATCAGTAACAAGGTTAAATTTGACTTACTCGTTGACATCAGGAGTAGGCACTTTCGGGGACAAAGCCCCGCAGCTTGGATTTTCCAAAAGGAAAGACGCTGAAATACAAGGTACAAAGAATTGTTGCAGCAAGGTTACTTACCTGATTACCAAGTCATAATGACAGAATAACAATTAATTAATAATGCTAAGACAAAGTAGTCTAAGCGAATTCTCATGTGCGATATCGGTGAAACAAACAACTTCAAATAGAGACAAGAATCTCAATTATGAGTTTGGTCTCCCTCACCGGTTACAATGTGCAGTAGCTGACTGGAAGCATGTTCAGGCAAAACACAGCCAATTGCATTCACAGGATATGGAAAGAACTTAAAGACCCAAATGATCTAACTGACTCACCAATCATCTAAAAGAGCTTTGAGACACTTTCTAAACATTTTGAAGAGAGCACATTCCTAGCTAGAAAAAAGCTTTCGTAGAAGCCTTTGTAGATTCTATCCTACCTGGAATGAGTCAGGTATAAAGATATAAACCAATTGACTTACCGTCTTTTGATTGATCAGTCATCTCTTTGCCCGATTGCTTTCCTAATCTGTATTTCTGGAGGCAATAACAGGGGAAAAAACAAAGTATTTTATTGATTTACATCACCAACAAAGAATGAATTTCATGAGATGGTAGAATTTAACATGTTGATACCTGGAGATGACTTTTCAGGTGAAAAAGAGTAAGTCCTTTAACGCCCATTGTCCGCATGAGAGCCTTCGGTGTTGCCTCTGCAATATTCAACGTGTTATCACATTTAGCTGTTAAACTGGTGAAGTACATCAATGAATCACTGTGACTGTGATCTTCTGGGAAGATATGTAGAGATGCCAACCACAAAAGATCCATCACAGAATTCGATTCTAGAAAAACATACTTTAAAGGTCAACTGCTTGAAAATATTACAGATTAGTTAATCTAGAACTTCATATTTAAGTAACATATGACAAAAACAAGGAAACTACTACTCAACCCTTTTGGTAAACAATGGCAATAAAGTGTAAAACCAACAACAGTGTGAAACAATTTCATGTTAGAATCACTGAACTACTGCTACCAAAATATCAGGAGACAGCTTCCTATAAGCAAAACAGCATTGTCTGAAAACAGGCAAATCAACATGTTGAAACACCATATCAGACTTCATGCCATTAACTAGTCGTAGAGTATGCGGTCATAGTTTCCGCATGACATACTAAATCATAGGTATTTTATTTGAAGCATGTATGTGTATGCGTATGTGTAGATACAGATATTTAGTCCTGATTTTGTATAAAAGCAAGCTAAATCTTCAATCCCCTCGACGGAGGCCATGATTTTGATGTAATGGTGTAGCCTTCTTTTCCCTCTCTTCTCTCTATATATGCACCCTCCTGCTCTTGATCGTCCATGCAAACAGCTTAAGCTGTGAAGCCCTTAAGAAATCTACCCTCGGTATCACCTCGATCGAACATCCATACCTTCTTTGCTTCACATTGACAATATCTTGGTGAAAAACTGGATCTTTTTCCCTGCAAGCATCTTGCTGCCATTGGGGAATAAATTCACCTAGAGACAAGTCCTGCATCACTGCCTCTGTAGCTCTCGCATCGAACACACTGCTGGTGTTCAGATCACAAGTGCCTCTGATACTCCTTGATAGGTTGTCGATGTCTCAAAGAACCAAAGCTCCAACTTAATCGAAGCCAAAAGTATGAAATGGTGTCCTGACTAGGGTACTTCGTACTTCAAAGGCAATCCAGTGGCAAGATGAACTGGAAGATGCAAATTAGATTGGACTTCGAAGTCATGCGATTTCATGTAATCAGGAGAACCCAAAGAACGCCCAATTGGATGACAAAGTAAACCTAGAGTCAACCAGCAAGGAGAGAAACTCCGATCTGGATGCGTTTCGAAGGCGGGGAAAAAGGGATGCAAGCAACGAACCACAGATCTCCTAAATCGATCAGAAATCGACGCGGAGATCGGCCCACAAGACGACATTTCTCGTTCATTTACAGCAAAAAGGACTAGGGAGAGTTTGGCAAAAGATACTAACTTTCAGGTCCGCCGAGCTGGGCGACGGCGTCGACGAAGCGGTCGTGGAGCTCGGTCGTCCATCGGAGGCGCGGCTTGGGGTCCGCCGTCAGGGCCAGGGTCGGTCCTTGCGCCTCCTCCTGTGGAATCGAAGCTTCCGGTCGGTGGATCAACCCCGAAAACATCCTCCTCTCTAGTGGAAAAAGCGATCCTCGAAAGGCGAAAAGAAAGACGAACAAGATCGCAAGGATTAGAAATCCACTTGGGAAGAAAGGCGAAAGGGCGAGGAAGGGAAAGGTGGTCGCTTTTTGTCTCCTAGCTCAAGCCATTGCATCAACAACTTTATTCTAAAATTTAGTAATTTTACAAGTGCCATAACAATATCATAAATTTTTGTTTTACTGTTATTGGAAATTTTATTTTTAAAAATAGAAATAGAAATAGAAACTACTTTTATTCTATAAATTCAATATCTTTTATTCTATTTCTCTTATTTGAAATTATTCCGGCTTAAGATTAAGAAAAGGAGGAAAAAAGCTATAAAAAAAGGGTCAAAAATCATGAGAAGGCGTTGACCGCAAGAGGACTTCTGACGTAGTGCTTCCCGTCGCTCCACGTCAACCCGCCGAACACAAACCCTACTCCCACGCTCGCATTGCTCGATCTCAGCCGAACGTGAAACTTCTTTTCCTCGCCGATCCTCTCGAACCGCAGCACGGTCGGCTTCACCGCCACCTGGATCCCGAACGGCGCCCTCACCGACACCTCGTACTTCGCCGGAACTGCCCCGACGTTCTTCAACCTGCGCGTGACGGAGAACGATTTGGCCAGCTGTGGCACCGCGATCGAGGGGTAGTTCAGGTTCTCCACTCTGATTGGCTTCTTAGGGCACCGGTATCCCCGGCCGACGAGCGCCGCGGTGGCGTTGGGGCCGTAGCCCCGGGTGCAGATAAAGTCCACGTAGTCGGCGAAGGTGAGGTCGTAGACCAGCCCCGGGTCCATGGCGCGGTTTGGCCGGACGTGGCCGGCGCCGTAATGGAAAGGCGTCGCCTTGACGAGGTTGAGGTCCTTCATCGGCGTTCCCTTGTTGTCGCGAGTCCTCGCTGCGTTATGAAAAAGGAAAAATTAGGGCTTTTGACACAATCAAAATCCGATCGGCAGAGGAAGAGAGTTAGTACCGGTGGTCATGATGGCGGATTTGATGGCGGCGGGGCTCCAATCTGGATGGAGCTTTCTTAGTAAGGCGGCGACGCCGGCGATGTGTGGGCAGGACATGGAAGTGCCGGACATCACATTGAACGCCACCCGGCGTTTGTCCGTCGGGATGCCGGAAGGGCCGATGGCGTCGGTGAAGGCTGCGAGGATGTTCACGCCGGGGGCAGTGATGTCGGGCTGCGAATTCCAGATCAAAATCAATTTTCGACTAGGGCAAAGGAAGCCAATCGACAGATCGATCGAAATGGACCTTGAGGATCTCCAGATTGATGAGGTTCGGCCCCTGCGACGAGAAGCCGGCCATCACAGGGGATGGCTTCACCCCAAATTCGGTGGAAACAGGGGAGATGGAAGCCCTAGGCGACCTGGAGAACAGGAACAAAGATCGAATTTTTAGCGAACAGATTTGACGATCAAACGGGAATCCGGTGGATTTGATGGTTGATTACTCGATGGATTTCATGTAAGCTCGGACGACGCGCGAGTGGTTGTAGGAGAGCATGGTGGCGGGGAGGAAGTGGGCATCGGCGATGGTGCTGCTGCCGGCGTCGGCGGGGTTGGCGAGGACCATGCCAACCCCACCGGCTTTCTGGACGACCAACCCCTTGGTCACGCGCGGGTACATGCTGTCGCGTGTGCAGAGCACGATTTTTCCGCGGACTTTGCTACTGTCGAGCGTTTCTGGCTGGCAGAATCCTCTGCAAATTTGGATCAAATCCTGTTCAAAATCTATAATCTTTTTAGCTTGGTTCAGATTGAAGAAGATGAAAGAGTTCTCACGCTTCTTCCTGTGACGCATTGGGCAGCTTTGCAGCGGCGCCATCGATCAGAGGGTAAAGCGTCTTCGCCGGCAAAGATTTCTGGGAGAGGCTCTCTCCCTGAATTAATTGTGGAAAATTTGAGATTCATGGAAAGAAGAAAATTTGGGATTTTTTTTTGTGTTCAAGTCGACCGACCTTGATCCGCTTGTTGTTGCCGAGCGCGAGGTAGGAGACGAAGTCGCGGTCGATGGTGCTGGCTCCGACGGTCAAGATCCACGGCGCGACGTTCTCGACGGTGCCCGCGAGGGGGCCGTCGTTGCCGGCGGAGGCTACGACGATGACACCGCGTTGAGCCGCATGGAGCGCGCCGATGGCTAGGGAGTCGGTGGCGTACTCGGAGGCGGGGCTGCCGACGGAGACGGAGATGACTTGGACGCCGTCGTGGATGGCGTCGTCGAAGGCGGCGAGGATGTTGGCGTCGTAGCAGCCGTTCCAGCAGATCTTGTACGCGGCGAGGCGGGCGCGGGGGGCGCCGCCGCGGGCGGTCCCGCTGCCTTGGCCGTAGATGCTGGCGCCGCGGACGAAGGCGCCGCCGGCGGTGGAGAGGGTATGGCTGCCGTGGCCGTCGGTGTCCCGAGGGGAGGGGTCGCCGTTCGGCATGTGTTGGTTGCCCAAATTGTAGGATCGCGCGCCAATCAACTTCCTGAACCAGTTCAAATACGAAGGAAACCGTTTGGTTTTAAATTAATAATAATAATAATAATAATAATACAAAATAAATCATGAATATATATGACCTGTTACAGTTGAAAGGCCTGAAAGTAGTAGTGTTGGAATTGTTTTGGCAAATCCCTTTCCATTTCTCTGGAATTGGACCCAATCCTTCGTCATTGAAGCTCTTTGACTCGGGCCACACTCCTTTTGAACCAACAACAGTTTCATCGAATTTCAAATTTTTTAAAAAAAATCTTGATATATTATATATAGAAGAAAAAAAAGAAATATATATTTAAAAAAAAAACACACACACACGACCTGTGTCTAGATTGGCAATGATGACGTCTTCCCCATAATGGGCCTTGGCCCATATAGACATGGAATGGGCTTCGCTGGCCTTGTTCAATTCACCGCCCATGAAATCCCAAGACCTCGTTGTGTGTAATTGTCGTACTTTGTTTTTAAACACTGAGAAAACTCGTGGATGCCCTATAAAATAAATTATAAATTATATATGGTAATTTTGGAGAAGGTAAAAATAGATTTTTTTTCTTTTTATATCCTGCACAATTATATACACATGCTGAAGTGACATTTTTTGATATGTGCAGATGGTCATTTCAGCAAGTGTCCATAATTATACAGGATAAAATATGCAGACTAACAAAATTCTCTATATATATATAAATAAAATTTCTATAAATAGAAGAAAATATTAACTCGAGATCTTGGCGGCTTCTTCATCTTCGAGCCTTGCTACAAAGCCATTGATGGTTTTTGTGTACGAGTAGAAAATGGAAGATCGGGCCGCTTCATTACTGTAATAATGATAAAAACAAAATGTATTACATTTCATCATCGTAATAAAAACAAGAAAGAAAGTATTTCACTTTCGAATTAAAGGTTTCCCTTGTTTTACAATGAATTTTTAACTAACATAAAACTTAAGTCAAGACACCAAAAATCAAAGAAGCCAAGGATATACGATCAAAATCATGAGATAATCAAGGTATTTACCTTCCTAATATCAATCCCAATAAATCGTAATGCGATCGAGTTGTCCTCTCAAAATCCTCTGAAGTAGGGTCAGCCGTATAAGAGTGTCCTCCCAAGTAAACAATATAATCCTAAATTAACCACAAGATACGAAGATATAATACAAATAAGTTAGGAAAACACATTTTAAATATGCATCAAATCATACTTATTTACCTTCTTTGTTGCAATTACGGAATTGAAAAGGAATAGAAGAGTGAAGAGAAGAAGGGCCTTCATCCCTTTGGATTTCCTTCTTTAATTCTTCACCTAATTGAGTTAATAAGAAAATTAGGTGTGGTTAAGGGTTTTTGTACTCCTAAATAGAGGACACTTGGAAGAGGTTTAGTGAAGCAAATCCGTAATTAATGGGAGGAATTCAATATCTTGGACCAAGGAATAAGGAACAAGGTGCATGGATCTCCTATATGATCGGATTTTTTTTTTTTAAAAAAAAAATTTAAGATTTACTAATTAATCAAATTAAGAACAAACGAGTTCAAATATTGCCATTGGGTTGGATTTTGATCTGTTCTTAACAATGCTTGAATTAGTGTGATTTTACTGTCATCATAATATATTTTCATCAGTCTGATTATGGTAAAAAGATTTTACTGTCATCATAATATATTTTCATCAGTCTCATTATGGTAAAAAGGCGAAACGCTTGCCCCCAGCGCCTCCGCCAATCCGTCCCAGGACCAACACGGAGGAGGTAAATCACGAGGGCTAGTCTAGCCAGCCCGAACAGTGACTAGT
>JBBUKS010000054.1:4474871-4485776 GCA_038050645.1 Hedychium gardnerianum | reverse complement strand
TTTTTCTTATTTCTTAGGTTATTTAAACAAGGGTTAGTACTCTTGTAAAAATATGTTAAGTTTGAATATTGAGTTTGGTTTTTGATTTGAATACAAATTATATTCGTTTAAACCTAGAGGCGGCTCCTCTTTGTTAGCGAATCCCCTTCTTCCTACGCTTTCTCTGCAACCTCTATTCAAAAGTCGCACCCGGAGATTTTCTCCCCTGCGTCAATTGCATTCTCAGTAGATGATGATTCTCCTACAATAGTTGTGTCAGATGAAGAAGCAACCTAAGTATCAGTTGAATGAGAAAAATAAGGCTCTCTGTGACAATATCAATTGTAGTAATATGATACAAATTCATTTCTACATATATGTACTTTCACTGTATCATCATAACGGAAAACTTTATTTTTACATTTCGAATGATTACATGGATAACGTAACTCGACACTATTTATACATTCTGGATGATTCTTAGCAAAGTTCACAAACTCTTCAATTCCAACAAAATATTCATCTCGGATAAATTTATTTTCTAATATATTGTACATTCAAGATTTGTTCATGTACATTGTATCCTAATTAGAATAATTTTTTTAACATTAACGAAATAAGGACAAAACTAAATATCCATAATTTAAATTAAGTTTACCCTAAAGCATTCATTCAAATCTAATTATACTACATATAAATATATTAAGTAAAGATAACAGATGAGTATTGAATATTTGATATTGTCATATTTGATTGTACTGTTCATATATCGAAGTTTATATATACGTTTTTTACTTTTTCTAGCAAATCAAGTCTACCAAAGATTTTTTACTTTTCCATTAATATATTCTAATTTTTTAACTTTTTCTAGCAAATCAAATTCTTGTCCATTGTACAAATAAATTAGTCCTTCAAGACAGTAGCTATAATTGGTAAGATAAAGAATAGATATATTTTCTAAACGGACGACAATATATTATTCTATTGTTTCTAAATATTTAGGTACAATATGTCAATGTACCAACCCTAATATTACAAAATAATTATATTATATTTAGTGATTATAGATATTGTTTAATAAATTATATCTGAAAATAAATAGCGAAAATAAGCAGAGATAAACAGAAAATATAGTATACCTACAAATAACAAAATACAACAAATTTTTTAGCTAAAATCAGTTAAAATTAACTAAATAATAAAATACCTAAAAAATTAGCTAATTTTTTTTAATAATTCTAATTTATCTTATCCAGATAAACTTTCAATAATTCCAATGCATAATAAACTTTCAATAATTCCAATTGAATCATCAAACTTGATAAAATTTTATCTTATCCAGATAAAAATATGAGAGTTTTTTAAAATATTAAATTGATTTTTTATCTCAAAAATATTTTATATACTTTGCATTTTATCTTATTTAAATTATATTTCATTACAAGAAAATATTAAATAAATGCACATCTAAAAGTTAAAAACACTTCATTTAACATTTAAAGTTAAAAAGAATAATGAGACTCTCAACCATAATTATTGAATACTATTCTAAGAGAAGAAAAAAATTCACTCATTAAATTGTAATCTTGTAATAGTATAAACATGAGTGAAATCTAGATGCAATTACAGCTTAAGAAACTAATAAAATATATTTATTTTTTCTAATTTTCCTACATGGATCCAGCAAGAACCTCCTCCAAATTTTGAATATAATCATTAGCATACAGAGGAGCTAAAAAAAATCATGACTTGAAAGTAAAAGAAAAATATATATTCGGATTACTAAGAACTCTAGGTTCTCAAACAAGAAACCAGATTTTCCATCAAAATTTAACATTTAATTTCACTACAAAGAACCACTAGACAATTACTTCATCCTAGAAAGCAGAATAACATCATGAGCTCGGTATTTTTGGAAGCTTTGCATTCAACCAATGTTCCTTAGTTTTGAAAGGAACAGCGAGCCAAAGCCAAATTGCACAAGCCTAGTCTACCTTGGTGAGCAATCGGACAGCAAGTGCCAAGGCCAAGATTAATACGGGCTTGCGAGCTCGTGGCCGCCCAAGCTAGCGGCCGCAAGCTCGCGACCGCCCAAGCTAGCGAGCTCGCGAGGAGAGATCAACGGGAGAGGATTTAGGGGAGGGGAGAGACTGTATCTCTTGCCGGAAAGGAGAGACTGCCGGAGAGATCCACCGGAGAAGAGTGATCGCCGGAGAGTAGAGATCGAGATTCGGCTAGGAATAAAAATTAGGAATCGAGCCCTAATTTTGATCGCTAATTAGCGACGGAACATTAATCTGTCGCAAAAATCATTGCTAATTAGCCACGGATAATTAATTTCATCGCTAAAACTCTAATATCTAAACATGAAATAATCTTGGATTTAGCGACGGAAGTTAACTTTTGTCACTATAACCCTAACACCTAAACTCGAAATACCCTGGATGTAGCGACAGACTATAACTTCTGTTGCTAATTAGCGATGAAAGTTTTTATTTCCATTGCTAATTAAAGACGGAAGTTCCATTCCGTCGCTAAATAACGACGGAATTCAAATGTCGTCGCAAATTATGTCGTTATTCATAGATTCTCTTTTAGTGTAAGTATATTATTCGACATTATTATCTTCTGTCACACGCATTAAATCCTGAATCGATCGAGCAGTTATATGAACATGGCAAGTCTGCATTGTACTAACTACAAAATCATAACCACTACAATATTGAAATAGTTATAATTTCATATCTGCTACCGTAGTTATAGCAGCTACAATTTCATAACTGTTATAATGTAAGTTTGTATTGTTCAATAATATTCATGTTGTAGCAATTATGAAAATATAATTGTTATAACTACGATAGCAGCTATGAAATGATAACTACTATAACACAAATTTGTACTGTGCATATAATTGATCGATAGATTCAAGATTTAATGTGTGTGATGGGAGATGAGAATGTTAAACATGGTACTTGAGGGCAGCTGTGTTATTTTACAAAGGACTGGTGGGATGGGACTAGACCTTGCCAAGATTCAAAATCGTCGATTTGACGATTACTAAAATGTTGACCCTTAATATTATGCATCATAGATGATTACGATTCACAATTTAGAATCACCGATTCATGATTTAAAATAGTTCAAATTATTATTATTATTATTATTATTATTATTATTATTATTATTATTATTATTATTATTATTATTATATATATTATAAATTTATAAAAAAATCTCTTTTAATAAAAAAGTGAATGAAGGTTTTGAACGTCAAACCGTTGTTAACCGTTTAATAATAAAAAAAATCCTCCAACGGTCAAAATCGTCATTCCGAACCGGGGTCTCTAGTTATACCACAGAATTTTAAATTTTCAAAAAAACATATTAGAATGTTATTTTCATTAAAAAGAAGTTTATTTAAAAAAAAATCAAATAGGGTCTAGTTATAGGAAATCAACGCCACAGATTTTGTAGCCGACCACTTTAACCAATGATTAAAAAATATACATGGAACTGGCAGTTAACCGCCGCATCAACGGTTAATTTGGACTGAAGCGAAACTGGCTCGGCTGAGGTTCTGATTCAGGCATATGTAATCGGGTCAATAGGATAGATCGGGTCAACGGATAACTATCCTATTGACCCGGTTATAGATATGGACTGGATCTGGGTCAGATCTAGGTGGAACGTTCTTTGATAAAATAAATAAATAAATAAGTGACGCTCATGTGATGTATAAAATGAAACGCTCTGATTTTTGCCCAATTTTCCACCTTGCCGTGATTGAAGCATGATAGTTAAATAAGGGCGGGAAACATACTAGAGAACTAATCTACCTTGCAGTTTAACTGAACGCCAAACATTTGATCTAAATGTTATCAGCAATATCATTTTATGAAGACAATGCAGATTCATATCCTCAATAAATTCATCTCCTTATGATGTTGATGACATTTAACTAATGAACAATTTGTTTGCAGTAAAGGGAAAACATGATGAAACTCAACAAGGATCAGGATGCATCGACTTCCTTGGCATAATTATAGGCACATATGTAATCTATGCTTCACCTGATGGAGTTGTTATAAACTCACCTTATGACAGCTGCAAATTTCTGCACCTGATGGATTCTTTAATCAGCTCTAACATGGACGTTCTATGGAGCAAATCCATCTGCACCAGATTCATTTCCAGTCAAAATAGGTTATATAAATTCAAATCACAATTGTGTTTTTAACAAGTTTATTTAAAATGATCAAAGATAGGGAAAAAAAACGGCTTATTGGACTGTTAATTACATCTCAACTACTTCTTCCATTGAGAACAGCCTCTAGAGAAGTTGGCACACCCAAAGTTATATGAAATGAAGATATATTATGTATACTAGAGGTGTCAGCAGGTACAAGTAACAAATAGAACCCGATGAAAAAAGCTCAGTTGCCATTTTGATCGACACAACACAGAACGAGCTCAAGAAACCAAAACATTTCTGCAGTTCTGCTTGCACTCTTGCGCATGCTGAACAATGGTTTTGTTGTTTGATGAAGGTAATCAACTTTCCAGTGGCAATTAGATGGTTCCCTATGACTGGTTTGATGGCATCGTTGCAATCTCGACCAAGATTTTGTGCAGTGCCTGTGGCTTAGAGAAGAACGGAGAGTGATCCGAGCCCTTGAGCCGGAAAACTTTCTCTGGTGGATTGACATAACTCAGTCTTTGCTGCACAGGAAGTGGTATCGCATTGTCATCAGTGGTTTCTATGAAAAATCTTCTTACTGAACCATAAGTCTTCTCAGTGAGTGAAAGCTTCTCCAACACTGGAGCAAAGGGAATAGACCTCATAGAAACCAAAGCCAAGGCAACATCCTAGCAACCATATGGTTTTGTATTCAGTGTATGAAAACATACAAGAAGCCGAATGCGAAGAACAAGGATTGAAATGTCAATCTCGCAGTCCAGGAAAAGTATACCTTAGAAGGAGACTGATTGAATAGCAGCTCTTTAAGTAAAGATTTGTCCAGATCAATGGCAGTAGGAGGAAGATCTTGTCCGTTTGCATAAACAAATACTTGTGCTTGTCGCATCAGATCATTCATACCTGCCTAAAGTAGAAAACAATTCATGATTATTACCATCTGACATGGAAAATTTATTTGTCCAAATTACATAAATAATTAAATGCAAGTATAACAAAGGTATATAGCTATAGATATCTAGGGAAGAGAGAGACCTCTTCCGAAAACATATCAAGAATGTTCTGGCCATTGGTTGGCATAGCTGCACAGATGAAAATGGCTTTGGCAACTTTAGATGGTAAAACTTCCATGGCATATGACACACAAGCACCACCAAAATCATGTCCAACCAAAATCACCTGAGAAATTATGACACAAAAGATAAAACCGATGTATCTAAGACAAGTAGCAAATTATGATCTCGAATGTATAACATTAAATTATGTGATTCAGTGGTATTTATCATGAGTTATGCAGTTTTAAAAGAAATTTAGTTAATGGAAGCAACTAGAGGAGGAAAATATAGACTGAATGATAAAGATTTGGGGTTGCCAATTTTCCCAGTAGGTAAGAATCTTAGAAATTGTTGCTAAGGTCAAACTTAGCTTCACTCATCAATTTGTCACAGGCACCATGCATCAAAATGTCGGCAGGATACCAAAATAGTATTATTCCAGTCAAAGATTGAAATTCTGGCATGACTCGAGATTTTGAACCTGGCTTCACTAGTGTGAGTGCTTTGAGAGCTCTCATAAAAAAAAAGGAATCATAGAAGATTTATTCATATCAACTTTCTTTGCCAGAGTAGAAGATGCCATACTGCTCGACACTTGTAATGAGCCAAATTTTTTAGATTTGATTGGAAGATCAAAAAGTAATCTTCCTTAAGTCCAACAAATTCCATTAACTTTAATTCAATATATTGTTCACATTTAATGCTATATCAAGAATTATTTGATAACTCTGTGGAAGAAGTGAGATAATAGGCTTGAACTTGAAGAAACTATTCAAAATTTATGCTAGGAGAACTTATGTGGAACTACTGAAACAGGAGCATGGCAAGCCTAGGTGAGAAATTACAGATTACTTATCATTTTGTTGACCAATAAAACCAAGATGGCTTTAGTCATCTGCTCAAGATAGATGATCTGACCAGTCTAGTCAAGAGAAATTAAATATGTTAACCATCTGTACTACAGGAAGTCCCCAAATTCCATCCATCACCAAGTATTATCAAATAGAGATCCGAAATGACAAAAGGAGATATAACCATCCAGGAGCAAGGAAATGGAGAGGAGCAACATGAATTATGAGTCAAGACCAGATAAAGGGTTTTGACTGGTTAAGTAATGTAGTAGAATTTTAGTTTTCTCCTTAGACAATGAGGCCACAGCTTAGTGTTTGGAAACTTGGGATACAATTTTGATTTTCTGAATAAGTTCTCGTGTTGCAACTTACATGACATAACACCACAAGATAGATGGTGGTACAATTTCATCAATCATCGAGTGCAGTTGTGTTATTGGATGTGACTGTTTCAATAAAACGAGCAAAGGCATTCTCTATACTATCTTCAAGTTCAAAGAACTAATCTTATTGTGAAGCAAAAATATCAAGCACCTTATATCAAGCACAAGCTGATTACAAACTATAGAGATTGGATCAAGGATTGAAATCTCGAGTCAAGCTGAGGTTTTGGTTCCTGGATGGCTCCAGATGGTGTCATATCGGTGCCAATGATGTGCTGAAGGAGAAGACGAGGAAGAATGTCGGTGTTAATGTCGGAGGAAGAGGTGTCAAACAAAGAGGAAGAATAAGAGGAATTACTTGTGCCATCTAGAGTTTTATGTTGCTTCAGTGCAAAGGAGGAGCCGATGCAAAGGAGGAGCTGGTGCAAAGGGAGGAGTGAGGGTTTCGGCTTGACCTAAAGGAGGAGCCAGTACAAGTGCTTGCATGACAAAGGTTTGGCAAGATCACAAAGGGATGCCAACATGGCTCGTACGACAGCAAACGTGCAAAGGTGCTTGCATGGAAAAGGGAGGAGAGTAGCTAGTGTCTGACAGAGGAGAAAAAGGGAGGAGAGGAGCTGCTTCCTGTGCTCGTGAGTGTCGACTGTTCCGCATGCTGGTCAATTGCTAGAACAATATATTTTTCTGAGCTGCATAGGTTAAACCATTGATTCAATTTCATATTAGTTATTATAAACTGTATAGACTGGAATCCATATTAGTTTCATTAAGACTATTAACTGCCTAAAGTGGTCATCAACCATAATGATTTGGCGAGTTTAACCAAAAGTGTGCTTTTGCAGATTTCACCGAGTCTTAGAAAAAGCAGTATCATCATCTTTTAAGAAAATTACATTACACAGGCATACATGATTGCAGTTTTTGCAAATAATTGTCTTTCATTTCTTCTATGATCCACCTAGAGCTTCAATAAGTGAGATATTGAGAAAATATGGATCATTACTGCATATTTATTCTTGTTTCAATGACAGTTCAAAGAAAATTCAAGAGTTTAAGAACCAAGAGTGTTGGTAATGGAATAGCGATATTATCTTTTCAGCAATAAATGTCTGCTCGAATATTAATAGGTTTTACAGAAACAAGAACCTATGTTCTTGCATATGTTCATTCATTCACTTCTAATATATAAAGTCAGTCGTACTTTTAGCGAACTGGCCATTATCTCGTATAGAAAATATACAACAACTATACTGCTAAATGTTGAGAGTAACAGCAAAAAAACCATGTCAAAGAAATACCCTGGTTATCTTCCATTTATAAAAATCATAGAAAAACACAGATTTACATCAGTAATTAAAAAAATAAATTAACTATTAAAAAAAATAGGGTTGCCTAAAAATTGAAAATCTAGTAAAGAAATGTGAACCTACTAAACTTTAAGCTCATATAATAGTCATAAGAAAATAACCAAAAACATTCTCTTGGAATAGAATAAAACAGTGCAAACCTTGTTCATATCTCCAAGGGTTTCTAGGAAACTAGTAAGAGGCTTTGCATATTCCGCAAGACTGGTAACTTTATTTGTATCGAACGAACTAAT
This sequence comes from Hedychium gardnerianum, assembly GCA_038050645.1. Taxonomy (NCBI): domain Eukaryota; kingdom Viridiplantae; phylum Streptophyta; class Magnoliopsida; order Zingiberales; family Zingiberaceae; genus Hedychium; species Hedychium gardnerianum. The sequence goes on along the minus strand of JBBUKS010000054.1, from coordinate 4,477,713 downwards.
TCCAGAACCTGTGAGGTCAATAGCACTGACTTTGAATCCACTGTCCTCTAGAAGTGCAATACTTTTGTACCAGCACCATGCACCAAAGCCGCCACCATGAACAAGAACAAAATGCTTTGTTTCCAAATTATCAACCTTTAGATCCTGCTAACAAGATGAATTAGAATTAGGTTAATTAATAAAACTACAAACTCACAAAATTCACCAAGTTTACTTTGGGAATACCGAGAATCTTGCAATAGATTTTCCATGTAATTAATCTCTCATTTATATGTGAGTGCTCACCCACTCAAAGGAATAATCCTCAGATGTTTATACTTGAAGAAATGTGAAGAATCAAACTAGGTACACCAGGTAGTTTATAATAGTAAAGTTAATTGAAAATACTGAGCAACATGAAAGGCTTGCTAATGTTTTTAGTATATGTTGGCTAAAACCTAAGGGGAAAAAAGAGAAAGTTAGGAATTAAAAGTTTCAATTAGAAAAATTCCTAAAATGAGCGAGGCCCCAATGTATCAGAATCGTTTTCAGGAAAAGAGGAATCAAACAATAAAGCAATTACTAGCTACAGCTAGATGACCAACCATGTGCTGAACAATAGCTTGTTGGATACGGAATATCTACAGTGATCTTTTAAATTTTAAAACACTGGTGAATTTTCTCTCTAGTATTATTTCACTCATCCATCAAACAAGTTTCATTCACATTAAATAGCCACTTGTCTACAATAATAAATAAAATGGCCTTTTCCAAATGGAGAAGAGTGCACTCTGGTTGACCAAACAGTTTCAATAGTCAAAGGGCTTATACATAAACATTGAGCTCAAGCTGATAGAATAGGTCAAGATTGAAACCCTGGAAGGAAAGTGGCAAATTTCATTAAGGCACTGCAACCTTTATAATTTTATTTTAATTACTACTGAAACTGTGCTTTTTATAACCTTGTTTTTAAAATCAATCTTGTGGTCTGAGGCATTCATACTCAATTTCATAAATATATATTCAAGAGAAAGATCTTCATTCCGTCTAGTAAGCATATACTGTTCTCTCACCAATAAAAGATTATAATGTTCAAACACCAATAATTGGTCTAACATCCAAAATGTCAACTGAGTGAAAGGAACACGAAAATTCAGAAGAGGTAAACGTACAAGAAAATGAGAATGATCAATCTGAATTGAATAGATAGTTCGAATTGTACTTGAGAATCCAAACTTTCTGAAATCTCAAGCAAACCACAAGCTCATGTTTTTAATGTATAGATTGCTCATTTTGACCTTTTGGAAAAGAAGACATATGATCTACTTATCCAATACAAAGAAAAGAGAAACCAAAGGAAAGGGATGCTAGCAACCGACCTGATTGACGAGCTGCTGGGGCTGCATGACCTGATCGACTAGTGACCGCGGCCTCGAGCTCGAACTCCTAGGGAGAACTTGCCTCTTCTGCCCGTGGCCAGGAACCCTCAAAGAGGACGACTTATCAAAGGTCGATTCCCCCGGGACGCCCCCATTCTGCCGCAAGAGGAGAACAGCCGCTAAGGCCTGCTCGTGGGTCAGCACCGCCTCGTCGTTCCCCTTCCTCCCGGATCGACCGTTGCCACTCCTATCTTCGGATCCGATACCGATCGCAGCGGCCACCTCAGCCGACAAGGCCGGGAGGTGGTTCCCCACCGTTTGCCGCCGCTGCTGCCGATGCGGTAAATCAGCATTGGAGAAACACGAAAGAACAGCGCCCATCCCCTTCGTATCAGAAGACGATCGAAGATCTTGAGAAGACCAAGCGCCGGCGATTCTCCGGCCTCGTCGAGAACGACAAGGAGAAGCAGCAGTCGGACTTGGCCACGAAACAAAGAGTCAAAGACTGCCAGCCAGAGTACTTATATAACCGATAAGGCAAAAATACCCCATTTCTGCTGATAATTACATAAAATGCCCTCTAGCCAAAGGAGTTAAGCGGGTGGATAAAGACGAGCCCCTCTCTCTCAAGGGAAATAAAATAAAATAAAATAAAACCGGTGAACCACCGAAGCGGAGTAGAAGTTACTCTCACTTGCTATTTCTACGCGTCATGGACTTTTACGAGTATTTAAAAATTTTAAATTTTAAATTTACAATTGATAAATTACATGGTTTCCATCTCCAACTGATCTACCCGTAGACTCACCAAGAGGGTGAGATTTTGAGTATTTATCATGGGACGTACGTAGAACGCGGCTGCTCAATTTTAACATACAACGCCGTTTCTGGTGCCTATCGCGATTGGTACAGGAAACTCCATTGGGGAAGCTTCCAAAGAAGTGCCGCGTGGCTGTGTATCTTAGGTTCCTGTGGCGCTATTTCCCATGAAGAGCTTTGCCAGTATGGTTTGCCTCCTCATTTATATTTTATTTTATTTTATTTCTTATTACATCGTCAAACTGTGAAGTCGGTTTAATTACGTAAGTTGACAGGTAAGTTGTTGATCTTTCATTTATAAGGGATTATTTTATTGTATTTTATCATTAAAAAAAAAGTATCTTAATATATTATTTTCTGTTAAATATACTTCGGCTTTTTATCGAGTTATATACATAAGTTTTTAAAATATTTAAATCAGATAATCTAATTTTAAAATTATCAAATCATATATTCAATTCTATTTTTATCCATATTATTATTTCCAATAAATTGATCTACTATAACAATAGACTAGAAATAATAAAAAATGCCCCTACTACTATAGCAGTCGATTATCTTTTTTTTAAAAATTATCTATTCGTATTCAAAAAATTACTACGACTGGAAACAATAAAAATCGACTCCTACTATTATAGTAGTCGATTATTTTTTAAAAAAAATTA
>JBBUKS010000054.1:4424000-4449343 GCA_038050645.1 Hedychium gardnerianum | reverse complement strand
AACTAATATCCTAACTCTACGCATGTCCAAGTTCTTATCCTAACAACTATCACCACTATCCTTCTTCTTCAAGGATATCTTCCTGAGGCGAAGAAACCTCTTATAAATATGTTTTGCACAAGCAACACAAACACAAAAGAAATATACAAATAGAAATAAACAATGTAAGTAAAATGTGTTACACCAATGAATCTTACTTTTGATCATTGTTGGTTGTTTTGAAATGTCTCTTGTTGGTCTAGAAATGTACCAACACTTCATCCTCAAACTTCCAAGATCCAACACCTTCAAATGATCTTGAAACTCTCTTTTATAGTTGTTGCGGGCTAATTTTCAATTATCAGTCAACTGATCCACTATAGATTCGAACATTATTCTGACAATTAGCTCAATGACTCTATCCATTTTGGCATCAATTGACTACCCATTACTATTAGTCAACTGTTGTCTAGTTAGTTGAATCCTACAGTCGAGTTTTGTTGTGACATCAGTTGATTGAAACACTCTATCAGTTGACTGATCGTAATCAGTAGAGTTTTTCAATCGATTTTTGAAGCTTTTGTACGTTGCTACAATGCTCATCAGTCGATTGAACAAATCCATCAGTCAACTGTTACTGTAGCAAAAAATGTTTATGGTTACTGTAACAACACTGTAGCAACCCTATATTTTGAGGTTTTGCATCTGTTAATTGATCGATAAACCCCATCAATTGAATAATATTCATATTTTAGTCTTATCAAAGCTGAATTCTCGTCTTGTCCGGTATCCAGTTGACCTCAAGTTATCAAGATTTCTTTTGCCCAACATCTGGTCAACCTTGACTCGTCAAGACTTTTTGTTGCCTGGTATTTGGTAAATCTTGATCTACTGAGACTTCCTCATTGCTTAGAATCCAATCAACCTTAACTTGTCGGGACTTCATTATTGTATGGAATTCAGTTAACCTTAATATGCTAGGACTTCACGCCTCATGTTAACTCCTTATTGAATTTTCAACTGCTAAGTGTCTTATCAATCATGATCCATTGAGACTTTCTTCCTGTGTCAACTCTACGTTGGACTTCTGATCGTCAAGTGTCCGGTCACCCATGACCCACTTGGACTTCCCACTTGTCAATTCCCTGTTAGACTCTTGATCACCAAATGCCCGATCAACCACAACCCATTTGAACTTTCTGTCTCGTGCTAACTCAACATATTGATCGACTATCAAATATTCGGTCAACCTGGACCTACTTGACGTCCAATTAATATATTGATGAAACATCGAAATCAAACTCGAGTCAACTCAAGCTTGGTCAACCTGGTCAAACTTGATCAGAGATCGATTGCAATAAAACTAAAAACCCTTTGGTAGTATTGGTGAGTGAGTATGATACACTTAGGTCCTCTAATGAACTTATGTCAAATTGTCTCAAAGTTGTGAAGATTTCAAAAATCCATAGTTTCAATCTTGACTGTAGAATTCATATCTAAGGGCATGATTACATTCAGAAAGATTCAAGGAGTGCAACGGACTTAGTTTGAAGTGTTTATGAGGTGCTTAAGGCCATCAATAAGTTTTGGCTAAAAACTCGTTGATGGATCTACAATGTCCAAAATTTCAAAAACTTAACATGGTCTGAACTAGGGGAGTCCTAGGAATTATTTGGTAGTATTGGTGAGTGAGTATAACATGCCTAGGTCTTTTAATGAGCTTGTGTTGAATTGTCTTAAAATTGTGAAGATTTTAAAAACTCATAGTTCTCAGTTTAGATCGTGGAATCCAAATCTGAAGATATGGTTATACTTAGGAAAATACAAAGAATTTAATGAACTTTGTTTGAAGTATTTATGAAGTACCCAAGATCATCAATGAGTTTTGATTAAAAATTCATTGATGGGCATACAATGTTCAGAATTTCAAAAGCTTGACATGATCTAAACTAAGAGTCTAGGAATCATTTGATGGTGTTAGTGAGTGAGTATGATAGGCTTAGACCATTTAATGAGCTTGTACCAAATTATCTCAAGACTATGAATATTTCAAAAATTCATAACTCTCAATCTAGATCTGAGGGTATAATTACACTCAAGAGATTTTTAGAAATATAATGATTCTGATTTGAAATGATTCTAAAGCACTTCAAATCAAATATATTGCACTCCTTGTAGCTTCGTAACCCTACCTTCAAATATGCATTGTGGTATTAAGATTGAAGTATTAAGTTTGGGGCCCTTTTAGAAACACTTTAAATCGAGTTCAAATTCATTGTTGTGGCAAAAGGCGAAACGCTCACCCCAGCGCCCCCGCCAGTTCGTCCCAAGAACAACACGAGTTCAAGTTCATTGTGCTCTTTAGTTATGGGGAGAGAGTAAATTAGGTATACAGCTGGCCCCCATATGGGAGAGCATACTCCAAGACAGTGAAACCCTCGGGAATCGATTCTTGCTCAATTTTACAGTTATGCCACATGACAACCGGTTGTGCTACACCCTGGGGGCGGGCAGAACTTTCCCTGGCTCTGACTTGATGTACCAGTGGGCGGCAGGCAGAGTAAGCAGTGAGAGGCTTCCACTTTTCAAAATGGTACAAGGAGGTGGTTGGTTGAGTTTGAGCAGCTTAATTATAACACAACTTGGTATACTTTAGGTGACATGGTTTGATAAAGATGTCACTAGTACGTTGCGCCTAACTTCTTGAATGATTGTTGTGCTTAAGTCCTTGTATGCCCATTCTAATTTGGTCCAACAGGTATTTGTGTTAGAATATCACTATAGTTTGTCGAAAATTTATATTTTATAAATTTCTACAATTCTATTTTCATTCTTATGGAGAATATTTTGAGTTCATTCTCAGTCGAAACTTGTGCTGTATGAACCATATATCACCTTTATTATTGATCCATGTGTTTGTATGTACTACCTAGTTAGCAATACTCGTTATGATTTTATAGTGTGAAATAGCTTTGGTTTACTTTCTATATTTAAGTACATTATCAACTTCAATGGTTGTACAGTTGTTGTAGAATGGCTTAAGTTTATCTATATATGTATGTTTTCATTCCAATTGTACACAAACTTGGAGTTTCAATTCATTTAAGGCCTAAGTTAACAAGAACATTATTCCTCTTTATGAGGATGTCACATGTGGCACATTTGGCTAGTCATCATATCCCCACATCTGTTAAAAGTTATGGTTAATATCCGAATTTGACATCTTTATTTTGAATATCAAGTTAGCATATTTGAATATAATTACCGAGACATGCCATGCCATGCATTGATTGAATATGTCATTGGTGTCTAGGGTCGTAAACAAATCAAGCCGAATCAAATGTTATGATAAGATAATCGAGCCTAGCCAAATCAAGTTTAAAATTAACTAAGAAAACAATTGATCAAGCTTGGCTTGGTTTTTGTTTCTTGAGCTTGAGTTTGGTTCGAGTTTGGTTTATTTAGATATTATCAAACTCTTAATTTGAGTTTGTTTGAAGTTTTTACATTGTTAAACTTGTTTGGATGGTTAGTGAGTATAATTGTATGATGGTTTTTGCCTTTTATTTGTTTATTTACATAAGTTTTGAAAAAAAAAAATGTTAATCAACATGGTTTATAAGCTTTTCTTCATGGTCATTGTTCATAAATAGTTCATCACATATGTATATGTGTTCAAACTTATTTATTTAGTTTAATGAGGTCAAACTTGTTCATTTAATTGACCTCGTGCACATTGAGCTAACATAAACAAGTCCTAAGCCAAACATTAAGCTTCCATTTACAGCCGTAATTGGTGTGGTTCATCTAAACACTTGCCATTTTGTTAACCATTGGACATAAGAACTAAAACAAAAGGAAATCAACTTTGTTTAAATCAGTAAAACAATTCTAAAAGCCAAGAAGATTGGATTACATTAAACTTTTTTGAAGGCAATCAATTGAACATTTCTACTCACAATCGTTACAATCCTATATAAATAAATAGACTAAAAGCACAAGCCAAACTCTTCCTTTTTCAGCCAAGGAACAGCCAGAGAAACATGGACATCACAACTGTGAGAAACCTGAGGAGAATTCCGGAGAGCGCACACAATCTCTTAGCTCCTGAAGTATAGAAGTAGTAGTATGGGTATGATAGGCCTCCTTTTTGTCCTCCCTCAGGCGGTGGGGGTGCTGATTTTGGTGGCGGCGCATGAGCTTCTTTGGCTGGTGATGGAGGTGGATGACTTGTCCAAACATAGATTGCAGGAGGCGGCGATGATGGAGGTGGCGGCGGTGTGCATATCACAGGACATGTCCCACACTTACTAATGCATAAAAAGGAACTATCATCGGGCGGCGGAGGTAATGAAAGAGGCGGCGGCGGTGGCAGCAGCGGCGGTGGTGCTGGTGAACAGATCATTGGGCATGTATCACATTTGCTGATGCATAGCAACGAGTTATCATCGGGTTTGGCTTGTAAACGCGGGGTGAACGCGAAGATGGAGATGACGAAAATCCAACTCATCCAATCTGCCATGCACTTTGTGTGCATTGCTCTATTTTGGACTGGAAATCTCATGGCTTGAGTTGGCAGGAAACTTATAATAGCCGCGAAAAGCAGCCAATACAATTAAATTAGTTCAATTCCAAGATTGCATTTGAAGCTCTGAGGGAGAAAAGAAGAGATAAATGGCACGTAGGTGCGGTGATGAGGCCTTTGCTGTAAAGGATGAAGTGTGTTTGTCTTGGCAGCTAAGGTTGCAAAGATGCCTCCAGTTTTCTGCCTCTGAAATTTGCAGGCAAAGCGTCGATGGCATCGTTCAAAGCTTCTTTCCTTGCAAGTAAATTATTCATCACTGCAAAGGTTCCAAAAGGGAGGACACCAATACTGTGACACAAGTAGCTCAGAGAGCAAAGTATGTGTTATTATGTAGCTAGAATCGGATTCTTAAAGTGCAAACCAAGGAGGAGTTGTTTCGGTGTAGCTAGGATTAACACAGCTTGTACTGTGTGATGACATTGTAAAAGTTAATGCCAGTTAAAAACTTAACACACTTGATGGAGTGAGTTCAACTTGTTGTTAAGCCTCGAGTGTCACTTGTTGACTCTCCCGACGAGCTAGTGAGTTCGATCGATCAATTATGATGCACTGTGTCTATCTTTGAGTGTCAAAGTTAAAATGTCCTCAAGCCCCCCTGAGTGTTGCTCATAGATGAATAATTGAATAATTGAATTTTACACCACATAAAATTGAAAGTAGAGAACACAATTAGTTGAAAATATTAAGGCTAATTAAGAAGTGAAGTTTATCTTTTGTCTGTTCTTGCATTCTCAGTGCATCCCACTGTCAAGAAGTGGTCGAGCAAGAATTCTCTCTACATATCTATGAATACAACTCTTATAAGTCTCAGATGTATTTAGATCATCTCCAATTCTTCCATCAATATACCATATTTGATATAAAATTAACATTAAAATTCTTCAATCCATACATCAAATTCTCACACCAAAGATAATATGGGAATAGTTAACATCATCTTTAGTATTGCACTATTCATACATCATATTTGGTAGGGAGAGAGTTTTTATTTTTTTATATTTTATTATATTATTATATAATTAATAAAATAAAATATAATTAATTTGTAATTATTTTTTTGTCTTTACTTATAGGAATATTAATTATTTATTATAAATTTAAATTAAGTGTATTTAGTAGCATATTTTAATTTTATTATACATATTTGTAAATATTTAATTTATTAAATTTATTAATTTTAATTTTTTTTAATATATATTTTAATATTTTAAAATTATTAGTATAATTTTTTATATATATTAGTTGGATACCGAATTTTTAAAAAATTAACCTATCAAATATCAATAAAATATTAATTTTAAATATAATAATTATCATATAAAAATATTAATAAATTAAAATGTACGTTGATAATTAAATTATGAATAAGAAAAATAAATTATTCTAATTTTTTTTTTTTTGGTGGGATATAGTGTGGGTGAATTGGAGTTGAAATAATATTTGGTGTTGAAATTATACTATTTTAATATAAAAATTACACCAAATATAGAGTTTATGTTTGGAGACGGTCTAAGAAACTAAAATTTTTAATTCAAATTGAATCAAGTGATAAATAATATATCAAATCGAATTTATAATGGCTCAATCTTTAGCCCAAAAAATAGCATTTAAATTTTTTTCGAAAATTTTAAATATTTTTTATCATTGTTTAAAGGTTATTTTAATTTTTTGCATTGGTAGGATTTTGAGATTATTTAAATTTTTATTTAGTTGATGATAAAGTATTATCTTTTATTTTGAATTAATTCTATTCGGTTAAATTTAGAAAGGACGATTTTTTTTATCTTTTCTAAAATTCTTCTATGAAAATCATCCTCTAAAATAATTATTATTTAATCCGACATTAAAAAAAGATGGATAGTAAATTATGAAAATAACACAAGAGAAGAAGGTTAATTGTAAATGGTATTATTGTATGTAGCATAAATCACTCAATATAATCTATCATGAAAACTCATATATTCAATATACATTTTACAATTAATTTATTAAAAAGTGATTAATTTTAACAAAGCTATTTATCATTATACTAATTTAAAATAAAAAATGTAATTCCTTTTGTAAAAGTTATTAAAAGAATATTCACATAAACTAAGGATATATCATAATTTATATTCGAAAATTTCAAACTAACAAAGCAGTTTTTTAATTTTATCTACTGATAATAACAATTTTAAGAAATGAACATGTACATACAATTAATGAAGGTGTACGGCTGATATCTAATAATGATGGTATAATTAAATTCACTAATAAATAATTAAAAATTAAAGATTTAAATTTTAATTATGATATATTATATATAATTTTTTTTAATAAAAATGAGCTTAAAAATATTAATTATTTAAATAAATTTTTATTAATATTTTATGATTTATTCTAGCGTTTGATGAAAATTTTTAATAAGATCAAATTGGTCGTCTTGAATTCAATGTTATCTTATTTGATTTAATTTATTATTTTTTTTAATAAAAATGTACAACTCTTGTATACGGTCTCATCAAGAGATATTTTTATGATTTAAATATGTGACCTTCAAATCACGCTATAATAATTTTAATATTGCTTGAAAACTCCCTACCTAAGTTGATTATGAAGGGATAAAAGTGGATTCCAAAGTGAATAAAGGAGGTGCTTAGAGTTGAGGGAGGTTGAACTAAGTACAATAAGCCTAGATCATTTCTAGCTACTTGTCCCTGTATATTGTAGAGTTTTACTTCATTAGTAAATTTACTTTGGAGATATTGCACCAGATGAGTCCGGAAGTAGCTAGAAATGAGTAGTTTAAACCATATTTATATCTCATGGGTATTCATTGCATGACACTATTTGATTATACAAGTTACATTGATAGAATTTTGTATTACTAACAATTATATTTAAGTTGTGACTCGGTAAAATTTTATATCAATTCTTCTTCACCCCACCTTTCTAGGCGATCCATACAATTAATGCCTATTATATTTCTACTATTAGAGATAATAATAGATGATCTCACAATAATATCGATCAAAAAAATTTTTATTTTTAAACTCTACTTAAAAAATATCTTACTAATAAAAATATTTTTCATCTTATAAACTTATATTTTTTATATATATTTTTAATATGGGACTTTGATTGTATTTTTAACAATTCTTCTCTCAAATAAAGGATCATTATTATTCTCGTGGTACAAACCTCCCCTCAAGTATTCTATTACCCTTGACCTGCTCTGTGCATCCCCTCAAACATCCTCTGGACCTCCCCTCAAGCATCCGATCAATCAAGGTCACTTCTTTTTTTTAAGACTTTTCACTACTTTTCATCACATTTATTCCTCCAGAATTTCCTTCAAGCATCCGATCACCTGTTTCACCTGCTTCAAGCTTCCCCTCAAGTATTCGATCAATCGAGGTCACTTCTCTCTTCTAAGACTTTTCACCACTTAGGATTCACTCCCCCAGAATTTTCATCAAACATCTGGTCATCCTTGATCTGCATGGAGTTTTCACCACCTAAGATTCACTCTCCCATGATTTTCGTCAAGCATCCGGTCGCCCTTGATCTGTTTAGACTTTTCGCATAAATTTCACTCCTCTGGGAGCCTCCACCTCATTTGTTAGGCGTCACTATTTCATCCACATGGCTCGATCTGAATTATGATTCTAATACCAATTATTTGAACTAAAATAATTTATATATTTTCATAATTATATGATATTGTCAATTTTGAGTCTAAGTCCTCATGAATTTATTTTTGGGATCTATCCAAAAAGTCTTAATATCTTTTATCTTATAAATTTATGATTTTTTTTATGTAAGATTTTAATTGTATTTCCAACAAATAATACTTAAAAAATAGGTAGATAATATTGTTCTTACATGAAAAAATAAGTGACGCCTTAACAAATATCATTTTGATTGCTAAGTGACGCCTTAAAAAATAGGTAGATAATATTGTTCTTACATGTAATATTTTTCTTATATTATCTGTTGGTGCAATCGATCTTACAGAAAACTTATTTGATATTTGTTAAGTAGTCCAATAAATTCATGGACTTATTTTAAATGAGTAGTCGGGGCTTATAAGACTATAAATGAATCAACATTTATGATTAAATTTGATATTTGACTTAGTAAAAACTTATTTATATTCATGTAATACATGCAAAGGTTAATTAAATAAATAAACTTAAATAATTTTTTTAATTAAATAAATAAGTTTGAATAAATATGTATTTAGTTTATTATTTACAAATAAAGATGGTGAACTCTTTGTGAATAATATTTATGAACAAAGTTTATAAATTATATTCGTCAATAATTTTTTTTATCAATATGATAAATAAATAAAAATCAAAATGAACTAACAAATTTATATTATCTGTTGGTGCAATCGATTTTTCTGTTGGTGCAATCGATCTTTAGTCAATGTTGACTAAAGTCAAATTGAGTTTCGATATTTGATAGTCGAGCAAGATATCAAGTAAGTCAAGATTGACTAGATATTTAATATAAAAAAAATTAAATGTCTCACAATTGACTGGGTATTTGACGGTTGAAAGTCTAATAGAGAATTGATATGAATAAAATTCTGATGGGTCACGGTTGATTAGATGACAATGATGAAAGCCTAACAAATTATGACGGATCGGATGTTAGACATGTGAGTAAAGTCTTAATAAGTAATGAATGACTAGATGTCGAACACATAGTTGAAGTCTTAACATGTCATGTAGAGTCGGATGTTAGGCATGCGAATGAAAGTCAGAATATCTATCAAAAAGGAATGAATGTTTGGCAATGGTCAAGTCTTGACAAATTAAAGTTAATCAAATATCAAATAGTGGGTGAAATTCTAGAGATGAAGGAAATTTTAATAAATTGAAGCCAATGAGTTGGAAGGAATCATTGAACAAATAAAATTAGAGCAATATTCAAATTCTAGTAGATTAGCCGACTGATGAGCAAGATTCAGTCACAAACATCAATCCTAAAAAAAAAAAGATATTGTGAAGATTGACACACCTATGCTTGAGGGTTCGTGGGTGAGTATTGTTACCTTCCAAAATTTTTAAGATGTAATCAAAAGCAATAAGAAAGCGAGCAAAACAAAAATTTATTTTATAAAATTATTCATTTGCATTATATTTATTATCGTTTGTATTTTTTATTCTTATTTGTATTGTTTGTAATAACAAATTTTATAAGAGATTTTTCTATTTTCGAACTATATCCAACAGGGAGATCAATAATGATGATTGTGATAGAACTATAGGTTGTAGAGAGTAGGAGCCTAAGTTCCGAACCACTAAATAGAATGGCTTTGTGACATTTTATACCCTGAATAATATTATTAAAATTATTTATTAATTTAAAAAATATAATTATTCTAATTCCTTCTTAAAATTTTATTACAAAAGATGCCCTTATTTCTTCTACCCAACGGCCGCGGAGCGCGCGCCACCTCCGCTGAGCACTTGACCGGACGGTCGAGAGCCACGTCCTCACCACCCAAACAAACCCAAAAATAGAAAACAGAAAAGGACAGCCCTGCCCTGCGCTGCGCTCCCACCCCCGTTGCCATTTCTGGCTTTTACTCATTTCCCCTTTCCCTTGCCGCCACTACTCCGTTCCCCCGGCTGCGCTTCTCCCTTCCCATCTCCCTCCTCTCCTCGTCGCTCGACCTTCTTCTGATTCCAATCCAATTTGGGGTCTCCTCCTCCCTCCGGGTCGCTACCTGTCCTGTCCTCCGGAGAGAAGACGAACAAAGAGGCAGCAGGGTTGGAAGAAAAAAAAAAGGCGAGCAAGGGTCGCTGAGAAAGGGTGTGGAAGAAAGGGAACACGGAAGGGGAAGAGAGCATGTGCGATTTGGTGGCCCGCACCGGTCGACATCAGCAGCGATACGAGGCCGGTAGTCGCCTTGTTGCCGGGTCCATCCTCCTACGACGCTTCCTCGCATTTCTTTTTTGGTGCTTCTAGTGGAAGCTTTCTTTTGTGGATCTCGTAATCGAGTGTCTTCGTGTTTCCAAGTTTTAACTTTTTTGTTTGTTTGTTTGCTTGCTTGCTTACTTCATCTTCGGGTAGCTATCGCTGCCTCATCGCTGCATTTTTCATATGCTGATTGATCTGATTCCCGTTGCATTCGGCATTCCTTGTCAGCGTACTTGATCTACTTATCATAGATTAGAACAACTGAGCATGTGCGAATCCGTCGCTTTGTAGTTTTGTGTGATACGGGGAGCAGTGAATTTACCGATTTAGTTCTCCTGTAGCTTTCGTCCGGGTATGGATCGATATTTGGTGCCTGTTCTTTATTAGTGTGTTACCTGGGAAATACGATGGTTTTGTTGCACGAAAGTGAAATTTTTCATTACTCTCTCATGGCACATTGCAACTTGGAAGTTGAGCATGATAGTGGTGATTTCGCTTTGGGGGAATAAGGGCATTTTTTAGATCTATAATATTTCATTACAGTGACTGCATGATTGATGCCCCATTCGGTTTGACATTTGCATATAAAAGTTGACTTGGAAGGAGGGAGAGTTTGCCGCTTTTCTTTTTTGATAATCCAAGTATCTAGCTCTTTGAACCGACTAATCCTGGAGGTACCGGCTCGGCTCCACGAAATTTTTTCACTGGCCACCAGGGTAAATCGGGAATCGCTAATGGAGGTCCATCCAAATGGCCAGCATTTTAGGCCCGCTTCTCACTAGAGAGAAAATCTCCTGCAGTGTGCCACAGCTAAGATTCGAACCTTAAATCTCTTGGTTATCCATTGGAGGGCCTAACCATTGCACCATTATCCCAGGAGCTAATCTTCACACTGGGGAATTAATCACACTAGGGAATTAATCTTCATTCCTGATCAAGTGAACCAAAAGTTTGTCTTCTTCCATTTTGTCTCCTCCAGGATGAGAATGTGTTAGCATAGATGAAATAGTCACCAATTTGAAGAATCATTTGTATTCATCGTCTATTGGTGATGAATTTGGGTGGAAATGAAGACCTAAATTAAAGATTATTTTCACTTTTTGTGATCAACTTCTAAAGGTGAGATTGATTTGATTTTAATCGTGTAGTTATACTTGTTTGATAGGAATTAGATGTCATGGATGCGGGTCTAATAGGAATTAATCAATATTTTTGCATGGAATTATTACCCTTATTGAGCAACTTAATATTTGCTCATTCTTTTGAGACTTGTTCCATGTCGATCCTTTTGAGACTTGTTCTATGTCGATCCTCCCGTCTTAGACTATATCGCTGCCATTCTACAGGGATCACATTTCCTACCCATCCATCAAGATCATACTTGTCCTTTAGCTTGTGATTTGTCTACATGTTTGGTTTCTTTGCTTCTTCCTTGGATGACTCTTTGGGTGATTACGATCTCCTTGACTTTTGGAGTTAGTGATCATTCTTTGCTACAAATTTCATCATTTGTTAAATTGATTTTTGTTTGTTCCTCAGAGATTTTGATTGTCGACGTTGTTAGATCCCTTCCTGCTTTACTTATCTTCGTGTTTTGTTTTGTGAATTTCATGGTCATGACATTGAAATTCAAGAGGATGGGATCCAACATCCAACATGCTCAACCATTTGGTTCTTAGTATAACATCAAATTTTATTTGGGGAAGAATAAGAAATCAAGTATTATACTCTCCATGTCTACTACCAGGTGCACCTAGCTATATCTGGTCTCTTGGAGTTATTGCCCATTAGCGATCATCACTAGGTGTTTGAGTTGCTTATCTCATGTTATCTTTAGTTTGTTGGCTAGATGTAAAATGATAAAGTTGTTTGTGCTTCTTGAGTTAATGATTCCAGAAACAAGATATGAGCAGATGCTAGCTAACACTTGCATTATTTGACATTAAGGAACTATTTGGATGACCATT
Organism: Hedychium gardnerianum; assembly: GCA_038050645.1. Lineage (NCBI taxonomy): Eukaryota > Viridiplantae > Streptophyta > Magnoliopsida > Zingiberales > Zingiberaceae > Hedychium > Hedychium gardnerianum. Next base: position 4,436,896 of record JBBUKS010000054.1, on the reverse strand, counting down.
ACATAGTATATAAGAGGTCTATTGTTGCTTCTTCATAACTGCTTGCACCAATGGTTGCAATTTCATGTTTTTTGGCCATCTCGACATTGGTTAATGCAGCAAAGGTGATAACCCTCACCTCGGGGGTCCCTCCAGGATTGCCCCACGCGATCTGGAAGGGAGGTAAATCACGGAGGGCTTCGCCTAGTATAGTGACCCTTTGCATGAGGGACGGGCGTACCAGCGAGGCATTGCGCACACGCTGGGGATCGACCCCATGACCTAATGCAACAACTCCATATGTAGGTACCAACTATGCCAACCCGTGGGGGCATCTCGACATTGGTTAAGCTTGGATGGCAAGCAGTGAGCTTCAGTTGTTGGTTGGCTCTATCAATTGAGACATTTTATACCCTCACATCCTTGCCTCATGTATTCGTGCCAATTAGGCCACACTTGAAGACTTCTTGGATAGTGCACCTTCAATTCTATTTGTAATTTCAAAGTAGTCTTGAGATAAAATGATCTACCGCCTAAGAGACGGTCAAGGTTTTTGTCTGAGCGTGGAGATTCTTAAATTCACTTAAATACTCCTTAACATAGTCTATCTGGTGGAGCTTGGCCATCCCCTAGATGCTTCAATTGTACAAGGGTTTCAATCACATGTTCGATCAACTGTCTATTTTATTGAGGATGTAGGGTCTCCACCTCCTTTGCAAATAATGTGACTGTGGTGTGTGACTTTACTCTCACATTTTAGTACAATTGCTTAGTGTTGATTTTAGAACTCCGTTGCAAGTTTGCTTGGTGTTGTCAGTGTTGTTGGATGTCATTGCCCATAGTTGACCTTGATATCATTTTGTTGGGGACGCATGCATAGGATCAAGTCCACAGGTGAGGCGGCAGCGAGTTTGGCTCAGGATTGGATGTAGGAACCCTCTTTTTCCATTTGGGAGCCACCTTCCACAAGGGAGTGTAGTTGAACCGAGGGAAGAAAGGTGCATTGGCAGTTGTGCAAGGTGGCAGGGTGCTGCTGGTACAGAGGTGGAACAGATCAATCTATGTGTGCAAGAGAGAAGGGGGGATTAAATTACTTCTTCGATGGTCTACAAGATTCAGTTTCCTGTCTTTTATAGACTTCAAAATTGACCTATTCTATGGAATGCTTCTTCATGGAATTATTCTTCTCATTTGATGGTTTGATGTTTACTCATTCTTCCAAGATTGTTACATTTATTCCATGTTATTCCTCTCTTCTTGGACCTTGTCCCCTCATTCTACTGGGATCTCACATTAGATTAGTCCAAATAGCTCACTGTGCCTTGGTAATGTTGATAGATATGATTGGATCACCATTTAGGTCCATCGTCCATATATGTTGTTCCATACATCCATTGATATAAACATTTTATTCTTAAGATAAGGGATTCCTTTAGTAAAGAACCATTGCACGCATAGTTAGATTTGTGTTATAGTAAATAGAGCTTCCTTTCAAATTAATTTATTTTATTCCGAATCAGGCTTACATTAACATAAAAAGCCTTGAAATTCAAGCTTTTACATATGAAGAAAAAGATATACACATTGGACGACTTCTTCCATTCCTAGTACATTCCACCATCACTACCTAGAGTTACACATTGTTGGGAGATCTTGAGGAATATGCCAGATAATGACCTCGAAGTTCATGTCTGACAAAGGCATGAGTTTACGTTCCTTTCATAGGCATGCTACTCTAGTTATAGGTAAGATCAAAGAAAATTTATTCGAGTAAGTTAGGGACAACAGACTATTTAAATGTTAATTTCGATAACATTCTGAAGAGGAGAAATGCACATGAATTATGGATATCTGGTCTCTTCCTTTTTCCAAAGATCTATCACCCTCTATATGAAACTAGTGACTTTCTTTGATCTATCATGAATATAGGTCCTCAAAAAATATTTATTTCTCTATTTTAAAGACATTTCTCCTATGTGTTGTGAATTTACTTCACTCTTTTTTTTATTTTTTTTCTTAACCACGAAAGAACATTACTTATTTTATTAGTAGAATTCCATGTGTTTTTGGTTCATATTTTTTTTTTCCATTTTCCTTTTTTGATTTTGTATTCATAAAGTTATGTGTGCTTGCAAGAAACCTTAACTTCACTCTAATCATATGCTTATCCTTCTATGAATTTCTATGTAGGAAGTAATGATAGTTTTTGTATTGGTACTTAATAGGACTTCCAAGTTTTCTATGATCTTTTGGTTATTTATGTATTTTTTTATGCAGTTCTGTCCATCAGTGAACTAACCTACAACATATTTGCAGGTGTATTCCATTTCGTTATCGGAACTGTGATGATACTTCAGATGATAAGCTTGACAAGGAGGTTGAAGTTCTTATGATAAATTCACCCAGTGGACCAGGGCTACTGTTTCCTAAGGCATGAAAATTCACATGGCCGTTCAACTGCATTTGAAAATATGAAATTCCTTGATCTTATAAAACTAGTGCATAGGGAACTATATATTTACAAGTTATATTGCTTAGTAACATATTCATAAATTATATCTTCACTCTTGTTAGAGCACCAAGCATACTATATTAGTACTTCATTTGTTGTAAGAAAGATCTTACCAGGTCACCAATTAGCACAATCAGGTTTCCTGTATTTTACTTTTCTTTTAACACTGGTGATCGTTGATCAAGCAACCCATTGATTGATTCCAATCATGCATTTTGCATAGTAGACTTGATCTTACTTGACCTTTATCTTTAAGACCATTCTTTTAGCTAATTTTAAAGCTTTACAAATTCTGATTAGCAATTATCTAATATCGCAAGTGCCATAATTATCTTCTACCCAGGTTTCATAAAACACAGAGTAAGGGGGTCTGATTGGATTGGTTCCAAAAATTGACTTGATCCAAGTTTTTTGGATCAAGAAAAATTTACTGGAATCTGAAACCAAGTATAGGAGATTCTATCCAACTTGGGTTGGGTTGGGTTGGGTTAGGTTAAGTTGGTTGCCAAGGTTTTAGGTTATTGCGAAAACACTTATTATCAATAAGAATATTTGCTCAGTGTTGCAAATTTTGATTCTGATATTATAAGTCAAAAAAATCTGTAACTAAAATCCATACACAAGTATAAACATAATAGTCACACTATGCAATAGCATATCAAAGACTAAAATTCAACATCGAAGTCCAAATTACTTTTTTCTCAAATTTAATAGCACTCTTTTACTACAATTAGTGTTTTTAGAATTCAACAATAAGTACTAAGTTGATGGAATAAATTACTCTTGTTAATTAGAGATAGGGATAACTAGTGAAAGGTAACTATCTATGTAATTAAGTTTTCAATAAATTATATATTTACATTATTAAACGGGGGTTGATTTAGGTTCATTGGTATCATCAATTATATATAGAAAATATTAGAATGGATAAAAATAATAAGCCAATGCTAAGGTGTATCAGGGTGAAAACATGAGAGGAAATAGGTTGAAATATTATGGATATGTTCAATAGATTCCACTGTTCAAAAAGTTGAATTTATTAGTGTGGAAAATATAAAAACTAAAGAATAAAGGACATCAAATAAAATATTACTCGATATAAATAAATAAATAAATTAGTTTTGCATAGAGCTTAATGAAGTAGGAGAGTCATAGCTGACTACAAATAGTTGAAACAAACATTGCTTAACACCGCTTGATAATGATTATGATATCCAAAACCCACAATAGCAGAATATATTATGTTTTTTAACACTTGGATCAACCCAAAAGGCAAAATGTTCAGAATTTTGGGTCGGTTCAGATTGATTATCTACCGGATTGGTTCTTAGCTCACCTTTATGTGAAGGCATATGTTTCTGGTTTTTTTTTGGTTGAACAAACTATTCAACAACAGTTTTTTTTTTTTTTTGCTAAGTGAAGAAATGCATTCTATTCATAGTAGTAGCTGCACCCTGAAGGTCTTTTATTTACTTCATTATACCTTTAGTTGCTTTCCTGATAATGTCTCTAATTGTTGCGTCTTAGACAACTTAACCAAACTGACGTACATCATATTAAATTTGCAAAACATATATCTATAGTTTTCCTTATTGACGAAACAGATATCCAGTCTTAATCATTAATCTTCAGTTTTGCATGGTTTATAGTCTGAAGCTTGCTGTTAATGGTCCATTTTGCACCCACCCTAAAGTTTCATTTTATTGCTCAGTGAAATTAAAATTAAATTAAACTATTTCTACCAAGTCACATATAGTGATGGGTATACAGGTTCTGTGAAGGTATCTATGATGTAGAGTTGTGTAGAATCACTTGCCTTTTTTCCAATCAAATCTTTATTTTGTCTTCTTGTCTAAAATATTCTATGCTTGTAAAGTTCAATTTTCTTTTGTATCCATATGCTATTCAGTAGATATGCATTTATTTTATGATTTGCATCTTTTTTCTCCTTTTACAGGGAGGATGGGAGAATGATGAAACAGTTGAAGAGGCAGCCGCAAGGGAGGCTCTTGAAGAAGCAGGAGTGAGAGGAGATATAGTGGTAAATTTAACATATATCCATTTCCTTATTAAGTCTTGAGTGGAATTATTTTCTGGAAGAGGAAAAACTTCTATTGAATTTAATTGACATTCATTATATCAGCGCTCAGAAGTACACAGTTGCAAGGTTCTAATCAACATTCTTTGATATGTAGTTTGGAGTAAAATAATCAATAATTTTCAAAAACACAATTATATAATCTCCAATAACATTAGCTAAAAGGCACATTATTAGCTTACAGATGCAAATCTGCTTCTAATTGTCAAGAACATTGCTTGACAACATAGGATTGGTTATGGAACAAGGTGAGTTAATTTGGAGTAATGTTATGAGTTGTGTGCTATGGATCTAAGAAGTCTGGTCAGGAAACATTTTTTTTCCTTATAGTTTTACGAAGGGGAGCCTTGGCGCAATGGTAAAGTTAGTGTCGTGTGACTTAGAGGTCACGAGTTCAAGTCTCGGAAATAGCCTCTTGCAAAGCAGTTAAGGCCGTGTACAATAGATCCTTTCCTGGGATTCCGTATTGACGGGAGCTTCATACATCAGGCTGCCCTTTATAGTTTTACTACAAGACATTTGTCCTCAACAAGTTTTAGATGATAAATGTACATGCATCTGACCCCAAACAATTAGGTCTTTTAATTCTACTCTTAATTTTTATGCCCGTTCTATCTATAGTCCATCTCTTTGCTCTGCCTTGTTGAATAATTTAGAATATCTTATGTGGCACAGCATGGCACAGCCTGATTGGTTTGTGCTATTACAACTAACAATCTTATCATACAAATCGACATTTGTATAATGCTAGCTACTGTAATTCTGCAAAGTAAATGAAAGTTCTAACAGAAGAGTTTAAGATCCTAAATTTGAAGGAAGAAAAACTATAATTTTACATAAGCAAGAATGGAAAAAATGCTATTCTTCAATTATGCTGCTGCTTGGCAGGGGTGCATACTTATCAAATGGTAGGAGAAGCTTAAACTTTCTCATGTCTTTCTTTATTGGATGCACGATTAGTTCCTTCTATTTATTTTGTCCGCTGACTAACTTACCTTTTCATGTCAGTCATTTTTGGGCGACTATTTCTTCAAAAGCAAAACCCTGCAAGATGAATTCAGCCCTGAAGGTTTGTGCAAAGCGGCTGTTTTTGCAATGCAAGTGAGGGAGGAGCTTGAATCATGGCCAGAGCAAAGCACCCGACACAAATCATGGGTTACCTTATCCGAAGCTATGGAGCAATGTAGGCATCCTTGGATGCGGGTTGCTCTTAGTGACGGTTTCTTAAAATGGCATGATGGTATCCTAAGTAAACCTGATGCCGAAACCACTCCTAATGATGAAAGTTGATTGTTTTCTGAAACCTAAACAGGTTCCGATTCGTTCAAAGTTGATGAGCATTAAAGTCTCTCTAATGGTCATTTTTCCTTTTGCCACTTTCTTTAATCTTCCATATTGCCAATATATGCATTTTTTAATTTGGCACCCATACAAGAGTGATCAAAAGCTCAGCGTATGTAGATTTGGAGGAAAGCAAGATTGTGTCTGTTAATTTACTCCTAATTTTGATATTACAAGAATTCTTCTTCAGGTATTCTTGTGTTCCATGGCTAAGGTGCTCTGGCACTCCTCCATTGACCAGCAAACTTAAACCTTCACAAGGCAGATGGCAGTCGACTGAGTTAACCTTCAGGAGCAGAGCTGAAGAGGTCAACAGATTTCATTTGTCGACTTAGTTTGTCCTTATCTGAAAACGTGTATGGATAGCTATGTGAATTCGCTTTTGTCGTTTTCTCTCAATGCCGAAATTTGCGACTGATTGGTTGATTCTGTAATCATCATTGCATAGATATGGTAAGTATTGTTGTATTGCACTTATCAGATCAAGTGGCTCAAATCTCCTTTGATTGTGATGCTAACGGACTGCTGCTCTGTACCACCTGCCAATGGAATCTAAAGAACAAGTACAAGCTTTCAATGTTGATCCTGAAGTTATCCAATCATCAAATTCCATTAGTAGCCCATTTACTATTATCATTGTATAAATCATGTCTTGATGTGATGTTGCTCTTAACTTTTGAGTAAGACATGATCGTGTATGGTTTTTTTTAGCACTAATTTCCTAAATTTTTGTCAAATTTTGCAATCAAGACCGAATAACTCTATCCCAAGTTAGTAGCTTATGTCTATGTGATGAGCTCACCCCAGGTGTTTCTTCACGTCCGTTCTAAGGCATTTGAAAGAGAGGTAAATCATGGCACTAAGCCGCTGTGGGAAGAATTTATTCCTTAAGGGAATGAATCTTAGGAGATTCGAATTTTGTTCCTGTGATGTAAATCTATCATTCGAGTACTAATTTGATTGCGGCCGTGAGTGCAGTAGGTCATGCCTATGTGACTTTACTTTAGGTTGACATATCACATATATATGTTCAAAGATCTCAAAAGAGGTTGGCATGTCGATACTTTTAAAGGTTGACAAGTAAATTTAATCAACTATTTTGAGGATCTCAGTTCTCACTCTGCACTTGGAGCTTAGCTTGCGACTTTAATTAAATTCGTCGAACTCTCCCCCTGAGCTCTCTAAATTCTCCTCTCTAAGTTCTTTACTCCAAGCTTAGTTCTTAGAACTATGCTTTTCAAGCTCAATTTCTATAACTATTCACTTTGAGCTCAACTCTCTAAGTTCTTTGCTCGGAGATTTTCGAATTCTTCACGCTAAGTTTAACTCTCTGAGCTTAGTTCCATAAAGTTTCTTCTCCGAGATCAGTAAGCCACATCCATGGCCCAGCTACAAGTTTTTTTTTAAATAGCCACTACTACCCACGATCATGAGCTAGAACTAATAATCATTAAGTTGAGATTAATGACTGAATAGCTGAATGGTCGTTAATTTTTCAAATATTATGGTCATGATCTTCATGAGGTTTCTCTCAATCTATATATTTAAATATCAAGATACATTGTTATGCCAAGACATGTTGTTGGATTTTTGTTAAAATAAACTAATCTTTCTAATATTCATATTTTAGTATTCACTACACCTTTAATAACTTAAGCATCAAAAAGACTTCGTCGGAAAACTATATATAGCACCCTTGATGCTTGTTTCTGCGTGTGCAAGTTGAATTACAACTTACCTTAGCACCCACCGTGTTGGCAGACTTTCGCACCATTAGCAGATCAGACCTCCCTATGCAATTGGGTTGCGACTCCAACTAATTAGTAGCGAGCCAGTCGAAAAATTCTCTTTTAAATGATAATTCTCGAGTTATCATTTCTTTATAAGAACTAATTTAAAACCCAAAGCAACTTTCCTTTTATCAAATGAGCCAGTTGGCATATTTAAATCTAGAGTTACATATTAAACTACAAGCATATGATTGAGTGCCCTTCAATCATCATGTCATATCAATAAAATCACAAGTGATCATCCATAAAAAAATCATTTGAGTTTCTTTATATACACTCTTTTAAATGTTCCTAGTGCTCACCCAAATGGAATACGATACTATGATAGTGTTGCATTTGATATAGTGCTCAAGTAAATGATCAATATATAAATATCAATATTGAAAGATCGAAAGCAAAATATTCCGATGTATGATATTATTTACTTGCAAAATTATAAGTTTTTACATATTTATGAATAATAGCATGACTAACTTATGCATGTGCTAGTGATAAGTGATGAATGCGGAATTACGAGTTAAGAGGAAAAATTATTTGAATTTTTTCAAAGGAGATCGAGCTATAAATTAGACCTAGTTTAACAATTTGTATTGAGCTTGCAGCATAACGACAATAATTTTTTTTGATATCGACTTCATCTAGTTGTTTTGCAATGAACCTTAGACTTCCATGACAAGATGCACCCTATTTGTAAAATGTTTGACTGAGAGCGAAATCGCAGACATGATAAGTGATAATACTACTTAAGCCAAGAACAAAAAGTAAATTCCAAAGCAAAGTTCTCGTAAATCATATCAATATTATATTTTGATCTTAATCTCTTAAGCACACTTGTGTAGAAGATAAAATTCTGCACCATGCATGAATCACTTCAACCATTTTTTAAGGGAAAAGAAAAAAAGAAAAGAAAAAGGCATGGAGAAGCTTGAGGGAATTTATTCCTGAATTAGTGCATTCATTCTATCCATCAAAATCATAGGTATCTAAAGGCCAAATTTAGGCCAAATCCATGATTCTATATTCAGATTGAGACTTTCTTAATTATGCCAAGGAATTTAAGTCAAAATTGGCTCTTGCATTCCTTTATATCACTAAATGCGACACTAATATCGACTTGGATTGGCTTCGACTTTTGCAACAATGAATGGTTTTTGAGAGAAGCCATATATGTGTAGCATGTTTGGAGTGAGTTGAAGGCTATGTGAAGATTGTTGAGGAGAAATAATATGACTCTCTTACTATCTCAAGGAAAATCAAACATGCTCTATAATCTAGAACTTGAAACTTTCATCGTGCATATTTGCACACGAAAAGAGTGATTTGAGACATTTGGTGCTACACCTCATTTTAGTTTATGTGATAGAGTTGCAATGACACCTTGAGATGCATATAATGCACACTCAAAGTCAAAGAGTTTTTAAGTAGAAGAATTTTATTTTTTTTCTAGTAAGATTTTGGTCATTAGAGAGAATGAAATGAAGTTTAGAGACATGCCAAAGCAAGTAATTAGAGACTTTTATACATAGTGTGAACAAAATATGAGTAGGTGTCTCAATGTTTTTTTTATCTTAATTATATCATAATGACTTAATTTATTTCGTAATACTAAGGCTTTGATTGAACCACATTATATTACAAATGATCTTTTCTTTATGATCCTAGTACAAAAGATGAAGAATCAACCTTATTGTCATAGAATCATAAAGCTCCTATTTCTAATAGTTCTTTTGGTTCCTAATGTCTTCTTTCTTGTTCTACTAAACTTTGTGATCATAATTTTGTTTAATATTTTAAATTTTATCATAATATTTTTAATCATCAAAGATAACTTCTCGAGTCTTCATCTCATCTTAAACAACGTAACTCTCTCAAATAATGGTTCATCTTTTAACTAGTACATCAGTCGTGTTATTGTTTGAAGATCTCATCAAATGACTAAACCCTAAATATTGACATGGTCAACCTCCAATCATGTTTCTTTAGGTCAATCTACAATGAACACTTTTTTTCTTGTTAATTTTGATTAGCAAAGTATGTAACTGAAACCTTTTGATTTAAGAAATTCCCCAAATTGTATGATGAGCCACTAGTTTTGGATCCTTCCCCATAATAAAAGAATTGACAAGTATGCATGTCATAGTCTAATTAATGATTAATGCTTGAAACAATAATTAATTAATGATTATTGAATCTTTTGATCACCTTCTTCTCATGATTACAAATAGAATGATTGGAATTCCTCCGAGGATTATAAAATATTAGTCCAAGCATCACCACTTCAGTGGAACAAGCAAATGCTTTTGTCTCTATTTTAATTATTTAATAAAGAGTCATGTCCTTAATTAAATTATAAGACTCCCAAACTAAAAATATTAACTATAATTGATAGATCAACAAACACCAATTAATCAACATGGAATTCTAATCTTCTTTTAGTTTTTGCACAATTTTAAACCAAATGAGAGGGAAAAAAAACATAAAGTTTTTAATTTTGATTATTTTTTAAAAGAAAAAAAAAGTAGTGTAAGTTCACATTATTCCATTGTTCATAGTCAAGAAAAGAATCTTAAAAATTCATTCCTTGATCTCCCATTAATGATATCCCTTCATGAAGATCATGGAAGCACTTCCAATGCCCTTCCACTTTTTAGAAAATGCACACACACACACACCATAAAAGGTTACTTTAAGTATTTTATTTATCTTTATAATTTTTATAAAATTTGATCATGGAGTGGTGTCATTTCTAGCCTCAAAAGATGAAATTGATTGGCAAACATGCACTCCTCCATTGTAATTATTATTATTTTTTTTAAAAAAACAAGAAATTGCTATTATATGAGTTTTTAGATGATCAAATGTTAGTAATTAAGGTGTCTTCCATTAATTTTTTTTTAAAGACCAAATCATTTTAGCTTTATTTTCTATTCACTAATAGGCCTAGAACAAAGGAAGTTGTAGATTATGAGGAGTAAGTGACTATATAAACATCTCTTCCAATTTGATTTGGTGATATGGACAAATCACTTTAATATTGTGTCAACAACATTACGATACCCAACTATCGTGAATGAGTATAATTGTCAACATATAACTCTAAGATATAAGAAAGTCATTTGATTCAAGAGGATAATTAATCTAGTAGTACATATATCATCGTTGGTCATTTATACATTTTCGGTAGCAAACCAATACCGTAAAATGCTCATAGGATGATGAAAAAGATCTTCTTAGAAGAAGGTCAATGTGTAGATTTCTTTTTAGGTAGCACAAGATGCAAAGTATTGTAGCTAATGAGTGGTGTGAGAGGTTGACATTTGATTGAGTGCTAGTGAGACATGCACACTAGATGGCCAACAAGTTCTCTCTATGGCATGTTGTTTTTGTGACAAGTTTTTTCGATAACTCTTTTATAGTTTTTCATTGACTTCTGATGGGTGGGAACAACTGTATTATCTATCAACCTAACTAGCATATGTAAATAGGTTAGGTTCACATTTGATTTGCCTAGCATTTGAGAGAAAGAGAGAGCTATTCTTGTCGAGGCATAATAGACTTCAATGCCAAAGTAATACGCCTATAAGTCCTTTAGTTTGTGGCAATTACTAAGGGAATTCTAAAGTTGTTCAATGCATTGTGCTTTATTAAGGAGGAAAAGTTGGTGAGCAAGTCTAATGGGTGACCACAAATTAAATGCATTTCTTATGACAAAACTAATAACGATAAATGTTTAATTATGTGAAAATAAGCTAGTCAAGCTATAATTTGTGCAAAGTTCTTTTCATTTTCGTCTTGATTATAGCCTTTTGCAACTAGTCAATTAAGCTATATATAATTGATTAAAGATGCCATCTTCTTTTAATTTAATTAATTTTAAAAATCCGCTTGCATCAAATGGTTTTAAATGTATGCACTTGACTGACTAAGCCCTGAGTGTCAAAAATGAGTTTATTTTCAAAAGTTGATATACACGACGAGAAATGTGAAGTGATGACTGACTAGCTAATTTTTGAGTTATAGAAAACATAATTAACCTCTTGTTCAATGTTATACTTGACAAAGACGCATGGGCGAGTAGGCTAGAAACTTTTTGTCATACATACTAATGATGAAGTGAGAACAACTTAAGTAGCATTCGATCGACGACATAGACGCCGACCGAAGAGGAGGCTAGCTAGCTAGCTACATGCATGAAAATTCTCTGTGAAATTCATGCAAGAAAATATTCATCATTGCTTTCTTTAATTTCTTGATAACTAAACACCTTGAGCCGATGCAAATGTATGTATATATATAACTAATGGATAGACAGCACGGGCTGTTGCTAATGATTGATTATGAGTACCTGCACCACAAATATACACAAAAAGAAAAATACGTATTAAAGTGCAGAAGAAATGAAAAAGCACTTTAATACGTATCAAAATCAAACTTAGATTACGAAATAAATACGTATCAAAATCAAACTTAGATTATGAAAAATACGTATCAAAATCAAACTTAGATTTACTTTTTATCAATCAAAATTTTGGTTGCTTATCAACCGAATTAAAGTCTTGATAAGATAATGAAATAATAGTAATAATCCAAACTCAAGAGCACTGTTTTATGTGAGTTGCATGTGAGAGTTTTATGGCCTTATGAGATATATATATATATATATATATATATGTTATCTTTAGTCCAAAGAGTCTCAAGTTTATAAGCAACAACAGTTAGCTCGTTTTTTTTTTTTGTTTTCATACCTTGAATCTAATGACAATAAAAATAGCAATACAGAATAACAATCACAAATTGATTTCTGATACGAGTGGATAGGTTTGGGTCCCCCAACATCACTAAGTGAAGCCACGTGACGCTATTCAAGTCAAGGTCAAGGTCAACATCCACGTGGATACGAAACGTCACTGATCGGGGACTATACCTCAAATCCCCGATCGGATAAACTCAAGGATAAATTCAGATGTATCAAGCATAGTGAAAAGTTAAACGAACTAGATGAGTTAACTCATCTGTGCTATAAATTGTACTTCAAAATTATCTGAATTAAAGGAAGGTTGTATCAAAATCAAACTTAGATTTACTTTTTATCAATCAAAATTTTGTTTGCTAATCAACCGAATTAAATTCTTGATAAGATAATGAAATAATAGTAATAATCCAAACTCAAGAGCAC
>JBBUKS010000054.1:4411446-4423900 GCA_038050645.1 Hedychium gardnerianum | reverse complement strand
GCCTCTTCAACAGATAAAGAACAAAGCACGGTCGTGCCAAATGGCATGGTCGCGCCTTGCCCAGAGAAAATCTTCAACTAACTAGATCACACAAGAAACCAGGTTATGCCTTTTGGCACGGCCGTGCCAGACTTTAGCAAGGCTTGGTCATGTCAAATGGCACAGTTGTGCCTCTCTAGAGCCCACCATATCAAGTTTTCACACAGGCCGTGCTAAAAGGCATGGTCATGTGAGTTTCCTGGAGACATTTCACATCTAGGTCATGCCAATTGGCATGGTCGTGTCCCTTTACCTAGCTCCAGTAGCCACATGGTCATGTGATTTTGAATTGTTCCATATGTGTGATATCTTACTTGTGCTTGATTTAATTTGTATGTGAAATGTTTGCATGTGGATATGAAGGATTGTCACCATGTGGAGGGGATTACTCTAGATCGTATGACCGGGGAACCCTTAGTAACAAAGGATAATCCTTTAACCGTTCTTTCTAGAGTAATCACCTTGAATTGGGGGCAATTCTCCATAAGGGATTAGCTAACTATAACTTAATGGGTTTTCACCATCCTATGTTAGAAAGTGTATTGTGTAATATAGACTATTTGATCGGGAAACTCTTAGTGACAAAGGGTAATCCTTTAATCGGACTTTCTATGTTACCTCTTTTACTTAGTAACATTTAGAAGCAAATGGTGTAAGCATTCTGGGGTGATCCTTATGGGGTCCCACTGATAATTTGGTTAGAAACTCCTACAAGGTTGTAAACATGGAGGATTAGGAAATGAATAATTTATAGCATATTAACTAGCTGAAGTCCTAGGATCGCCTTCTTAAACCATCTTCTCTCTCAGCAATCAACCTCTTCCATCTTGGACCTCACTCTCTCTCTCCTTCTCTAGTTGACAAGCTTCTACAATCAACTCGATTGTCTAAATATTCATTATGCAGACTCACTAGTGTTCAATCCTCAATCCCTGTGAGATCAATATTTTTTATTACTTACGATATAATCGTGCACTTGTGGTAGCGATCAACAGTCTCATAGGGCACGATCGTGCCTCAACCAATCTCCACTAGATCAGCCTGGAGACATGGTCATGCCAAAGGGCACGATCGTGCCTCATAAAAGACCTCCATCCTCTTCAATAGATTAAAAATAAAGCATGGTCGTGCCAAATTGCACGGTCATGCCTTGCCCAGAGAAGTTCATCAATTGACTAGATCACACAAGAAGTCAGGCTGTGCCTTTTGGCACGACTGTGCCAGACTTCAGCAAGGCTTGGTCGTGCCAAATGGCACGGTCGTGCCTCTCTAGAGCCCTTCACCATATCAAGTTTTCACATAGGTCGTGCCAAAAGGCATGGTCATGTGAGTTTCTTGGAGACTATTCACATCTAGGCCATGCCAATTGGCATGGTCGTGTCCCTTTATCTAGCTCCAGCAGCCACATGACTGTGTGGTTTCACATGGTCGTATGGGCGAGGGACACAGTTGTGTATGTTATAAAAGGGGCTCTAGATCCCCTTTTTGAGGGGAGGGGAGGTTTTCCTTTTGTGGGAACCCACGAGGTCCAATTCCACATCGATTCCAATAATCCGTCCACATCCGGAGCGAGGATTTCATTCGAAGACGCCGGCAAGTCATAGATAAACATTCCTTTTTTCTCCATTCTAGGATTTGATTGTTATAATGCTCTCTTTCTCGTCTTTGGATTGTAATTCCTCTGCTATAAAGTAGTTCTCCTTGATTCTAGGGTGTAGAGAGTAATATTGATGTGATGTTGATGTACAAACTATGGATTTACCAATTTTCTCTTTCTATGAAGTGTTTATGAATTGTTCCATATGTATGATGTCTTGCTTGTGCTTGATTTAATGTGTATGTGAAATGTTTGCATGTGGATATGAAGGATTGTCACCATGTAAAGGAAATTGCTCTAGATCGTATGACCGGGGAGCCCTTAGTGACAGAGGGTAATCCTTTAACTGGACTTTCTAGAGTTATCACGTTGAATTGGAGGCAATTCTACATAAGGGATTAACTAACTATAACTTAATGGGTTTTCACCATGCTGTGTTAGGAAGTGTCTTGTGTAATATAGATTGTATGACCGGGGAGTCCTTAGTGACAGAGGGTAATCCTTTAACCGGACTTTCTATGTTACCTCTTTTACTTAGTAACATTTGGAAGTAAATGGTGTAAGCACTCCAGGGCAATTTGATTAGAAACCCCTACAAGGTTGTAAACATGGAGGATTAGGAAACAAACAGTTCATAGCACATTGACTAGCATCAATATGAAACTAAAGTCCTAGGATCGCCTTCTCAAACCATCTTCTCTCTCAACAATCAACCTCTTCCATCTTTGACCTCACTCTCTCTCTCTCTCACTCTCACTCTCCTTCTCTAGTTGACAAGCTTCTACAACCAACTCGATTGTCTAGATAATTCACTGTGCAGACTCACTAGTACTCAATCATCAGTCCTTGTGGGATCGATATTTTTTATTACTTACAACATAACCGTGCACTTGCGGTAGCGATCAATAATAATTAACTAAAGAGGGTCCAACTTGTCTTCAAAAGACGTGACTCATCCGCGCTTCCGTCGCACCACTCTAATTTTCATATTTGCCCTTTGTCTGGTCTAAACAAACTTAAAGTCTTTCGGATAAACTCGTAGTACATGTGACCCAATAGATTTTTGGTTTATCTTGACCATCCATAATTAACTATTAATTATGGATTGATCATGAGTGACACCTAGTAGTACATCATGATCTCTAATTAATCGAAAAATCAACGGTTGATCCCAAAATATCTTTTGAAATATTTCAGCAGCTACAGTGAATCGTATCTTGTTCCTTTCACTCGTCTTATACTCACTTAGTTCTGGGCATGGTCTATGTGTCTGTCTCCACTAGGTTTACTACGTCACACCTAGCCCAAGTAATACTTACTCGTCTTGTGGATTCAAATTACTCGTACATGTGTACAAGAGTATAATATTCTTAACACGTGATGCTTTGGCCAAAGACTTTGAGGAACAATCCTGGCAAACGGCCATAGGGTATACATCTCCTCACAAGGAGCGATGAATCATCTATGGGCTATCCAAACACCTTCGAGCATTTTGACTTATACCCAAGCATCCCGGGGCCACATCTCTAAGGAGATGCTTGCTTAGGATGTCAAAGTATGAGTCTCCATAACCAATACTTGAATACCTCAAGTCGAAGAAACTTGCACTCGAGCTGCAGTAAGAGCTTCATTGACATATCTATATATATGTAGAGAATCATATGAAGTCTTACAACAGGTCTTACAACAGGTCACTTTGATGAACTAGTTACCATAACTAGCATCCACGTTTAACTCTTGACATCCTAATGTCTCCAGCTAGTGAGGAACAACTGTTTGGTTATACCAAGGAGTATAACCCGTATTAGTCTCATAGAATTGATAATGTTCGAACACATCAATTCATCGACTATGAAAGATTTCAATACATTCATAATTACACATGTAGAAATGCTTACTAGTTGTGATCCAATTACAAGTTTTCTCATGCTATGAATCGTATTGCGAACATTCAGTAAGTGAGTTTGAGATCTAATCATATACACAAAATATATATACTCAAACAGTTAATCTTTATTTATCTAATAAATAGGTATAAATCATAAGGCGATGATTGTCTTAGGACATCTCTCAAATATAACAACATCAGCTTGAAGTCATTAATAACAGTGATCATAATAAGGTTTTCAAAGTTTATAACTTTAAGACAATTAATACATACACATAATTTATCTTAGAGATGTCAGAACTAAACATGAACAACATAATATCTTCACTGTACTACCCTCTTTCATTACATGTCAACTTTTAAGAAATCCAAATTCCCTAGGTCCATCAATGGGTTTCGATCAAAATTTATTGATGGACTTAGAGAGTTTTGATCAGACCCATTTCAAGTGCTATAGGTTTTTAAAATGTCTCAGAGTTTATATGTGCCCAGAGATATTAACTTGAAGTCATTAATAATAGTAATCATAAGGTTTTCAAAGTTTATAACTTTAAGGCAATTAACACATACACATAACTTATCGTAGGGATGTCAAAACTAGACATGGACACCATAAATACCTTCATTACATTACCCTCTTCTATTACATATCAACTTTTCAAAAATCCAAATCCTCTAGGTCTATCAATGAATTTTGATCAAAATACATTGATCGACTTAGAGAACTCCGATTGAACTTATTCTATCTCCTATGAATTTCTGCAATGCTCCGGAGTCCAAATATGTCCTTTATTATTTTAAAAAAACCAATATCACAACTTAACACAACAACATTACCGTGGTGTTGATTTTGAGAAATTAGCACCATCGTGATATTGATTTTAGAAACTAACACCACGATAGTATTGATGTAATTAAATTGTGATATTGGTTGTTAAAAACTAATACTATAATGAATGTTATATGTATGCAAATGAGAGAGAAAATTTTAATTTAAGAGAAAAGAAAAGAGAGAAAAATAGTTGCATGTAAAAGAGAAAAAAAAAGGGCAGAAAAAATCAACTAATGCAAAGGGGGTAAAATCAAAATAAAATACATTTTTTTGAATAATTTCAAATTTTAGTACCTTAGGAAGACAAACAATCGTAGGATTTTGTACATAAAAATCATGAAGTTAATACAAGCAATGGAAACAATTATTGGCAAAAGGACTAGGTGCCAACAAAGAATGAAAGGGTAAAGGTGTATGGCGTCAAGAAAGTTGTAGTTCGATCCACTGCTAGAGCATAAATCGATATTGAATTTGATGGAAAACATATGTTTAGCGGCCTCGAGCAAAATATCTACGTAAGGAAAAAAGATTGAGAGTTTACCTTCGTAGATAGAATATTCAATTCAGTGTTAGACGACTTTACAAGGACGATATAACTATAGGGATCGATCGTCGACATATTATTATTATATTTTCGAATGTATCTTATGGATGAACTATGGAAAAACTGTTCACCTCTAAGATTTATTATACGTGTACTTTTGGAGACGATGAATTATATTTTTGCCCATTGTGGAAGAAGAGTCGAGTTGAAAAAAAAATAGATTCGCAATACTTGTATGAAAGTGCATTGTACAAGGAGAGGAAGAAAGAAACCAACGTAATAAGTTGCCGATGGGTCAACACAGACGACTCGCCGACGGTAGGAAAGCTTGGTATTAGAGTAGGGTTTTTATGTCTTGACCAGGTGAAATATTATGTACATATGAACCATTAACCTTTTTTTTATTTCTAAATTGTGGTTATGATAGAAAAGTCGACTAACGGATGATAATGAATTTCTTTTATTATTTATTTATTTATATTTTAATTTTTTGAGAAAATTAAAAGTTAAGTGTATTTTTTTTTGGAAATTTCTTAATTGACATCAGCTTAATAATTTTCGATTATCTACTAAACTTTTTAAAAGAATTAGGGGATGCTCTATTTTTTAATTAATATCAGGTATTTAAAATTTTGATCTAATTAATTTAGTCTTATAAATTTTTTATTATTAATTATTAAAATAAATTAAATATATATATATAAAAACTTATATCGTCAATCGTGTCGAATTCATTATTTATTAAAATAAAAATTAAATATTAATCATGAAAGAATTATCTTACCTCTTGTGGTAAAAAGGTGAAACGTTCGTTTCAGTACCCCCGTCAATTCATCGCAGGATTAATACGGAGGAGGTAAATCACGGAGACTAGTCTAACTAATCCGAACAATGACCAATACATAAGAGAGAACAAAAACCTGATTACTAATTTGAATCTCAAAATTTACCGTGGCCATAGCGACAATTATCCTACCTCGCGACTAGGCCAGGGGTGTTCTTCTTATGAATTACCCGAGCGTAATTTAACAACCCGGGTGGAATCAAATATTGCGTCTGCTCGGCTTCGATCGGCTTTCTTCCAACTGTGTCTCTCTGTCTCTCTCTCTCAAAATGGGGTACCTCTCCTGCCGCGCCGACTCCTCCATCGCTACCTGCCGCTCCATCTCCGCCACGTCCACCGTCACTACCTGTAAGAAACCCCAAATAAAGAAAGGCCAGCAAGCCCAGCAGATCCCCGATCTCGATCCCGGCGGCAACTTTACGCACATCCGCCAATTCGACTACCAAGAGCTTGAATCTGCCACCGGAAACTTCTCCGACGAAGCCCTCCTCGGACGTGGAAGCCACGGCATGGTCTATAAGGCGGTTCTCCGATGCGGTCGTCCCGTTGCGGTCAAGCGCCCCTCCCGCCGCCATTTCCACCTTTCCTCTCCCTCGCCCCCTCCCGCCGCTGCCGCCGCCCCCACACGCGACGAAGTTGAGAACGAGATCGAGATCCTGTGCGGCATCCGCAGCCCGCGTCTTGTCAACCTAATCGGCTTCACCCCTTCCACCCCCGATTGCAAGGAGCGGCTCCTGGTGGTGGAATTCATGCCCAATGGTACGCTCTACGACCTTCTTCACTCGAATCCTCATCCTCCCGGCTGGACTCGTCGCCTCCGACTCGCCCTTCAGACGGCCAAAGCCCTCAACACTCTCCATTCCGTGCAGCCGCCTGTCATCCACCGCGACGTCAAGTCGGCAAATGTATTGATCGATCAGAAGTTCAATGCTCGGCTCGGGGATTTCGGTCTCGCCCTCCGCGACGAAGATAATGCTAAATTTCCCTCGTCTCGATCGACTCCACCCGCTGGCACGCTTGGCTACCTCGACCCTTCGTACGTCACTCCCGAAAACTTGAGCACCAAAACAGACGTATTTAGCTTCGGGATCTTACTTCTTGAGATAATGAGCGGCCGGAAGGCAATCGATGTCGCCTACTCTCCGCCTTCGGTTGTGGAGTGGGCCGTCCCCTTGTTGAGAAAAGGGAAGGTCGCCACGCTTTTTGATCCTAGGATTGCACCGCCCAAAGACCCGGTGGCGAGGAAGCAGCTGGCTTCCCTGGCTGCGAGCTGCGTAAGGTCCTGCAAGGAGATGCGGCCTTCCATGCAGGAAGTGGTGGAGCAGCTCAAGGTGTTGAGCAAGACAGTCCCTTCTAGAGCATGGAATGCTCTCTCGGTTGGCAATCCATGCTCGGTAGTTGATGTGGAGAGGACCCTTACCAAACTGAATGCTAGTAGCATGAATAAGTCTGAAATTTTGGGTTCATGTTCTAGTATCCTTGCAGACCAGGAGCCATTTTCCAAGGATGAAGATCTACCTGTTGTTGTCAAGAAACCTCCAGTGTTTCTGAAACAATCTTGTTCTTTAAGAGCGAGAGATGTTTTCTCCGAGAAGACAAAAGGAAGTATAAATCTGCTGGATCTCATGGCTCAACCTAAAGCACCACTAGTTAAGGAATTGACGCCATCTGTTAGCAGTAACAATAGTTCAACGATCAGCAAGGCTAGAACCTTGCGAGCTGTTCATGATTTCCATGAGACTGATGCAATTTTTCAGTTGAGGAACCGAAGTATGACAAGGAACCAATTAAGACCGTTATTCTCATCCAATCTATCTATCAATCCAAAGAATAGATTGGATGAGAAGGCTCATGATCAAACTAAAGGTTGCATTTAACCTCAGTTGGTTTGTCACAGACAATGTTGTTTGTTGTATTGAATATGTACTATTGTTGGATTATCATTTTTTTCACTGGGGAGAAAACATATTCTTCTTTTCTTATGTTGCTTGCAATTACAACTGCACAGGTGTAGGGATTGTTTTTCTGTATTTGCATTCTGGTTGCAAAAATTCGAATTTTACACCTGTTTCTAGTCTATTATCCGCTCCACAATTTGTTGATAAACAACTCACATTTGATACTCTTGGTAGTAGTTACCTTGATTCAATCACTATCATTCTAGTGAACTTCCTCTAGTTTTTCTGTAACTAGTTTTTGCTGTTTTATGGTCTAAAAATATGCTTTAGTTGTGCCTAGTTACTTCCTCTAATGATACCCCAGGTTTATTACCTTCTGATTTCTTCCTCAGTTTACACACTATCTTCTCATTTATCTTCCAATTTCAGAACTACAGGAGTTATTGTTCTTCAAGACTCTTTTTCTCCTTGAGAAAGCAATTCAATGCTGACTGGTAATTCTCATTCCATGTGTAGTATGGCTTTCAATTATTTTTGTCGATTCAGCAGTTGCAATTTGTCAAAGTATGACTTCCAACTGAACTGCTTACTGTTAATAACTGGAATCAATATTTTTGCTGCTTCATTGAACTGCCCCTGTTCAAACATGCATTTATAGTCTACATTCTGTTTATAAGTTATAACTGAAGTGCCAATTACTATTTGTTGTTTAATCTTAAACTCATGTCTTTTACTTTAGAGCACCTTCCGAGTATGCTAGATTACTAATTGGTGTAAGTAGGCATGATTTGTAACCTACTTGCATGTTTTTGTAAATCGGAAAAGTTTTCTAATCCATTGTGTAACTGCCCCAAGCTAGGTTTGTTGAACTTCTAATTTTCTATGATTTGATGTTCAATCACTAGAAGTCTTTTCAATTGATCTTTAATGAGTGTGAGGATAGAAATCCCCAGCCTGAGAGTTTGCTCCCTAAATCACCTACTCAAGCATCTCCTGGTCTATGGACGGCTTCAAGAATCAAAGACCTAAGATGAATTGGTTGGTTGAAGGTTTTTTAAATTTGCTTTAATCCGTTGTGATAACTTTGATTCATCAATCCTACTTTTGGACACAACTTTAATCTGTTTTCTACACTAATCTTTATTTTTAGTTTGCTAGTTCCATTGGAAGTATAACTTGCTGCCATGATTAGTAAGTCAAATGACTCATGACTGCTAATTTACCCTTGTAATCTAGTTGTGGGATCTAAGCTTGAGTTCATGAGATGCAGTTTCCCTAAAACTTGTTCGTTTTGAGTCC
Source organism: Hedychium gardnerianum (assembly GCA_038050645.1). Lineage (NCBI taxonomy): Eukaryota > Viridiplantae > Streptophyta > Magnoliopsida > Zingiberales > Zingiberaceae > Hedychium > Hedychium gardnerianum. The sequence continues at coordinate 4,414,959 of JBBUKS010000054.1, read as the reverse complement.
TAACATGATGCTAATACGGAATCAGTGGGCGATTAGTTTTTCTTTCATTTTTGTTTTGACAGAAATTTTTATTATTTCGGTTGTTCTTAAATAGATTGCTTATGAATTTAACTTCTTTTGCAATCTCCATTCTTTTTATTAGTTAATACTTATGAATTTTGCTTCTCTCAAAGTCTCCATTCTGTTCATTCATTTAAGTATTTATGAAGATTGTTTGAAGCGCCGTCTCCAAGCTGAGGTTGTGCAGGTATATTTTCTTCTGCAATTTGATACGCAGCACTCAGATCAGAATTTATTAAAGCTCATTTTTTTAAAGTATTGAATGAGGAAAAATAATAAATAGTTGTATAAGAAAAATGATGAACATTAGATATATATATTCTTTCCTAATACTTTGAGTCATTATCATTAGTTGAAGCTTATTGTGTTTCGTGGTCTTAACATTAATTGTCGCTCTAGTTCTTGCTGTTTATGTTTCATGGAGACTTGTGAGTTCTTCAATGGACCTTTAACTCTTTTAAAATCTCTAGAAATGTATAATTTTTTAGATTTGATGTGGAACCTATTTGATACCTTGGTATGGTCGGTATCTAGTTGGCTTTAGGTTAGCATGATGCACCTACATGACCTCGCCTCAAGTTGCTAAGTTAGTTTGAGTTTAATCCGAGTTGGTCTGACCTACCGACCTGAGCTAGTTAGACTTCTTGACCTCTCGACCTCCTAGCCTGTCGACTATCGAGCAGTCGGACCTCTCGGCCTACCGACCTACTGATGGTCCAACCTTTGGACTTGCTCCTGGTTTGATCTCTCGGCATGTGAATGAACACAATAGTTATCATAATACGCGAATGGACACGACGGTTACAATGGAATCCTTTAGGAAGGTACGTCCCTTGGGCTTCTCTCTGAGATATGTTCCTTCGACTTCTCTCCTGAAAAGAGGATTTTAGGAAATGTTATCATCTACTTTTACTTCATGTCTCCTCATTTTTTCGTTTTATATTCTTATTGAGGTTCCATGACTTGAGAATCAGAGAGACTTCATCGGGTAACTCATGATGAGTCTGAAGCATAGTCACGAGAAGAATATTATGTCACAAGAAGAAAGTGAGGAGAAAATTTTGACGTCATCGCTCTTGGCTATGAGATAGATTTTTACTGTCGCATCATTGCAGTAAAATTTCTACACCACATCATACCCATTGGATGGATCATAAAAGTAAAGCAGTTTAAACTATTAGTGAAAAATTGATGAATTTTTTATAATTCATTTTGGATTACTTCATATTTGGTCGTCGACAAGGTCTCAATTTAAAAATATCGACCTATTATTTAGCGTTGGACTTTGGTTTAAGATTCACTTCGATTGTTTAGCCCAAAATCATGCTTGTTTACTCTGAAAGTAATGAGTAAGCAGAGGTAATTTGGAGAATCGCCTAAAATGTTTTGTTATAAATATCCTTAAATTCTTAGAAATTTGTCAACCGTCCATCTCAAAAAATTAGATTGGACACAATTAATTTAACACGTACACCTACAGTTTTGTTCATAACTGTAAATTATAAAATTTAAAAATATATTTTAAAAAATAATGATAAAGAGTAAAATAGTATAAATTTTATCATAAATTTTAAAAATGTCTATAGTTATAACTTTAAAATGTATTAAAAAAATAAAATAAAATAAAAATATTTACATATTTTAAATCATAAATTTAAAATATCATAAAAAAATATATATTTTTTTTAAAAAATAGAGAGCACGATGATATAAATTCTTTTATATTTTAAAAATATAATTTTAAAAAAATTATAAATTTAAAAATATTGAAAGATTATAAAAATTTTAAAAGTTACAAATTTAAGAAAATTATCATAAACAATAATTAAAATAAAGTGATAAATCTACAAGTTTAAGAGAAAATTAGTTTTTTTTTTAAAAAAATGAAATGCAAATAAAAATATGTGAAAACTTTGGCTATAATTAGACATACAATATTTTTATTAAAACTATTGTATGTACATTTAATATGAAAAGTCCAGATTGATCGGAATGATTAGACATTCAACAGAAGAAGTTCAGATAAATTAGTGGAATAAAATATTTAGCAAATGAAGATAGATGAGTAAGTGGAACTAGACATTTAGTAAGTGAAGTAGGTAAAGTTCAGATGGGTTGATAGGATCATACGTACGTTTGGTAAGAGAAGTCCAAATGACTCAACATTTAGCAAGTTAAAAATTCCAATAGATTGAGCAGACCGGATACCAAGTAGAACTTAAAGAATTTAGAATAAGGTTTTATGAATGGAGTTGAGAGTTGTAAGGGAGTGACTTGTAACTCTAGAACGAGGATAGCTCCTATACAACTTAGACGATGACTTGATTTAGAAATCAATAAGAGTTTCGAGATCAAAGTCAATAGACAATCAATTGAAGTTTGCCTTCGGTCTACTAATCTATATGGCTCCACAAAAAATTATGGAATCATCACATTAATGGCTCCCTACGACTGTCTCATGTTATATAGAAGGAGGTTCAACAGGTACACAAGTGGAAGGCGTATGACGAAGACTACCACAGGTAGTGACATCCTTGGGATCGATTCATGTCCAATCCGGACATGCTATCATGCGCCCATCTGTGCTATGCCCTTGGGTAGTGAATGACTCCACAAGATTTGTCTTGACGTAGAAGGCACTATTGATCACTTACAATATGTTTGTGAGTTTTATGCTATCCTCTCGGGAAGGATTGTTGATTAGTACATGGAGTGTTGTTATGATAAAGTCTGAGGGTCAAATCTAAATCCTAGCTAATAGCTAGGTTTTGCTCTCCCCCATGCACTCTATTCGGGCTAGTAGTCATCCATAATTTACCTTTTTCGTGTTGATCCTAGGACAAATTGGTGAGGGCGCTGGAGATGAATATTTCGCCTTTTGTTATCGTGAGTTTTATGCTTTTTTGAACTAATTTATTTATAATAGAAAAAAATTATTTTCCAAGCAACTAAAAAAGTTTTAGGTCAACTACAATTCTAAGTGATCACAACATAGATTCAAGCAACTAAATAACCTAGTCAGCTAAGAAATTAATCCAAGAGATGACATGACAATCGGAAAACATAGTCGGCGTAGAAAAGCACATTTTATCTAGACAAAAAGAAAATATGAAAAAAATTTCAAGCGACCAAAATATATTTTTGGGCGATCGGAAGAAAGAAAGATGGGCCACCAGGATAATAGATTAAGAATAGTCATTTTGGATAATAATTTATTTGGAGGACTAGATAGGCATCTCAATTGGCCGAAGAATTAGAAAACCACTTGTATAAAGACAAAAAAAATCAATCAATCACAATAAAAAATCAAAAGTCTCTCAAAAAAAAGGCATTCAAAAACTACTTATACTACAGTAGATTTCTACGAGCAGAGTTAAATATAACTTAGTATAATCTTGTAAGGTTATTTCGTAACTGTCCTATAACTTCCCTGTTGTGTTATTTGTTTTGGCT
>JBBUKS010000054.1:4377612-4411346 GCA_038050645.1 Hedychium gardnerianum | reverse complement strand
TATTAATAGTTATCATATTTGACATATTATATGAGTGTGTTAGTAGTTTAGTAATCAACCTCATGTTCAAGAGGCGCACGCCTCAGGAGTGCCTCGGGCTCTAGGAGCCCTTTGTGTCTCGGTGCACCTCGCGCCTCTAACAACATTGGAGAGGACCATGACTGCAAGGACTTTAGGTCAAATTCTATTAATGAGGTAAGAAGCTGTGAGGACTGCCTTGCCTTTATTTTTTTGTAACACTCATCTGAAAGAGAAGTGATCAAATCATGTTAAGGAGATGACAGTATTGCAGTCTGCAACTTCATTTATTGTGAGCGGTCAACATATAATGACTATTGGTAGAACAAGACTAACATGAAGAGGTAAATCCAAGTGTTTTAGGGGGAGGGGGAGAACTGGTACAATCATCAATAAAAAATATGAACCAATCAGTTCCATCAATGCTTGGGAATTTTGAAGGGCTCCACACGTCAATATGTATGCGTAAAAATGGGCAGAAGAGTTTCTATTACTTAATGAAACCAACGCTACACTATGGTGCTTAGCAAACTAAAAAGTTTCACAATGAAAAGAAGTGACTCAAAATTCCTAAACAACGATGGAAATAAAGTTTTTTTTTATTGAAGTAAATGAAGGATGACCTAGTCTAAAATGTTTTAATCATATTCCATAGCAGGAGAACTAGCTGAAATTTTTACTAACAATGAAGTATGAAGGGAAGTGATTTAACATTCCTAATCAACTAATGAAGGTCTTTGAGCATCCCATTTTTAGCTGTTCTTCACTATTGCTTTGAGCTTTGTGTCACTTGTTTCAGATTCATATCTCTTGGACCTTTTTTTTTTGCTTGTGCATTGTGTCGATCTCAGTAGTTTCTTGAACTAGTTTTTGTTTCTTGTAGTAAAAATAGCTGAAAATAGGGTAGAGGGAGCTCTAAAGCACAATCTAATTAAAATTAGGCAAATTCCTGCTAATGCATACATTCAGTAGTTTCTGTGATTAATTGTCTCACTGATTATTCATTTTAATGAAGCAAAATCTTCTACTTGATGGTCTAATTGATTCTGTTCTTCTATGTTGGATACTTGGTTGCCACTTAAATTTGTTTTTTCTAATTAAGGTCTCTAACGAAAGAGTATAATGACTTGAACTCAAAAACTATGGAAGCAGAAAAAGAGATGAAACTATTGCAGATGAAAATACAAGATTCTAAAAGTCACATTGTGAAGCTTCAAAAGGATGTGGATGGTAATTTATAATTTATGTCTTTGCAGATTTGATTTTCAGTACTCTTCTCTCTAAAGACTTGATAAGTCAAAATTGAACATTTTTCTATCTTTATTGTACTATCTAAATCATCATCCAAGCATAAATGCCCTAAAAACATCTGAAATACTTATATCAAGCTTCCATTTCCCCCTCATTTTCTTACTTTGCTGGAATATGAAGTGCATCTGATTATTTCTAGAATGAAGATTAATAATCAGATTAGTGAATGATTTAATTGGCCATGTTAACATGCACAGAGACAAAAAAACAAAACCTTTCCTATTCCTTCATGTTTGTTAAAATTTTGTTTATACACACAATAAGCATGTATTATACAATAGCCAACTAGCCACATGGTTGAAAAATTGAATAGGGAGGAAATTTTCATATCTGGGATGTTAGGGGACAATGTAACTTTGTCATTTAACTAATTTCTTGGTTTGCTCGAAATTCCAGGATGCAGTAAATTAGAACTTTTGTTAGGCTTAGCATTTACCTATATGCTGAAGGTTTGGGTGTAACTTCAGAATGTTAGTTTGTGCAGAGTACATAATGCAGAAAGTCAAACATAATTTTCTTTTCTGGCTTTGTGGATGTTTGCTGTGTTACTTCTTAGATACTTTCGTCAAGTCTGAATCTTTAGAATATATTTCTTGCTTTTTATGTATTGAATTCTAGCAACTACAAAAAATTTCCTCCTGCATATGTAGATCTGGACTGTATGCGCATCAAACTATTCACAAGATCACTCTGAATTGTGAAATATTATCTTGGTGGCCATTAACTTGTTTTTCTTCTGGTAATATTTTCTCATTGTTAACTAAATTTGTTGAGTATTACTTTGAATGTGAACCTCATGCAGCAAAGAGGAGGTTTCTTGACTCAAAGCTCCAGGCTCTACTCCAAACACCAGGAGATATTGATTCATTTCCTAATGTTCTTCTTGAGTCTATGGAGAAAAGAGATGTGCAGAAGAGGTTTAAACTGCATATTGTTTTGATATTCATGTATCATATTTCATCTGAGATGACATTAGTATTTTGTTTGGTTCTGATTCTCCATGCAGCAAATATAACATTGCAGATGGTATGCGCCAAATGTTTGATCCTTTCGAAAGAGTTGCACGTGCACATCATATCTGCCCATGTTGTGAACGGCCTTTCTCTCCCTATGAAGAGGATGAGTTTGTTAAGAAGGTCAGTGGATTAAAATATAAGAACTAAGCAGATATTAATTTGTGCTTCTGATGTTCCTGAAGTATTTTGATATGCCTTTTTTGATACCAGCAAAGAGTTAAAAGTGCAAGCTCTGCTGAACACATGAAACTATTGGCTATTGAGTCTTCAAATACTGATACAAATTTCCAGCAGTTGGACAAACTCCGAATGATTTATGAGGAATATGTTAAGCTTAAAAAGGAAACAACACCTTTAGCAGAGAAAAACCTTGAAGAACTGATGGAAGATGTCACTCAGAAGTCTCAGGCATTTGATGATGTAATATAACTCATCTTTTCAATCTAGTAAAATTCAGGCTAGAGCCTGGATTTTTCTGTTGGTTGTCTGCATGACGATTTTGTTACTGATCAACTGGAATCATCTTAACTTTGAATTTACGAGTTTCCCTATAGCCCCTTTTGTATAACCTATTTCTTTCTCAGCTTTTGTAAGTTACTTCGAGCCTTCTTAGATTATTCATCCTTTTCCCATCATACCTTCACAAATTTGTTCAATCATACACCAGCTCGTGTTTTCGTTTACTATTTATTGTTAATTTAGATGTTTCTATACATCATGTTTTATATGGCATTTTTGGAGCTAGTGCTTTTATTGTTTGTCCTCACACACTTTTCTTCAGTACAGCCTGTATGTATTCCTTTAACCACAACTAAAAGTATGCTGATTTGTTAGAGGCAAAGTTTTGAGTTTCACGTCATGCTAAATTAATGTTCTTAATATGATCTATGTTATATACTTGTGGTTCTCAGTTATACATCTTCTCAGTGTGATTGAATTTTATTGTCTTTCTTCAAACTAATATTTTAAGTATTGAAATATGCCAAATTCAGAAATGTCAAATGTGAACACTCAGGTTTTTATTGCAGCTGAGAATTGATATTTTAATTGTTAAATTCTGCCTTTTTGTTTGATATGTGAAACTATTACCAACTTTGTCTGAGCTATTGCAAAATGTATCATAAAATATTCGCCACTCTAAGGTTGTTATTGTGCTCAAAATGCAGCTTGTAGGTGTTCTGGCTCATGTTAAAGCAGAGAAGGATGCTGTGGATGTTTTACTTCAACCAGTAGAGACAATTAACCGACTTTGGCAGCAAATGGAAAATTTGAAACCTCAAATTGAAGATCTAGAATATAAGCTAGATTCTCGAGGGCAAGGTGTCAGATCTATGGAGGAAATTCAATTACAGATAAATTCTTTGCAAAATAAAAGGTAATGTATTTCTGAGTCTATTTAGATGACCATGTCTTTAAATGCTGTTGCAGATTAATTTATGTTGTCCATTTACATGTAGTAGACGGCACTATTTGTTCAATATATTAGTTGTACAAGCAAATTGAATTAAGTTCTATAAGATCTAGACATCTAGTATTCAGTATACCAAGAATACAAACATTTTTATCCCATGTCTTTTGTGTGCTTATCTTTAGGGAGTGGTCCTGTGAGAATAATGCACATTAGACTATTTTTTCAACTGTTCATTCTGATGATGATAATGCTGCTGCTGATTATCTAAATGAATGTTAAACTAGTTACAAACTGACATTTGACTCCTTTAATTTTGAGGTTCTTATGTTTCTTGTTACTAGGGAGTCACTAAGTGCTGAAGTAGAGAATCTGAGAGAAGAACAAAAATTCCTCAATTCTGATTTATCAAATATTCAAATGAGGTGGCATGCCCTGAGAGAGGAGAAACTTAAAGCTTCCAGTATATTGCACAAAGTCAAAAAGGCTGAAGAAGATTTAGTTATCTTAGCTGAAGAAAAAGTTCAAGTTGAACTTGATGAGAAGGTATCTTATAGCTTATTTGATGTCTATAGGGTTACTTTCTCGTGTTAAATTTCTCTTTGGACTTTCAGTTTAGTTGTCTGCAACTCTTCCATGTTAAACAATAGTCTAGGCGGTTGCCCTAGATTCCTAATTCATATTTTGAATTTGTATAAACATCAAATCATCGATGGCTTTTTAGAAGTCACCAGCTCATTCTTGACGTACGAATAGTACTATTGTTGTAAATAAGATTGTTTTATGTTCTTTATTCAGTTTGCTGCTCTCTGCCTGGTTTCAGAAAATGAATTTGTTTTTTCAAATTAAACAGCATTTTGGCCAATTGGTTTATGCATTAATGCTTGATCAAATTACATGGCCTCTACTAGATACATTATGTAAGCATGTCCTGGATGATTTTTTGATATAATCATAGCTTGCATTTTCCATTTTGATACGTAACTAGTTGGTTTTTATACCACAAAGTTGTTAAATTTGTATTATTTCTCATGCTTTATGTTAACATGACTTGCATGGTTTTTATAATTCTTCGTATGATTATGATAGTTCCGGTAGATGCAATACTTCAATAGGGATCTTATTTTTTACTATTCTAACATATCAATAAGAACCAAGTCTTTATCCCAATAAATGGGGTGATCCTCTTAGTATCATTTGGCTTGATCCCCTATTATATCCTCATCTATGTTTAAATGAATTTATCCTAATTTATTATTGTTAATTAAGTCTTCTTTAGTCTTTCTCTTCATCGATTAATGTGCGTATTTGTCATGGTATCACATTATCCTATGCATATTTATCATGGTATCACATTATCTATCTGCGGCATTTATTTGTTACATAGGTACATGACCATATCATCTTAAATGTATTTCTCGAAATTTTTCCTTAATAAACGCAAGTCTAATTTTCTCTCTAATGTTCTCATTTATTATCCTATTCATCCTCGTATGTCTATTCATCTACTTTAACATCCTCATCGTGACTCTCATCTTCTACTTGTGTGTCGATGCATAGGCCAACAATCAATTTTATATAGCATAGCAGGTTTAATTTCCCTTTTGTAAAACTTATTTTATACTGTTCTAATAAGAAAGAAAATTCATTAGACCATAAATTTAACTAATTAAAGGTAAATTTAACTTATTAAGAAGTTAAATTAAGTCCAATATATTAAGGATAGGTTGTAATTATTATAAAAGGAGAAAGAAAGAAAATTATCTTATATGATAGAAACATAAAACACGAAGAGAATGAAACTGGAATATCAAAGTTAATCATCACAGAAAATAAAAATTTATTACATGGAGATAGAGTGTCAAGGATAACCAAGATGGGAACTTGACACCTAAGAATTAAAAAGGGCATTTTGGTGCACGAAGCTTCTGTCAATATGGGGTTCGAGGAAGGGTCGAATCACATTGGGTGTATTATACGCAGCCTTATCCTGCATTGCAATAGGTTGTTTCCACGACTCAAACCCGTAATCACAAAGTCACACAATAATAATTTTATCATTGCACCAAAGTTTCCCTTCAACTTGACACCTAAGAATAATTAAGAAAAATAAATATCGTCACTTCAATACACAATGATTGTAAGGGTAGAATCTAATCAATTGATTGTAAATTCTAACCAAGTAAGAAAATAAATTAAACCAAATATATTTATATGATAAAAGTATAAAGCTTGAAGAAAGTGGAAGTGGAATATCAAAGTTAACAATGATATAAAGTCAAGGATGACCAAGATGGATATGGCATGAAATAAGAATAGAGAAGAACAAATCTTGTCATATTAATATACAATGACAGTGAGTGTGAAATCGATAGTGACATAGAGATTTCTGCCTTTCATACAAAGACAATGACTTTTTTATATGAAAAGTAATTGAAGAAAAAAATTTATTGTATATTTCTTTTCAATGCTTAATGGAATTAAATAAATTATAATTTATACATTGTCATCGATGTAGGATATGGACCGATATATTCTTGTTATGAGTCAAAAACAACTTCATCTATACTATTATGGAATTAAATGGAAAATTATATTATTTTTACAAATTTTTGGAAATCAAAACTACGCTGAATAAAATAAATTCCTTTTTAACATAGTATATGATTTTTATTTGAACATTACGATTCATGAATTGATAGAATTTGCAATTCTAAAACTCAATGATTCTTGATAGAAACTTCAATTTGACAACGTTACCTTCAGATAATTTATTCACATCTCTGTAATTAATAACTGAGGAATTCTGAATGGTTCCAAGCCCTTCTTTGAATAAGGTTATAGATATGCAAATTCCGTGTAACTTTCTGTTATTGTTGTTGAATAATTCAGTTCCATAAAATTCATGCACTAACAATAATTTACTGCTTACCACTCTTGAAGTCTTGTAAGTTGGATCTCATGCATCACTTGTAAGGCAGCAAATTTTTTTTGAGACCAGTAACATCTCAAGAAGAGAAATGGAAGCAATTCTTTCATACACAATTCCATAGTATGCAGTTTAATTCTCCTTGAACATAATTCTATATAAGCCTGACCTTCTACATATACTACTTTTCTAGTCCTTAGTTTTTTAACAATTATGCGGCTCAAATTAGTAACATTTTGTTTTTTGTTGGTCTGATTGAGGATCACATCTTCTCATGACCTGGATGAGTTAATAGGTTCTAGTAAGATAAGAAATCTGGTGCAGACTTGGGTATCCAATGAATGATACTGTCATAAAATGCTCAAGAGTAACTGGGCATGACTGCATAGCGAAAACTCTCATCTACCTCAATTGAAATGGATATTCCACAGGGATTTTTGAGAAATAGCACGTAGCTTATGATCCTCATGCTAGGGAAACTAAAGATAATAACTAGATGTAATGTAGAGATGCCCCATTGGATGGATTACAATCATACGGTTGATGCCTTGATGGTGAAATGTTAAACTTTTTAGACTCAAAATCTTGTGCTGAAGAATATAACATCAAAATGCAATTGTAACCTATTGTCAGATATAGTTTGTATCTTGTCAGTAGTTTCCCTTTTCCCTTTATTAAGTTATGTTGAAAATTACAAACAAAGTGATTTTGTTATCCCTTTCTGTTTTCCTGTTTGCTGAATCTAAATTACAAAGAACGCTAAATGTTTGGTGTGTTCTCTTATCTGACACTTTCTGCTTCATTGAATTCTGTGAAATTTCAGCATTTGTTAGAAGCCGTTGTTCCATTGATGAAGGAAAAAGAGAAGTTATTGCAGGATTATGAAGATCTCAAATTGAAACTTGATCGAGAATATGATGAGCATGCAGAAAATAAAAGAGGTTTCCAGCAGGACATTGAGATGCTTATGACACTCAATAATCGGATCAAAGAGTGTGTTTGATTTTCTTGCATCTACATTTTTTATTTCCTATGTTGTTTCTTTAATTAATAAGTTATGGTCTAATACTTAATCTTAGATATCTTGACTCAAAGAAAGTTGAGAAATTAAAGGACTTGCAAGAAAGACACATAATATCTGAATCACAACTGCAAAGATGTGACACAAGGAAGCAGGAAATTTCAACTGAATTGAACAAGAGTAAAGAGTTAATGAGAAATCAAGATCAGCTAAAGAGAAACATTGATGACAACTTGAACTATAGGAAGACAAAAGCTGATGTAGATGAACTTACTCATGAAATTGAGAGCCTAGAGGAGAAGGTACTATCTATTGGCAGTATGTCCAGTCTAGAAGCGGATCTTAAAAAACATCTGCAGACAAAGGAGAGACTTCTTTCAGAGGTAATATGTGCGCAAATTAGTTTCCCGCTTTATTGCCAAAGTATTTCAGCTTCAAAAATCAATTACCAATTGAAATATATCCATGTATTATTAACATCAAATTAATTGCCCATCTGTCTTTACCATATGCTAAATGTCAATATTATTGCTAAATATTAAATGGGTGACTTTGCGTACTTCTAGCAATTGTTATTCTCGTTATCATTTATTCATGTAATTCCCACCTCATGAACTTTTTTAATGCTCATATTTATCCATATACAAACATTTTGTCTGTGCATTTGATTTCCTCTTTATTTTATTTTAATTCAAAATATCTTTATTCTTTTTAATATGTTGTCATTCTGATTTAATTTGCATATATAATTATGTTACACTATTTTTTTTATTTATTTCAAATAAGTAATTATTTTAATTGATTAATCTACAGAAATTTTTATTTTATATTTTATTTGTTTACTTTTGAGTAAATTGTTCCCATGAATTCAATCTAACTAAAATATTCTCTATGTTTATAATTTAGTTATGTAGATTTTACATATCAAGTGTTTTTTGGAATTGGTAAATTAATTTTGTGCCACTTTGAGCCCGTGCAATTTCAAGGTTGACCAGTTGAGGGGAAAAATGAAAAAAAAACTTTAATTTTTTTTAAATGTTAAAATTATGAGAGATAAATATAATAGAGTTATTAAATCCAATAAATTTATTGATGACAATAAAATCATATTAACAATTTAAATCTAAAGTTAAAAAATTATTCATTTTTACACTTAGCGTGCAACACATGGGTCATTGACTTGCTCCTGTATTGAAATTACTTTAGGAGATTTTTTCTTTTTGTGTTCATGTTTTTGTGTTTTCTTTTTTGAGTTAGATAACCTCGAGTTTTACCTACTATTTTTCTAAGATCTTATCATGGTAGGTTTTGCTCCTGGTTTGAAAATGGGCATGTAATGGGCAGTGTCTAGCAATTGTCTAATGCATCTATTGCTTCTAGTGTAAAGCATGCAAAAGAGTCTTTCAAATGAAAGAAAAACTTATAAAAAAGATAAAAGTATTATATTTATAATCACATTTCATAATAGAAGCACTGTGAGAAAATAGTGTGAAGCATGCAAAAGAGTCTTCCAATTGAACAGAAAAGCTTCTAAAATATATAGAATATATTGTATCTAGAATCACATTTCATAATGCAAGCATTGTGAGAGAAAATAGTTGAATGAGAATAAGTATCATCCATGAGCAGGCTAGGAACTGGGCAATATGTAAAACTGGACTAATACACCCTGAATCATGAGTATTTACAAGTACCAGTACGGAGCTGTAGAATGGAAGAATTAGAAATACATAAAAGTATGAATCCTTATTGATTCCTGAAAATGGTTAAGCAAATTTCTTATACTGCTGATATAATTCTCTATAGAATCTTTTTAGTCGATGCTTAGTAAGATGTGAGACTGATGATAATTATGTGTTCTAGATTCCTATGCGCAATATTTTACAGGTTGTAGTTGATGAAATTAAGGTAGTAGTTCATTGAAGTAATAGACTCGTTAGAAGAGATAAGACCTAGTGAATGGTATAGAAAAAGAAAGAATGGTGATGGCAACTACAACATTGCTTTTAATGGTTGTATTTTCACTTATTGTGCAATTTCTCCTGCTAATCATGTTTTATCTTCCTAATTCAAATAGGCAAATAATTGGCCTTGAAATAAATGGTAATTCTATATGTAATTGTTTATCATTACAATAATCAAGTATCCTAAATTTCTGCTGTTACATCGACAGATGAATAGGTGTCATGGAACCCTATCAGTCTTTCAAAGTAACATATCAAAGTACAAGATTGACCTTAAACAGGCTCAATACAATGATATTGATAAGAGATATTTCAATCAGCTGATTCAACTTAAGGTATGCATTTCTCTTGATGTTGTTATTTCAGTTTACATTCTTCAAGTGCATTATAATCTTTACTAATCAGTTTACTTGCAGACAACGGAGATGGCAAACAAGGACCTTGATAGATACTACAATGCACTTGATAAGTAAGCACTTTGATCTCACCATAAGTTAGTTTCCTTTGTACTTCATGTTTGACAATATAACCAACCGCCATGGACTTGAATATTGTGATACAAGTCTCAAACTACCTTTGTTTTACCTTTTTGGAAACTTTCTGGTGGATACTTGATGGGGATCTCTAGGAGCATCATAATCTTAACCAATGAAATCCTATCAAACTTATCATGACTTAATTATTTGGATATTCATGGTTAGCACTGCATGTCCACAACTGTTGTTATTGTATCCTAGACTAGAAATGCCTTACCTAAATCAGAAGTTCATGAGAATGAAAGTACAAAACTATGTGAGATGCACCAACAAACACCAGAATTTTGGTAGAGGCAGTGGTTAATTCATCACAACTACAAGCATTTCTCCTTGCCTGACACCTTGTGCATTTACCATGCGTCAGTGAAGCTATTTTTCCCCCTAAAATAAGCTATGGCATTATGTGTGCCACTTATTTCAAGAAGTTTATGCTTTCATTGTATAATAGCTGAGGCTCTAAAACCTATACGGCTTTTGGTTACATCATTATCAATCTGTGTTTGTCCCAACTATTTGGACTTGGCTACATAAATTTTCTATTTCCATTGACCCATATAGTAAGATTTAGTTTCATGTTCATGGGTTTTGACAAATATGATGTTGACTATCTAGGCCTAAAAGAACCCTTTATCTTTTTCCATCTGGACTTAGGACTCATTGACAGTTTTGGTAAGCAAACATATATGTGACCCTTGTTAAGTTTTAAATTGGACAGTAAACTAGTTATATTTTTCTTGTTAACAATGTCAAGTTGTCAACACATGCTAATAAGATAATTCACGTCTATCACATAATGAATATTCAAATGCCAATAAGATACAATCTTTTAAGACAACTGATGAATGGAACATATATTGATATTCAGAAACTAAACATTGATGCACAAATTTGTTTACCTTTCTTTACGAAGGGTGGTAAGATATAATCACACTGTCAATGAATTTCTGACATTCCTTGTCTTCTATGAACATTAAGATACAATCATGGGACCTTCTATTGGAGACTACTAACTAGCCTTTGGTAGCAGATTCAATAATAATTAGGTCAAATCAAAGGTTTTAAAACTAGCCTTTAGTAATAATTGGGTCAAATCAAAGGTTTTAGTAAAAGTTTGCAAGTTGCTTGTAATTGAGTCGTAGTGTATATGAAATATTTAAGGACATCCACAATGTATATGAATATTTTTGAGATTATTTAACATTAATTTTATTCATAAAAAAATGCATTTTAATCACATTTTTTTTAAACCTACTTCATAATAATACAATATGTAACCCAACACCGCCTAAGCCACCACCTAGAACAAAATTAAATTTCTGACATTTGTCTACAAAGCATGTAGTGATCCATGCAAGAAGTTCCAACAATTTATATGCAAAATTAATAATCATTTTTAGTAAATATAATGAAGGTTGAATCGAGCTTCAAAGTGTGAATTGTCTTGCTGATTTTGTAAATATTGTATTGAATTGTGAATCGTAACATATCATAACATTTATGTATATTTTAAGTAAAAAATTACCTTTCTAAAATTTATAAAAGTGTTAGATTTAACATAATATGATTAATAGAGCACATTGTCACAAATAATATAATTTATTATAGAACTAAATATCCTAAAGGTCATATTGTTAGAATAATGTGATTAAAACTTTCATTTATCTTTATATACAATTTAAATATACATAAATAATCGTTAAAAAGAAATATCATAATCACTCCATATCCCCATTTGAGATGTCATCATCCTTATCTTGATGGCATAACTATTTCCTTCTTTTTCCTCTTCAACTTTTTTCGTAATAATTGTACTTGCCTACAAAGGAAAGAGGCCTTAATGTCTTGGTTAACAGGTTAGCAAGTCATCAATGTTGGTTACTAAGGATAAGGGCAGGGAGATATGGACATCTTATTGTTGAAGAGGCTTGAAGAATAGGAGAGGGTTGTTGTCTATGGTGGAAGATGCTTGAGGAATATAGACATCCATTAATGTTGCAGAGCATGAGAGCGGAGAGACTTCCTCTAATGAACGTTGATTACTAAGGGAGCTCAAGGAATACAAACGCCAGTGTTGGCATCCTCTTGTCAATGATTGATTATTGAGGACAGGTGTTGAAATATGTCCTTTGGTCCAAGATGCATCAGGAAGAAGCCACTAAAGCTTCAAACAACTCTGATCACTTGAGAGATGTTCATTGATGGTTCAGGATAACGAGCCACTGTTGAAGAAACAACATTTGATGAACAAAGGGTCATAGAAAATAAGCCGACATCGAAGAAGTAACCTTTGGAAGCAAAGAGTCGAAGACAATACGATGTGTGAAGGATCGAAGATGAATCATCAAATAGAATAACACATGAGATTTTTCAAAGCCTAAATTAATTGCGTGGAACAAATTATTTACAATTACATTTAATTAATGGATAAGTTCAAGAATCAGTTGATTGACATTGAATCAGGTTGGAATTGTATTGAGTCAGACCGATGTTTGGCACAAACAATTCACCTATATGGTTTGAATCATTTTGGGTGCAAATCCAATTAAATTGTGCCATTTGAATTGTGAATCATACGATTCTGATAACCATGAACTTAGTAATAAAGTTCTCAGTTATCTCACTTACTCCCTCTCTGTACTAACTTTTGCATTATTAGTTTCTATGGCATAGTATAAATGATTTTTTATTTTTCCTAGACTGTTAATTAGCATTCAAAACTTTTGCTACTAAAGTTTATGTAAAACTTCACCTAGATGCAGCATCTGTTTGTTCTGAATCACCTAATGTCATTCGTTTGCACTCATGAATAGTTTATAATTGGCTCCAATTAGCTTGTGTCTGTTTGAGAGGAGGAAGGGAAAGAAAGAAAAGAGTGTTGGAAGGGAAGAGAGGAAGGGAGAGGGGAGAAATCTCCTTTGTTTTGTCTCCTTGAAAAGAGAGGAATGGAATCATAAACTTAATAATTTCCTTGTATAGTAGCCAAGGTTCTAAACTTAGAATCAAACTTAGAATCTTGGTGAAACCTTTAAATTTTTGTCATTCCCAAAACATGCAGGGTTAAGCAGGTCTTTTCAGCACTTTCCTTTTTTCCATTCCTCTCCCACTCACTTTTGGAAGGAAAGAAAGGTAAGGAAAGAAGCTTCAAATTGTTCCTTTCCCCTCCTTTTGTTCTTCTACTGAAGTAGATAAGACTGCTTTTCCTCCCTTCCATTTATTTGGGTCCCTTTCCCAAGTAGAGACAGCATTAAAGATAAACTAAATCTGTCATCTAACTCTTCTTTCAGTATTCATAAACTATGTTGTAAACTGTTGGATTGGACTTTGGGCTGCCAAATTGAAGATGAAAGAAATATTGATTGCACATGGATATATGATGCACTGAAGCTCATATATACGTTGGTATGCACAACTGCATGGACTTTTTAAAAAGTAATGGTCAAGTCTAATAGATTTATATAGACTGGTTGAGCCAATTGATGGTTGAAGCATCAAAATTTGCTTGTGCTCTGGCTGTTTAATCTTTTATAAGGTGCATATCAATCCAGTTACCTAATAACATCAACAAAGCATTTCACCCTTTTGAGGTTTGAACCACTGGATATGGATATGCAGCTACATGGATGGCTTAACATAACACTCGCCCATCAGAAAATACTCAAATGAACTTCAGTTTATGTAAAGAAGACAGATGTTAACATGATAATCCAACTCAGGCTATCATTTGCAATGCATTAGATGTTTTCCCTTTTGTAATGATTAACGACATGCAATGCATCTCCTTTTGACCGTTTGATCTTGAACATTTTCTCGTTCTCTATGATACATATGTTAAACTGCAGTTGCATGCCACACCTCTCTGTGCCAATGGTTTTACGCAATGAAAGAAATTAGAATTTTAGTTCCTCTCCTATTGCCGTGCTAGCTTCCTAGCTGATCCACTATTTTCTGTCACCAGGGCACTCATGCGTTTTCATACAATGAAAATGGAGGAAATAAATAAGATCATAAAAGAATTATGGCAGCAAACATATAGGGGCCAGGATATAGATTACATTAGTATCCACTCCGATTCCGAAGGTGCTGGGAGTCGGTCATACAGCTACAGAGTAAGGACAATAATATTAATTAAAAGTTTAAGCAACAATTCTAATCTGTGGTGATTATTCAGGTCCTGATGCAGACTGGTGAAACCGAGCTTGAGATGAGGGGAAGGTGCAGTGCTGGTCAGAAGGTGATTTCTTTTATTTTGCTTTGTTATTTCTTTTTTGTATATTGTTTTGTAGATGTCAAATTTAATCACTGATTGATAAGTTTGGGAAAGAAATATACTAGTATTCTTCAATTGCATAACTGTGATTCATTTTGTCTAGTTTGACAATTAGAATAATTTTTCTTATGTTATGTTGATTTTTCAGGTTCTTGCTTCTCTTATCATAAGATTAGCGCTCGCTGAAACATTTTGTCTAAATTGTGGAATACTTGCACTGGATGAGCCAACCACCAACTTGGATGGGCCAAATGCGGAAAGTCTAGCCACTGCTCTCGTAAGGTAATTTATCATCACGGAAGCGATAGTAGTTATACCGTAGATAAGTTGCCACCGTTCACTATTAAATTCTATCATTGCTTGATTCTCAGAATCATGGAAGACAGGAAGGGTCAAGAGAACTTTCAGTTGATAGTCATTACACATGATGAAAGATTTGCTCAACTGATCGGTCAGCGCCAGCATGCCGAGAAATATTATCGGGTCACCAAGGACGAGCAGTAAGCTTAAATAGTTGCTTTTTCTTTTGTCTTTTGTTATGGTGTTCTTCCTCTGCTCATTTAAACTTTACTGTTCCAGTCAACACAGCATTATTGAAGCTCAAGAAATTTTTGATTGATTTTGTTGCGTCAAGATGGAGAATATTCGTCAACAAAAATCTCTTAGTCGAATGTTATCAGTCGGCCTATCTCAAAACAATTTACAGATGAGCAAAAGTGAAATAAAGACCAGTATCAAGGCTTTTGTTTTGGATTGGTGAGTTCTGGTTGAGTTTTGTTTTTTGTATTCAAGAACCTACTGTAAATAAGTAGGTTTTTAATTAATCGAGTTTCCAAACAATTTACAGATCAGCTGAAGTGAAACAAAAACCAGTATCAAGGCTTTTTTTTTGGATCGGTGAGTTCTGGTTGAGTTTTGTTTTCTGTATCCAAGAACCTACTGTAAATATGTTTTTAATTAATCTAGTTTTAATTGATACACTGGCTGCATTTTGGATCAGCAGTTATCTATTTTGTCTTCATAATTTGTGAGTTTTATAATGTAAATCATAAGTTTAGACATCATCCAATGTTATTATGACTCGTGCTAATTAAATATGCGCTAATCTACAAAATAACAGATGCACGAAAAAGAGGGGAATGATGATCTTGCACTTGAGTTCACGGAGCTTGTGCTGGTATCGTCGAAGGAGTTGCTCAGGTTTAAGAGTGCCTTGGTGAGCTTGTCCTCCGTGACTTGATTGGGCTTCTCCTGAAGCTCCTGTAGTGTCGAGATTATTAATTCCAGTCTGTTGAGATTTTGCTCCGGTCATTCTGAAATAATAAGACAATAAATTAATATTGACAAAGCGTCAGTTAATTGATTGTCTTTCCCTTCAATGTGTTCAAAATTAATAGCTATTCTTGCGCCGGTAACATAGTCGGTGAATGCTAGCCAACGAACTCTGGATGGCTTGTTGTTGGCAGAATTGCCAAAGAAACTTATAATTGTCTGGCAGTATGTTCTGATTGTAAGCTCTTTTTTGTCAATGAAATAAATTTTTAATGCTTCTAAGGAATTCATGACTGCATGGATTTCTGCATCTATTGTTGATTTTATGGGATTAAACTTTCCATTGGCATAGGCGCCAACTTTCTCAGATGTTTTTGGGTCATATTTGCAGCGTTTCCATTTGCATATGCCTCCTCATCTTTTCATGCAACCGTCAACTTCAAGTATAATGAAGAATGTAGGTCAGGGAGTTTCTGGACTAGGCTTTTGATTTGTTTCACCAAGGCCCAGTCCTGGCAATTCATCCTTTTATCTCCTGTTGGGCTTGTCTTCGCATATAGTGGACTTAATAACTTTTTTAAATTCGGGATATAATTTCTGGCATAGTTTAGAAGTCCCAACCATGTTCTTAAGCCTTTCTTTGAAGTTAACTCCTCATCCTTGAATTCAACAATCTTGGTAATAATATAAGGTTGTAACTTGATCCTTTTTTCACCAATAACTGGGCCTAGGAATTCAATCTCTGGTACAACTATCTTCATTTTTGTTGGGCTTAGGACTAACCCATTATGTTGACAGATCTTCAACATATTCTGTAAATGCTCCGCATGCTCCTTTTCATTTTTAGAGAAAATCAGGATATCGTCGATGTAAACTGCAATATAATCTTCCGTTCCCTTGAAACAGTTATCCATTTTTCTCTGGAAAATTGCAGGGGCATTCTTTAAACCAAATGACATTACTAGTCATTCATAGAGACCATCTGGAACCCAAAATACTGTCCACTTGATGGAGTCTGGATGCATTGCTACCTGGTGGAAGTCACTTTTTAAGTCAAATTTGGAATAAATTTTGCTGTTACTAACCTTTTTCAGGATTGTATTTATTCCAGGCAGGCTATACTGATCTTTGTTGGTAAGATCATTTAGGCGTTTGTAATTGAAAATCATTCTTTCTTTGCCTTTGACTTCCTTTCCTGTTTTTGGGTCAATTGTTGTTCCAGAATTGATAATTATTGATGTTGTTCGATGCCTGCTCTTGCTTGGTCTTATAACTTTCAGTTCTAATAGAGCCTTGACATGCTTAGAAAATGACTCCTTTTGCTGGGGAGTTAGGTGCTTGAGAGGCCTGTCTTCAATAATAAAATCAGGATTCTTGATATCTAACTGACAGACAACCTTGTTCTTTGACCAGTGCCTGAGGGGATCTTCCCTTATGTATCCCTGGTCTCGCAGCTTCTTCAGAAGGGGACTAAATTGTTCCTTGAAATTCTTCTGGGACTGCCCTGTAGAATAGTGAATCATTTCCTGGATCTGTATATATTCTTCTTCTTCTAGATCCAATTCTGCTATGGCTGTTGTAGGTGACACAGAAGATAAGGTATTAATAGTGGTAAGATTTTTGTAAAAAGTCACCACGTTTCCTTCTATTCGAACCCCTTCATGCATGGCTCGTATAAAATTGCAACCGACAATCATCTGGATGTTGTCGCCAAGCACCATTGAAAAATTGTAGGTATAGGGGATTCTAAAGATGTTTTCCCCTATGAACATTCTACCTTGTTTCAGCTTCTTATTGGCAGTTTGCTATGAGTTGATGCCACTAAAATGTACCACGAAGGTGTTTTCTTCTAGTGCTTTGGGTGGTACTGATCTTTGATCAACGTAGCAAGTAGTAGCCCCGGTATCCAGGATGACCTTTAGGGAAAACTTCGGGATTCCTGGGATATCAATATCAATTTGCAAGATGTAAAGCATATTCTTTATTAACCTGGGGCCTTTCATTTCTTGAGTTGCTGCTATTTTCTTTTCTTCCAGTAGCATATTAGCTTGTTTTTCCATAACTTCTTCCATAATTTCTTTTCCCTTATCAAGCTATATAAAATCTTCAACCAGGATTAGCTTTTCATACTCCTTTTTATAGAATTCGACTTCTTTCTGAAGCCTCTCTATTTCATTTTCACACCAGGAGATATAATATTGTTGCTCCTGTATAAGCTTTCTTGGGAATAATGGGGTCGGTGCTGATGGTGTAATAGGGACTTGTTTTTGGAAATAGTAAGGTCCGCATAGGTTGCATGCAGTAATAAAACATAGAGGGCAATGAATCCTGACCCTCTGCATTGTCTTTCTTTTGCAGCACGTGCAATCACTTGGTTGCGGTGGTTTTACTAGCTCGTTGTGGTGCCATTCATGTTGGCAATTGAGCTGCTCATCGGTCACCTTAACTTGAGGTCTATACTCGCCATCTACCTGCCCTAACATAAAGTTAGACTCATTAGATATAGTTAGGGTTTGGATAGACCTGTGAAGATCTTCGTTATCTTCTTCCCCTTCAGAGATGCTGAATATTGCGTCACTTTGATCTTCTCCTTCTTGGACTGATAAAATATCACAATCATCAGGAATGTCTAGTTGCTCAAATATAGCAACCCTTTTGATATTGCGATGCTCATTCGGGCATTCTCTAGTAAAGTGACCTTCTTGGCCACATAGATAACATTTGCACTTCTTGTTCCCGACTAAGTGCTTGAGTTTCTCAATTCTTGCATGAGATGCATGGGGTTTACCTTTATAAATCTTTAACTTTCGTATCCCATATTTCTTTGGATGTTGTTTGTAATAGCTAGGTATTGGTATCTGGCTGCAGAAGGATAAATTTTTGAGAGCTCTTTTGAATGCGACATCTTTGCGCTCTTGCTCTAGAAATTTGTAGGCAAATAAGACTCTGGGAACTACTCCGAATGTAAGTCCAGGATATTTGTCATCAAAGGCTTACTTTATCCTATTTCTAGAGTCTCTAGACATTTTAAGCCAAAAATTTTCTGATAACTCCAGTCCTATGTATAATCTTCCTGTTTTAGCAGCAATCCTCATATATTCATTCATGTATTGAACAATATCCTTCATATTGTCACATGACAGCTTTTCAATGTCTCTATAAGATGAATCTTGAAGGATCGTAGAACCTTGAGCTGGGTCTTCCAGAGAAAAGACTCTTCTCATTTGGGAGAGGATGTTTTGCATTCCCTCCCTTCCTTCTCCTGTTGCTATAAGTGCTTCATATTTCGTGGCATATTGCATGTGCCACTGTATCCACGTTAATTTTTCTATTTCCCCGAGAAGATTTTCCATATACTCTATTTTGTCCCTGGGGTCTGTGAAGCCTTGACTTGCAACATGGTTCTTTGTGATTGACTCCCATCTAGAAAAGGCGTCATGAAATAAGCCAAACTGTTCGGGAATAACAAACATGGCTCCTCCTTGTTGTTGTGCTGAAGGGAGTGTCCATAACTCATTATTCTGACCACTTCTAAAATGGGTATTTGGTGGTTTTAGTTCTTGGATAGGTTGAGGCCAAATGGGTATTTGGTGGTTTTAGTCCTTTCTTCTCCATTAAGTCCTGTAGGCTTGTGTATTTGTGTTCCATTTGTTGCTCTGGAGGTAGTAACTTTTGGAATATTAATGGTTCTTGGACTAGTTGTGGAATTCTGAAGCCGCTGCTGCTCCTCTCAGTTGGAGTTAATATTGAGGCTTCATAAATATCAGGATTAGCAATTTGCTCAAGAATTAATTGAGCTATGCGATCTCCTTGTTGTATATATACCGCTTCATCAGAATGATTGAATATCATAATTTTAATTTCTCCACGGTAATCGCAGTCAATGACGCCAGCTCCAACGTCAATGCCAAGCTTTCATGCCGTGCTTGACCTTGTCGCTATCCTGCCATAAAATCCCCATGAAATTTCCATACTAAGGCCGGTTGAAACCAGGCCTCTGCCTCTGGGCTTTATAAGACATTTCTCGCTTGCTGATAAATTCATTCCTACACACCCTGAGTTGATCTATTAAATAATATGACATTTAGAACGAGCCTTAGTAACTGAACATATGGGTTGCTGGTATGCTTTATTCCTCAAAGAACGAGTTCGAAAGAAAGAAGGCTGACTTTGTTTTATTTTTCTTATTTTTTATATAATTCTGGTTTTTGGATTTTATATGATTAATTTAGGAGATAGATGATTTTCCTTTTCGATTCCGAATAAATTTAGAGCATAGTTTATGTATATTTAAATTATAGTAGTTGGAATTGTTATAATATAATATTATTAATATTAATAGAATTTAAGTATAGATATGATAGCCCATATGAATTATAATTGTTATAATAATATTAAAAATATTTTACTTCTACATTAAATCAAAGATAACAAGGATATTTTAGAATGTGTTTTTATTAAATGAGAGATGTTTATCCTTTATTATTTTAGAATTGATGTTGTCAAAAAATTGAGCCACCTCAATTTTTTTTTATTTTGACATTTAATTGTTTGAATTAATTAATTTAGATGATTCATTCGATCTTATAAATTTTTTTTATCGATTATTAAAATAAATTAAAAAATATTTATAAAAATATATTTAATTACTTTTTTATTAAAAAAATTTATAATATATTACAAATTTAATTTTTAAATAAATGATTAATTGTTTAAAGATCTTAAAAGTAAGGATGTGTCAAAACTTTTAAATTGACACTAACAGAATCGAGACTTCGAAGTTGAAACTCCTAAGGTTAGGTTGGAACCCTCGGAATGAAGACTTTTTAGGCTGAGACCTTTTCCGTTGGGACTTTTAAGATCGAGACCTCTCTAGGTTAGGATCTTCGAAATTTGTTATTTAATTTTTTTTGAAGGCTTGACTAAATGAAAATAAGGTAAAAATAAGGAGCGCTCATTTTTATTAGAATCATTAAAAGAATATTTTTTGATTTTTTTTTTAATCAAAAGAGGGTTCCACTCGTCATCTCTTCTCATAAATGATACAATTATCTTCATGCATTATTCGATCTATTTTGATTTTTTTTTAGAGTTGAAGTCGTTCATTTTTAAAAGAAAATTAAATCGGACGCACCCCTTTGAATTCTCCTTTTGTTTCAAAATCTATCCAAAAATCTCTTGCTCGGCAGACGCTAGTCCCATCCCATCTTCGTCGATCAACTCTATTGATCACTTAACTATTTTCAATAATAAAAAAGGCACGCTCCATTATTGTCCTCACGCCTTGACTGGTGTCTGGTGGCATTATTGTCCTCACTCCTTACCTCGGGACCAGGCAGTTAAAAGTTTTATATTATTTAATTTAAAACCCACACTGCAATTTATTTTTATTTATTAAAACCTGCATCTTCTTCTTCTCCGGCGGCATTCAGCGGAAATTACAGATTTGCCAGCTTGCGGAGGCCGTCCAGCAGCCCCGCGGCGAAGCCCTCCTGCTTCTCCTTGTCCAGAAGGAACTCCCTCCACTTGGCGTGCTTCTCCTTCACCTCCTCGCTCGCCGTCACCTCCCTCACCGCCGCGCACACCGCCTCCCTCGTGAACCCCCCGTCCTCCTCCCTCCTCTCCACCTCCACCCCGATGCCCATGTCCCCCGCGAACAGCCTCGCGTTCAGGTACTGGTCCCCCTTCTGCGGCAGCATCGCCAGCCCGCACCCCGCCGCCACCGCCTCCATCACCGAGCTCAGCCCCGCGTGGCACAGGAAAACACCCACGCTGTCGTGCCGCAGGATGTGCTGCTGCTGGACCCACCCGTTGTGGACCATCCCCCGCCCTTTCACCCGCTCCTCCCACCCTTCCGGCAGCAGCCGCCCCACCTCCTCCCCCTTCGCCTGGTTCAGCACCGCCAGGAAGGGCTTCCCCGTCATTTCTAGCCCCAGCAGCAGCTCCCGCACGCCTTCCTCACTCAGGAACGTCTCGCTCCCGAAGGAGCTGAACACCACCGCGCCGGCTGGGAAGCCGCCGAGCCACTCCGCCCAGCGCGGGTCTAATTCCCCTGTCGGTGGTTCCGGCGTGATGGGCCCCGCCAGCAGCACTGGTTTCCCGTGCTCCCTCGCCACGTAGTCGATGTAAGGCCCTTCCATCTCCGCGCAGGTCTTCGCCATGATGGCGCTGCTGCGCGACAAGCACGCGAGCGCCCGCTCGAAGACAGAGGCTCCCGCGATGGTCCGGAAGATGTAGAGGAAGTCGGCCGCCTGGTAGGCCGGCACGCCGCGGATGGAGGAGGCCTCTGGGAACTTCGCCGGCGGGGACTTGAGGTCCTCGACGGAGGGGTTCGGCCCGTGGAGCCGTCGGGCTGGGGCGGTGAGGTAGGCGGTGGAGACGGCGGCGAATACGGAGAAGAACACAGCGCGGACGCCGAGCGGCTCCGCGACCTCCGGCAACCACTGCATGGCGAAGTCAAAGACGGCGACGTGGGGACGAAGCTCGCGAAGGATCGCGTCCACCTGGGGACGCGTCCCGTCGACGGCGAGCTTCAGAAGCTCCACAGCAGGGGAGTCGGAGGGGAGGTCAGCGGTGCTCTCGACTCCCGAAGGGAGTCCCGGGATCGCGGGCAGGTGCAGCGTCACCACGGAGACGAAGGACGAAGAGGGGAGCAGCGACCGGATGCGCGCCACGTTGGTGGCGGCGGAGAGGAAGGTGACGCGGATGTTCCCGGCGGCCGCGGCGGAGAGCTTGGTGGCGAGCTGGAGGAAGGGGCTGATGTGACCGAAGGCGAGGTAAGGGAACATGAGCACTCGGAGAGGATCAGTGGAAGATGATGATGCGTCGTCGGCCGCCATTGATCGGTGGTCGTCGGATCGATATCGCAGCGATGTCGGTGGGATGGCGTCGTGGTGTGCCGGGTCTTATCACGACGAGCATTCAATTGGAACGTACGGACGATGTGAGTCATTAATAATGTAGCCTAACTTCTGTGGCTCCTTTTTACCGCTGGCTAGTCGACCTTCTTCTCAGTTCTTCCACCGGCCATTCTCCTTTGGCTACCTAACCTTTCTCCCTTTTTTGTGGCAAAAATATGAAACGCCCATCCGTGCTCTCGCTAGTCCGTTTTAGGACCAATACGGAGGAGGTAAATCACGAGGATTAATCTAGCCAGTCCGAACAGTGACTAATGCATAAGGTGACAGGAACCTGACTTACCTAACCTTTCTCCCGTATCTAACCCAAGTGTTTCAACAAAAATGATGAATTAAATATCATTTATGATCGATCGATAAAATTTTATAATTTTTTTTATTAACTGAGAATAAATTAAAAAATATTTTTAATAAATGATCCAAAATTTAACATTTTATGATTAAATATTTTATTTAAAGATTTTTTTTATAAATATATTATAATTATAAATTAAATTATGAATATTTAAATAATATTTAATACTCGGTGGCTATATCATAATTTAAGAGGAATCTAAGTGTTTAAGAATAGATGATTTGGGGATCATGAGATTGCATGAGTAGATGATATTAAAGCTATGATCTAAGATGATGTAAATTTAGTTCCGGGATAATAGTGTAATGGTTAGGTCCTTCAATAGTTAATCAAGGGGTCTAAGGTTCAAATTTCAACTACGGCGTATTGCATGAAATTTTTTTTTTCAATGAAAAGCGGACCTTAAAATACTGGTCATTTGGATGGATTTCCATTAGTGCTTCCCGATTTACCCTGATGGTCGGTGGAAAACTTCAATTCGACGTTATCCGATCTGGTTAATCATTTTTTGTAAGATGATGTAAATTTAATATTCGATTTGATAAAAAATTATTTATATTTTTTTAATATATAATGTTAATTAAATAAATAAATATAAATAATTTATTAAATTAAACGAAGAAATTTGAATATATATATATAGAGTTTTATTAACTTGCATATTTTATCCTGTACAATCATATACAACTGCTGAGGTGGTCACCTGTACATCATTAATCAAAAAATATATGATATGTTTAATGATCAGGATTATGTCACCTCAGCAGGTGCACATGGTTGTGCAGGATAAGGTGCGTAAGCTATCAAAATCCTATATATATGTTCAACTAATTAACTCATTAACGTTCGCAAATAATATTTTTGAATTATGTTTATCGATAATTTTTTTATTAATATATTAAATAAATAAATTAAAATAAATAAATTTATATTATTAAATTTAATAATTAATTAAATAAATATAAACAATAAAAATTTAAAATAATCAAATAAATTTAAATTTAAAATTTGATAAAATCTAAACGAATTAAGTTTAAATAAAATTTTAAGTTTATAAAAAAGAAATTAAGGTAAACTTAACCAATTATTGTAACGGTGTCTCGATTTGAACACTGTAAAATTTCATTTGACGCGACTCGCTTACAATCTTAGGTAAGGCCAAGAACAAATAAAAATAAAAGACCATGAGGTAGCTGAGGAACGCGGGCAACTCAAGCGCTTAAAAGCTCAAGAGATTCAAAACTTGAGAACTAGGAAGCTTTGACGATTTGGACTTAGAGCTCGAACTGGCTTATAGCTCTGATGGGAGAGTTCAGAATGAAAAGTTGAAATGACTCAGTTCGAAAATGGCTTTGTTCAGACTGATTTAGCCTCAGAGGTCGGCCTCTTGACAAATATTTAATTTTTTCTTAAAATTAAATTGATCATTCAAAATTAATTAACGTAAATTAAATATTTCGTGCAACTAAAAAAAATTATATCGTAAGATAGAATGTTATGATTAAATTTTAATGATAGATTAGATATTTAAAATTTAAAATTTAATTATGTGATATATTACGAGAATGTATTTTTAATAAATAATATTTTTGAAAATATAAATTGTCAGAATAATTTTTTATTAATAATTGATAAAAAAATTCGATTGAATTGAAATAATCTCTTTAAAAGTAATCGAATAGAAAATTTAAATATTCTAATTAAAAAACATACTGTGACAGCTCGAGAATGTAAAGTTTGACAACATTTAGAATAAATAAATGAATGTATAATTTACATTTTATTTATTTATCTTTATTTTGTGATGATATGATTGTGACGGCCGGAGAGATGTAAAATTTGACAACATCTCGAATAAATAAACGAATATATATTTTACATTTTATTTATTTACCTTTATTTTTTTATCTATCTATTTTCTTTAGAGTTTTTACTAAGCCTTAAAAAGAGTATTCGATGACATAATTCTTAAATAAATAAAACATTGAAGCGATTAGTAAAGTGATTTTGACTGCCACCTAACCATTATCATTCACACGACCGTTGACCGGTATGGACTGGCCGCACGTGCCGCTTCGCTCACAACAGCGACGGGGACTGGGATCCTGTCCAAACCAATTTCACATCTCCCGCGCGGGCAACGGAAGACCCGCCCATCTCAACCACTCGTACCTCCCTTGCCCCAGAGTAGCTTCGCTTTTTAGTGGGCCCCGTTTACCGAGCCTGGACGGGATCCCTACATAGAGGCGGGCCCCGCTGCCACCGTCGGTGACCGCGGCGACCACGTGCGGTGTTGCTTTTTCCTTCCTCCTGATTCGGATCCGATGCAAGTGACGCTGCAATTAGGTCGCCAAGGCAAGAGTTTTCGACTTTCCATTGGCAACGCACCGGTATCATGTGACGAGGCTTGCATTTAATCCGGAGGCCTCCGAATTCGGGTATCCTCTCACTGAATAAATTAAACTGCATTTCCGATTTTGCCCCTCCTGGCTGCTGCTGCCCCAATTAGATCGAGGAAAGAGTGCGAAAGGAGAGGGGAAGGAAGAGAGCGGGAGAGATCTCGTCGGCCGATGGCTCCTCCGCCGCCCAACCACGAGTTCCAAGAATGGTGGAACAAGGAGCGCCTCAAGGCCCATGTCTTCCTCTCGCCCTCCGCGCCTAAGTCGCCGCTGCTGGCGACCGCGGCCGGGTACGCCTCCTCCGATTCCACCGCCGTCGAGGTCGGTACCCCCACCACCCCTGCCGCGGGCGACAAGTCCCGCGGACGCAGCCCCCGTCAGCTGTCCTGGTTCCTCCTCCTCCGCCTCCTCGGCTCGGCTCTCATCCTCGCCTCCCTACCCTCCCGTCTCTTCGGCCTCCTCCGCACTGCAGCCCGGCGGATCTCCACACTCACCCACCGCCCCGCACCCGCCTCGCGTCTCTACCGCCTTATCCGAGGCTTCCTCGTCCTCGCCATCCTACTCCTCGTCCTCGAGCTGGTCGCTTATTTCAAGGGTTGGCACTTCAACCCCCCGTCCTATGCCTCGTCCTCCGAGGCCCTGGAATTCATCTACGCCAACTGGCTCATGATCAGGGTGACGTACCTGGCGCCTCCGGTACAGGCGTTGGCCAACATGTGCATTGTGTTATTTCTTGTGCAGTCGGTGGATCGGCTCGTCTTGACGCTTGGCTGCTTCTATATTAGACTCCGAGGCTTGACGCCCGTCGCATTGGTCGAGTATGGAAGTGCGGGGGATTTGGAAGGAGGAAAAACGATCGATGAGTATCCGATGGTTCTGCTCCAGATCCCGATGTGCAACGAGCGAGAAGTAAGCAGATATAGGTTCCTTCCTCCCATCGCTCTGATTATCTTCCAATCTATGCATCTTTTCCATTTATTTCTTCAATTTGTTACCGTCGCTCTTATATTTTTCTTTTTCACTCACTTTTCTTTGTTATATTTATTTATTGTTCTTTTAACTTTCTTCCTTGGTTGAAAACTTGGCGCGCGCGCACGCGCACACACACACACACACGCATGAAGATTATTGTGCAAAGAAAATGGCCAACAATCTATAAGAGTTAGGCACGCATGGATAAATACTCTTTTTGATCAGCACAAAACTACTTATTACCATACCTCAAGCAGTGCAAATCAGTGATCTTCAAAAATTGTTTAGTGTATTTAAAGATGATCTTTATTTGTTCAACAAAATTGCGAAGATCAACCACCAAACCGACAAACTTCGGTTTAACCTTCTATCAAGTTGCTTAAATAAACTGAAAATGATCAGTTTACCCAAGTGTATATTTTAAGATAATGTGATGTTCTAGATTTTGTCCATTGTAATACTTTTGGTTAAATTTTAATCTAATTTTCCCATTATATATTGCTCTCCTAATTTGTTTTATAACACAAAACTTCATTTTAATTGCTTCATGATTCACCCTCCTTGATGTATGAAGTGAAGTTTTTACTACTATAATTTTCTTCCAAGTAATAGAATATTTAATTATCGCTTAAAGCTTTATACTTTATATGCTAGCTTTTACTTGTGTATCTGTGTGCTGATTGCTCTTGTTTTTCCTTCATATCTTTTAATTTTCGTAACCATTTATTGCATAGCCTGGTTATTTGGTTATTTCTCCAAGTCTTATCTAGTTGATATGTTTTGTGACTTTAGCTAATATCTGTTAGTATCAAGAAAGAATTGGAAGTTTGCTTATAGATCACAGAGTGAGTTGTAGTGAGCATAAGTGTAGTTGACAATTATCTTGCTGAATGCACACTTTGAGCTAATATGATATCTTTAAATTTTAAACCCATGTCAACGCAAATATTCTCTGATTCTGAATGGTATTACTTCTGGAAGATATCTATAGGCACCAAAACTGTACTTCTTAAGGCAGCTAAAAGTTTTAAAATTTTCCTTGTGCCATGTGACATCTGAATAATTGTTTAGTAAAATTTGTTTTGTATCTAAATAATGAGATTAAAGTTTATGAAAACTGGAAATATTGTCATGTCTTTGGAGCATCCAAGTATATGCCTTCCCAAAATTTCTATGGATATATCTTCTATGGCAAATTGTACTGGTGACAGTTTAAGTCATTGGATCATAGTAGATGGTCTCTCCAAGTATATGCCTTTCAAATTTTTCTAGGGCATATATCTTCGATGTCATATTGCGAGGATGTCAGTTTAGGTCATTGGATCATAGTAGTTGGTCTCATAACCATGAACTGATAAATGTGAACTTAACACAATTTGTTTAATTTTATATGTTAGTCAACTAAACATGACATAATCTTTACATGGGTGGCATGACATAACCCACCTATTATGCAGTGTTTTAAATGGCAGTTGAGGTGGTCGCCTAGGCAGGAGGCATACCTCCACCGCCCCGCATTTGTGAAAGGCAGTGGTTTAGGCAGCGGGACGGTCAAAGTCAACTTAGGTTAAAAAACCTATGCGTTAGTGATATCAAAACAACCAACGTCCGTTCGCTTCCTTCCTCCTTGAACTGTTGCTGGCGCCATCTCTGCTGCCCGCTGCCACTGCCGCCATCGTCTGTTGTCGTTGTTAGGTTAGACTTTTATATATTTTGAATCCGGCACGACACAAATGAAAAACCTAACTCGAGGTTTCGACGTTTTGTGATTCGGACTTGTTGCCAGACTCGGGTGACGCGTCAAGGCTTGTTGCTGGACCTGGGCGATGTGTCTGGGCCCATCGCTGGGCTCAAGTGACGCGTCCGGGCTCGCGCGACGGGTCTGGACTCGTCGCCGGGACAGGCGACGCGCCTGATGCCGAAGACGAAACACCGAACCGAACAAAGATAGGTTTTTTTTTTGAACTTAGGATTTAATCGAAACTTTAGATTAATAATTTTAATCAACTTCTAGCTATGATTGAGATAATTTAAATAGGGCTGGCGGGGGCGCTGTGGGCGAGCGTTTCACCTTTTACCACCATGAGATAATTTAAATAAGTTTAATTAAAGCTTAATAAAATTATCCTATTAATTTAATATATATATTTTAAAAAATAGATTAACTTATTTGTACCTTATATAAATTGTATTGTATTGTATGAAGCTTATTTATGCATGAACATCATAAAGAACGATGACTATTTATAATATTATGTATAAAAATAGTAAAAAAAAATTCAACAACCTAGGCACCGCCTAGGTGGTGAGCAGTACCGCCCTGCCACCGCCTACTGTCTACCGTCATTTATAACACTGCTATTATGTAGATGGACTGTATGATGAATACACCATTATGCCTAACCCATACCCACAAAATTATATGCAAAGTCACAGGTGCACTGCAAAGACTTCTCTGTTGACTCACAAAAATTGTGATGTGGTCATAATGAAATAATCCTGGTGGCACTTGAATGCCTGACTTCAATTTTTAAGTCTTCTGATATCAAGAAAAAAAACTAAAACTAAATATAATAAAGAAAGAAAGAAGATAGTAAAGTAGTTTCTCTCACCATTGCCAGTCTGATTATGCAAGTTGTTTAGCTTATACTCAACTCCTATTTTACAACTTTCATTAGAATGGTTTAATACACAACAACCATCCTTAAACTGAACCTCTGAAATATTGCATACGGAAAGCCATGTCAGAGTTATAAGATATAAGAGTAGTGCCTTGATTCTTATTAAAAAAAGTAATCTATCTTATAATGTTTTAATGCTTTCTATTAGAAATTCAAACTACTCTGGAATGTCCGAGGAAATATTTGAAGATGATTATTCCTCTTTCTTCCATTTCTTAATGGAATGCTCTTCACTGTGTGCCTTTCTTGTGTCTTATTCTAGTTGTATTAAATCCAAATTTGACTCATGTTTATTTGTATTTTGTTGTACCATTTGCATGCCCTTGCAATCCAGAATGTTGTGGCCATAATTATCAAAATTGATTACAACAAATGTTCTAACTTCTTAAGAAGAATGTCTATTATAGGTCATTACATATCCAATTATTAATAATGCAATGTACAAATAGTGACATTTATTAATATGAAATTAATGAATATAAATTATAACCGATAATAGGATCATTGTGTAGATACTCAATAGCAATAGATTTTCAATAATTTTTTAATAAAAATGTTATTATTTAATATTTTATGTTATAGGATGTAGTTGGACCCATCATTGTGTTCAAATTGTTTTTTAGTTGAAAAGGGTGGATTTAGTTGAAGGAAGGGAAGTCTTATGGTCATTGTTGATTGAGAGAGGTATTACTTTCTCTCTGATCTACAATAATGAATAGAAATATAAGTGAGACATTGAGTCTAAATAGTGATGATAAGGTTGAACTAGTAATTCTTGATCTTGCAGTGAATCTTGAATTATGGTGAGAGTACATAATTTAATAAGATGAAGACTCTCTCTCCTTCCCATCTTTGGTTCTCTAAGAATTAAGCTGGGATTAATAGGAAGGCTAGATCGATCAAAGTTTTCATAGCTTTCTCAAGTTGACTAGATTTTTAACTTATTTTCATTCATTTATACACTCCATTTATCAAATTTCAATTGATTTCATCAATATCATAATATAATCTAACTAATTCCTAACTAATTCTCTGAGTTCCTAGGTTTTTCTAAACTTCTCCTCAATCTTTGTGGGATGCCGATTTCTTCAAAATAAAAAAATAAAAAAAATCAGGTTGCTTGTGGTTGATATTTTGAATACCATTGTTTTAAACTGCTAGTTCTTTTTTCTGATCATGTATTATCATCATCATCAAGCCCAAGTTGTATTTGTCCCAGCTATTTGAGTTGGCTAAATGAGTATTATCCTTTAGTGAGCTGGAGCTCTATGCAAGATTATATCACTAGTATTAAATTAAAGTAATTAAATATTTTTATTACATTGACTAATTTAACCTATATATAACAAATTTTTATCTGTTATAAGCATTTTTTCCTTTCCCATAGTATATGTATGTTTATGAATATTCATTACTTCAAATACAAGAAACTACCAGTTATTTTGTTGAAAAAGGTGGATGTTACATTTGTTTACTATGATTAGTTCAATCCTGAAACAGGTTTACCAACAATCAATAGCAGCAGTCTGCATCCAGGATTGGCCAAGGGAGAGAATGCTAGTTCAAGTATTAGATGATTCTGATGATGTGGAAGTCCAACGCCTTATAAACACTGAAGTGCAAAAATGGCAGCAGAAAGGTGTACATATCGTATATAGGCATCGCCTTATTCGCACAGGCTACAAAGCAGGGAACCTAAAATCTGCCATGAACTGTGATTATGTGAAGGATTATGAATTTGTCGCAATATTTGATGCAGATTTTCAGCCAGCACCTGATTTCTTAAGAAAGACAATCCCACATTTTAAGGTATCTTTTTTTTTCTCATCTGAGGAAGTTGAACACAACATTTCTGCTAAGTTGGAGTATCAAGGTTGAGAAGTGATGACATGATTTAACCTGAATTCATGCTCAGAAATGAGAACACGATTTTATCATGCTTTTCCTGGCCATTGAAATTCTCGAAAGTCATTATTGGTTTTAACAAATAGACGAATGCACCTTGAAGTATTTGTGAATAGTTTTCAGACCTCCAAATTGTTTTCTGATATCTCGAAGGCTAAGTTTAACAACTTTTTTCAACGTGCTTATAGCCTTAATTTAATGGTAGATGATTGTAACTCTGTCCTGATTTTATTTCTTCTTGAATATTTTCTGTAGGGTAATGATGATGTAGCACTTGTACAAGCTAGATGGTCCTTTGTAAACAAGGATGAAAACCTTCTCACAAGGCTGCAGAACATAAATTTGTCTTTCCATTTTGAGGTTGAACAACAAGTCAATGGGATATTTATCAATTTCTTTGGCTTCAATGGAACAGCTGGAGTATGGAGAATAAAAGCTCTTGAAGAGTCTGGTGGCTGGTTAGAGAGAACCACTGTTGAGGACATGGACATTGCTGTCCGTGCTCACCTTTGTGGTTGGAAATTTGTTTTTCTCAATGATGTCAAGGTAAAGTTCAATTTTTTTTCCTATTTATTTTAATTCTTGTATGAATTCTTATTGACAGTGTATTTCCTTGAAATTAATTGTGCAGTGTCTTTGTGAACTGCCAGAATCCTATGAGGCTTATAAGAAACAGCAACACCGGTGGCATTCAGGTCCAATGCAGCTTTTTCGTTTGTGTTTCTTTGACATCCTTCATGCGAAGGTGAGGTCTCCTCCAGTATATCTGTTCAAAGGACTTGAAATGACCAATTTTATTTAAAATTTTGAACTGATGTTGCTTCTCTCTATATGACAGGTAAGTCTCTTTAAGAAGGCTAACTTGATTTTTCTTTTCTTCCTCTTGAGGAAGCTGATCTTGCCATTCTACTCGTTTACTCTGTTCTGTATCATACTCCCTTTGTCGATGTTCCTGCCAGAAGCTCATTTGCCGGCTTGGGTTGTCTGTTATGTCCCTGGTATAATGTCTGTCATGAGCATACTTCCAGCACCAAAGTCATTCCCGTTTATAGTTCCATACCTTCTTTTCGAGAACACAATGTCTGTGACCAAATTCCATGCTATGATATCTGGACTTTTCAAATTTGGAAGTTCATACGAATGGATAGTTACTAAGAAGTTAGGAAGGTCATCAGAAGCAGATTTGGTTGCATACATCCAAAAAGATCCCGAGCCTATTGTAGAAAGTAGCATCCACAGGTCATCCTCCGAGTCTGGTCTTGCCGAGTTAAATAAATTGGACATCACTAAGAAGGCAGGGAAAGCCAAGATGAACCGCCTATACCGGAAGGAGCTTTCTCTTGCTATTATTTTGTTAATTGCCTCTGTACGAAGTTTATTGTCTGCACAGGGGATTCATTTCTATTTCTTATTGTTTCAAGGAATCACTTTCCTTGCTGTTGGGTTAGATCTCATTGGGGAGCAGGTAAGCTAAGCCTTGTTGCCTCACTCGGTTATGCCAAAAGGAATTCCAAGCAACAATCTTGTGTCATTCACAACTCCCGGCTTGACAATGCATGATCGAAATCACTGATGGAAAATCTTCTCTTGACTATCAAGGAGTCCACCGCGGGATCAATTGCTTTAAGCTATTCATTCTTTCAAATCTTCATTTTGTATATTTCACCTTCAGAAGAAGCCATGCTGATGCTGCCGAGTGGATCAAATATTGGCCCTGTGCTTCACTAAGAAGGTTGTATAACGCCCAACATATTCATTAGGTTTTCTTTCTTCCCATCCCCTTTTGTTTCTTATTTACGATTCAGATGGAGATACATAGTCGATTTTTTGTTGGTAAGTCGCTTATGTTTATTCCTATGACTCAGCAATCAGACTTAGCAAGATAGAATCATTTGTGACGTCTAGCTGTATTCATTCGCAATAAACTTGTAAGAATTAAGAGATTGAAATGGCTTCCATTTCCGAAAAGTTCCTGTTCATTTTACTTGATGTTCCTCTACTTGTCAGAATTAAGAGACTGCAATGCATTTGTCCTATCTCTGTTGAATGGGAGTGGTAAAAGGCCCTATCTTGATCTTCTATTGGTGGTCGATCACACATTGGCCATGCAGCATTATTTTTATGGCCTGAGTCGAGTATTAATTTTTTTATTTTTATAATATCTTATTATTATTTTAGCTAAAAGAATATCCTTTGTGAATCATTCATAATTTCTTATTCAATATGGTTCATATTTTCAATTTTCTATTTAAGGGTTTTTGGTAAGATCGTGTGATTCTACGATCTGATTTTGATTGATTCGATCTTGATCCCAAATAGATCTTGCGCAAAATTACGATTTTACATATTATGGTTGAACAACAAGTAATAATTTGAATAAGGGAAGGGAGAAGGTCGAAGGGACGGTTATAAATAATTATTATTGATGTGAAAAGAGAAATTATTATTGTGAAGAGAGGAAACCAAACTTACTGTTCTTATCGCTTGCTATTAGTGTCTAGAAAATGAAAAAAGTTAGTTGACTGGAAAAAAAAATAACGTTGTTATTGTCGTCGAAGAAGAATATAGCAGAGAGAAGAAGGAAGAAAATAAAGGGAGAAGAAAAAAAAGGAGAAGAAGTCGACGTCGTAAGGTTGTGGGTTGTTTTGTGAAGAGAGAAATTTTTTTTTTTTTTTTAAAAAAATACCCTAATTCATTTTAAATCGACTAAATTAATTTAACTCATGAACTTGGTTCGGACATAACTTAGTCAAATTAAGTCCA
>JBBUKS010000054.1:4358092-4371735 GCA_038050645.1 Hedychium gardnerianum | reverse complement strand
AGAGGCCTAAGCTTGGCACACGCTCTCCGTTGGCAACGCATACATTCAGGCCAGGTCGCTTTCGAATCTCCACGTTCAGGCCTGGCACTAGCCCTTCGCACACGAAATTGTGCGTGCTCCCTGAATCCACCAAGACCGAGACAGGTATCCCTCGGGATGTGGCCAATTTGTGAGTTTCTAACGCCACTGATAGCATG
The DNA here is from genome assembly GCA_038050645.1 of Hedychium gardnerianum. Lineage (NCBI taxonomy): Eukaryota > Viridiplantae > Streptophyta > Magnoliopsida > Zingiberales > Zingiberaceae > Hedychium > Hedychium gardnerianum. The sequence goes on along the minus strand of JBBUKS010000054.1, from coordinate 4,371,538 downwards.
GAGGGAAATTTCCGAGTTCGTTTCCCCCTCTTCCTCACCTTCATTGTCATCATCCGACACTTCAATCCAGAACAAGCGCTTACACTTGTGACCCGTAGAGTAGGACTCGTCGCAATTAAAACAGAGGTCCTTAGCTCTCCGTTTTGCCATCTCAGTGCGGGATAGACGCTTGAAGAATGAGGTAGGTGGAGTCCCCTTGCGGCTGTCCCTCACGGTTTTAGTCTTCGCAAAAGGAGGGCCTCCACTGCTAGGGTTGAGCTTGGCTGTGATTCCGCCCCAATTCGTACGTAGTGGGCGCCCGCCTCAATGGAAGCACTGCTTTTGTTCTAATGCCCTGGCCATATTCATTGCAATGCCCAGGTTTCCAGGCTTCTGTAGCTCGATGTCAATACGGAGATCTTCAACTAGCCCTGCTGTGAACAAGTCAACCTGTTGTCGTGGTCGTAGGTCCGAGGTTCGAGCAAGGAGGGATTGGAACTGTCGCTAATAGTCTTCTACAGAGCCTGTTTGCTTCAGATTTGCTAGCTCTCCCAGAGGGTTGTTGCTCAGAGGCAGCCCAAAACAGATATGACAATGGTCTCTGAGCTGTTTCCAAGTCATATCTGGCTCTTCTTGCTCTACCTGATCAAACAAAGTTGAGCCTCCCCTACCAAGTGGAAGGGCAGCAAGGCCAACCTTGTCGTCTTTTGTGGTCCTTTGGTTGGTAAAGAATTTTTCGCACCTTCTAACCCAACCCAGTGGATCCCCTTCTCCAAAATAGGTGGGGAACTCCATCTTCGAGTATCGCAAAACCATGGTTTCGTTGGTTGGCGGTCCAGGTCTGACCCCCAAGGCTCTAAAGGGGTCATACTCTATGCTGGTAGGGCTGTCTGCAGTGGGCAACGGTCGTCGTCTGGCATCTTGAACAGTACGAGATAGCTCGGCCATCTGCTCCTCTAGTCCTCGCTGGCGGGAGGTGATATGCTCCATGAAAACTTGCTGGTGCGAGGTCAATTTCTCCATGAAGACATCAAGTTTGGATGTGATCAGATATGTGTCACCCATGATCTACTCTGATACCAAGTTGTTATGGTTCCGAGAGCAGGATCGAGTCACAGGTCGAGATCCGGATCCATGCTGGGTCATGCAACACACAGGGGGGGGAGAGAAGGTGGAAAGACTCGTCCTAGACATAGTCCAATTTCTTTATTTTTCTTCCCTTTCTTTATTGATAATAACACTCCTTATATAAGGAGTCAATTACATGAACGATTCAGGAAAGACCAAATCTCTAAAGGAAACAAGGAATCAAAAATAGGAGCAGCAATCAAGAAATAGAAAAAAACTAATTAGCCCCTTTATTTATTTCTACTTATAGCAGTAGCTAATTTGAACAATAACTAAAATTTGGGCAGTAGCAGCTTTGTTTCCCCCATGCAATGGAAAGATCAAAATTGACAATTTGCTTCTGATTATAGCGGCGTCCAACAAAGACATCCACATCATAGTCACATAAAGCTATGATGTAAGTTTCTTGTTAAAATAAAATAAAAGATTGTTGCTCGTGTTGCTGTAAAAATCATTATGTTAGTTTAATTGATAATAACATCTAGTCTTTAGTTCTTCATTGGAAAAGACTAACTTCGACGATTATTAATTTGCCGCCTTCTAAAGATATGCCAAAGAATTATTCAAGATTTCATACATACCTAATAAAAATCTTAAAAGATTCATATTCAATCTTAAATAGTTGGAATTAACCGAAGAAGTTATAATATTTTGTTTACCCAATATTAAATGATTTAGAAGATTCACCTATTGAAGCACTTATTGTTTGAGGCTTGTAGTGGTTGATTGTGATTTTTATATTTGTCTTGTTCCCTCCCATACTTGTGTCAACATGACGAACGAAAGTTCTTGCTTCCCATCATGTTCAAACTACTTTTATGATTAATGTATATAAAATGAATAAGAGCTCTTGCCTTTTCAATTGTATTTTCAATCCTCTTTTCCCTACTAATTTTCTCAAGCATCGCGTCAATAGTGTAGGCTGTATGAACAATGTGTGGTGTACATCTTTCATTAACTTGTTGCACTATTATCTATCACTACCGCTTCCTTTATGAATTATCAACAATCTTAAAAATGTATTCAACCATATAGAAGATCTCACAGAACCTAAAGAAACTTGGCCACACTGGCTAGAAGACGGACAACATCGAGCAAAACCCAAAGAGTAGTCTAGAGAAATAGGGTGAACAATGTGTTTTAAGTGCAGAAGAATAGGTTTTTACTCAAATTCCCTTTTGGACCCATCATTAAATAAAAAACCAGGTTTTTACCCTAACCTAACTTGATAGATTGCCGGACCATCTGGCTTGCATTTTGAAACAACCTCATATTAGGGATCACATCTAGGCTAGGCGAAGTGGACAATGGTTGAAATTGCCTAGGTAGCCACCTAGACTGTTTTTTTAAAACATTGTTCATAACCATCTTGGGTATTTGTATTCAAGTATGAGTAATAAAGATTGTTGATCTAGTAATTGTCTTATTCTCTATCCAAAATCAATAGATGCTAGTTTTTTGGAGCATTGATACTTGTGAAGAGTGTTTCATAAACGCTGATCAGAGAATATTAGAAAAATTGAGAGTTGTGACTAGGAATTGATGTACTCAACAAGCTTCATCTTATCCATCTCTGATGTCCCTAAAATGAAGACATGAATCACTTATTCATGTTTTATGTGATGTTCTATATATGTTTCATTTCATAGTTCATAGGCTTCTAATTTATTTGTAATCTGCTTGGATATTGAACGTTTTAGTAAAATGCATAACTTTTCTTTTCCCTAAAACGAACAAATATTCTCACCAAATATATTTGCTTGTTAATGCAGTTGATATGCTAATGCATTTCTCTAGTGTTTAATATTTACTTGGCCATTGACTGCATATCTTCTAGAAAGTTTTCATTCTAGAATATGCATGGTCTTACTCTTTTTTTTAATCTTTTGTTTTCCACATAAAAGGCAACCTTTTAGAAATATTTGTACAATTGTTCTAGGTCCAAAACAAGAATGGTGCTTTACATGTGAACATGAAAGCCTTCTAAAGAATGCAAAGGAAGGGAAATCTTCTTTACCCATTTGAAAATTTGTCTCATTTACACAACATTGGAAGTAAGTTTGGTCATGGCAATATGAAAATGCTCATGAATTCTTAAGGTGAGTTTGTATAGCATTATGTCCTACAAAGTTGCTAACTACTACTAATCCTCAGTTACTTGAATTATTTCATCATACTAAAGCTAATATGATGAATGTTAAGACAAATTCTATAAGCATAATGTTTTATTGTATGTGCATAAAATGTAATATACTGTAAATTTTATTTTAATTTTCACATAATTAGTTATTAGTATCCCATGCATGAAGATAACATTTTATTATAAAATTTGGGTTATCGATTTGCAAGATCAAATCTAGTTGATGAAATATGAATATTGATATGAACTCTATGATCATAAAAGTTTCATGCCACAATAAAAGTTTCATGCTATGTGAACAATGACATTGTACTTTTTTTATTCTCTTAGATAATATTCTATTAACATGATTATTGAGTCATGATTTGGCATAATCACCTTTGTGTTTGCTTAGTTTCATATGTTGTGGTTCTTTGTATGCAAAATGTTGGTATGCCATTAAGAATTTGTACTCTTCTCCTTAATTTGTGCTTCATGATTTGTGAAAAAAATGAATCATGAAATAAATTTATGGTGAGATCTAAGATAATTTCAATTGTACTCACTTAATCAAGGATTTATATTTTACATATTTTTCTCATGCTATTTGACATTTTGCATGAGATGTAATTGTTTTGACTGTTACTGCAATGCCAATTAGGCTCATAACGGTCTTTCCACATATGAGGATACACAGGGTGAGGTTAATGTTTCTCACATTCATGGGTTATAAGTTGTGATTTAATCATAATGTAGATTCCATATGCTTCTAAGGTTTGGTCCAAGTTTAGATCAAGATATGGACAAGCAAATAAGGAAAGATTTTACAATGATTAACAGAAGAATTAGAGATTGGAGTGAAAAGGGGAAGCTAGTGAGTGTAGATGGCAAAATGAGGATGTTTTCCTATGCATGTCTTTTTGTGTGTCATCAAAAAGAATTCAGATCGAAAGTACTTTAAATAAATTTGATGATCTCACAAGTGTGTTGAGTAGTGAGATCATGCAATAAATATAACAATATATTAATATACACAGTAGTATATATATATATATTTATTTTTTGACATACATGGAGAAGATTAATGTATATGATGCTATGGATTTTTAGTAGCATAAAATTACAACGAGATATTTAACTTATTCACTGTAGGATCGAAGAAAACTAGATGAGGGATGAATAGTGTGTGTTATTTTTTAATATTTTTTGGAATTTTAAGTACACAATGAAAATAAAAAAATAGAAATGAAAACAAACTAATATTTTATTTTTACTTGGTTCACAATCCAGCGATTGCTAACCTAAGGCCCGCACCCGTTGAGTGTTTTCGTTGGGCAATCCACTAAAAAGGTCTTCTTCTCAAAATATGAATTCGGAGATGGAAACTCGTCTTTACAAAAAATAGTAACACGTTTACCGACCCATAAAACTTGCATATAAATGACGAGTACAATGAAATTAAATATACCGACGACTGACTGAGATCTGATGGAGTGCGTTGTCGTCGGAGCAACGTTTCGGCATTGTAGTAGAAATTTGGAGTAGCACGAAAATCGTTTGATCGTTGAAAAGTGTTTCCCAAGCTTCTAGTCGAAGACTGCCTATATAGGTTGTCCAGATGCCTCAATCCCTTTAAGGCACCTTGATTGAGGCTGACGTAGCGACCCCTCGACGAAGCTCTATTCGACAACTCTTATAGATGCTTCAATCTCATTGAGGCGCCTGGTTGCTGACGTGTGCTGTCCAACTAGAGGCTGCCACCTCATTCTGCTCGCGCTGAGGTCATTGAGGCGCCTCAAACCCTTTGAGGTGCCTGGTTCGGCTTGAGGCACCTGGATCCTTCTAGGCGTCTGTTCAGCAATTTTCTGACTTTGACTTCTGCATCATAGTGTTAGTATATATAAAATATATAGCCGAAGAAAATAATATTTGATAGTCTCGGGACTATCCGGTTCTGACTTTTGGATTTTCAGTGAAGCCCTAGGTTGAACTGACACCTACTGTTCCCTCAACGGGGAACGCGCCCTCACCTATTCCTCTCAAGAGAGTTTACCTGTTGCCAAACATCTGGAACTCCAAACTGTTTGGACTTTTGTTTAGCATCCGATCTTCACCTCTGAGACTTTCCTCTAAATGTTCGATCCTTGACTCGCCTAAACTTCTTCCTGGTGTCCTCAACCCCCAGCGCTTTTCGCCTAATGTCCTCGACCCCTAGGACTTCTGCCCAGTGTCCTCGATATGCCAAAACTTCTGCCAGTCTCCCGGACCAGGACTTCTTGCTCAATCTCCCTGATCAGGACTTCTTGCCCAGTCCAATTGACCAGTCCAATTGACCAGGACTTCATTGCTTAGACTTAACTAGGACTTTCACCTTGTCTAAGTTTCATTAGGACTTTCTACTTTGACTTCCTGTACACTCAATTAGATTCATTGGATAACATCAAACCTTAACTTTAAACTTTTATCATCTATCAAAATATATGTTCGATTAATTAGTGCTTCCAGCACCAATATTCACTAACATAATAGTTTTAACATATTTAGTATGTTAACCACTGATCATATTAAATATTAAGTTATTTACACACATTAAGAATACACTAACAATAGTTAGAAGTCATTAGTAATAAAGTTTTGTAATATTAAATAAGCTGCTTTATTTTAAGGAATATATTATTTTGCGAACTAAGAGCTAAATTGAGTTTTTGCTATTATAAAATATTTGGAGCTTTATTTTGGCAATCAAATATGACTTTTTAATATGCTAAGTAGGCATTGGTGTTTTACATCAGCTTTTGCTATTGAAGTCATGCAGTCTGTTTGCTTAAAGGAAGCTGTAGCAAAATCAGATGGACTATTGGTAGAGGAGACAACCCTAATACAACAAACTTTTGGTGGCTATTCGCAATCCAAAGTAATCTAGTTCCTTAGCTTCACACGATAATTAACAATTAGATTTGAGATTCTAATCTTGTCATTATAGCTGGCTATGCTTAATAGTAGTTGACAAACATATGCAAATACAATGTGTTAGATGCAAAGGCAAGTCTGAACGAAGTGAATGGATGATGGATCTTACTGTTGAGATAGATGGTGATATTTTAACTATTGATGAAGCACTACTCCATTTTACATCCTCAGAAATTTTTGAAGGTGAAAACAAATATAAGTGTGACAGGTTGGTTTTTTTCATGATTTAGAAATGATTGAACTGAACATGCACCATTCACTTCAACAAAAAAATGGAAAATTCAGTTATTACTTGATTCTTAAGTGCCTATCTTCTCAATTTCTATATATTTTTTTCTAAAAAAAAACCTCTATGATGATTCTGACTAACATATGCAAATCCTATGAGCAAGCTAAAAATAAATTAATAATATTGGAGGTTAGACTAGCCCCCGTGATTTACCTCCTCCGTATTGGTCCTGGGACGGACTGACGGGGGCGCTGGGGGCGAGCGTTTCGCCTTTTTTGCCACAGTGATGGATTATTTTATTTTGAGAACAATTCCTAAATTAAAGGATAAATCTATTTAATAAAATTAGCCATCGAATTTAATACTCTACAAGCTTGGCACATTCTCAGCCATCCATTCTGCATTTGTGAAAAAAGTCGTCGGACTTTAGTCAACTGTCAACCCCAAGAATACGTGGAAGTCTTTCACGGCAAATATTTATCACGATTGCCATCAATATCTAAATATATTACTGATTAATAGGCAGTGGGCAAGAGGTGCATAGAAATGAAGGCATGGGAGAGAAAGAGAAAACGCGGGATGGGTCATTATGGTGCACTTTTACCAAAAAAATAAAAAATTATATAATTACAAAAAAACTCCTTGAAAATTTTCAATAATATAACATTCTCAGTCGTCTATTCTGCATAAGTCGTCGGATTTAAGTCAACACCGAGAAGTTGTTAAAGTCTTTCACTGCAAATATCGATCTCTATTAAACAGACAGTGGCAGCAGGCAAGAGATGTAAGAAATGAAGGCCTGAAGATGGTTAGTGTCAATTTGATCGGAGTAAAAAAACAAAAAAGTCATCCTTCAATCACTATTCCAATATTCAATAATTCAATTAATACTGTCCCGGATAATGATGTTGCGAGGGAGCATCTTCTCTTTCTCAAGCATCTAAAGATCGAGTTTAGTTTTGACGAATTAACGGATGTGGTGTATTGAATTTTACCACCAAACAATGAGCATATGGTGTGGCGTGTTGGATTTTATCTCTCTATTCGATGGACTTACATGTTATTTGTAACACGTGAATTTATGTCATTACGGAATGAACCCGATCTAATTAAGGTTAATTGTGAATGTTATTGAATGTGGCTTTACATATATACAACTTGTTAACTTATTAATGACTAAATAACAAGTTTATAATAGAATTGGGTACATTGCTATATATAGGGCATGGTCCTAGTAGAATTGGGTAATTTTGAGATCTCCGCTCTTCTCGTTCGTGAGGAGAGTACAGTATCATCACCCAAATCCCTACGGAAGATACACGCTCATTGCTTCTACGCAGGATCACTAGATTTCGTGCACGATGCAAAAACGATGACAAATCCGCTGCATTCAAGTTCATCGTCAATTTTTTTTTATTTGATTTTATTCCGTTGTAAGATTCTCGATGATATATACTAGATCTGATATGTTGTCGGTTATTGAGTTCATATGGTTTAGAATTCATGCTTAGGAAAATATTTTCCTTTGTGTTATTTTTCATCGATCTTATAACAATAAGGTTAGTGTTTTCGTCAGTTTTGGATGTTTTATGCTAGATTTTTTATTTACTGAAGTAAAACGATCCTTGTTAGTTGAAAAAATCGAAAAGAAAACCTAGAATAGGCGTTGTTATCGAGTTTCTCATATTTTTTTCGCAAAGAATGAGGTAACCACCACTATTTTTTGAGGATAATTGTCGCGTTTGATCTGAAAAACAAACTGTGTCGATATCAGTTGACTGTTGTGTTTCAGCAATTGATTGATAACCCTAAAATAGTGAATAGAATTGATATCAGTCGACTGTTGTATTGCAGCAATCGACTGATGTGCTTAAAACATCACACAGAATGTTTTATAATCAATTGGGGCGCTCAATTAGTGTTACCAATCGATTGTCATAGAGGAACAATCGACTGTTGTGCGTAAACTCAAGCACAAAAGGTTCTATAATTGATTGGGGCACTCAATTGGTTGCATCAATCGACTGTCGTAAATCACTAATCGATTGTCATGTCTGAAGTTGTGCATAGAATGGTTTTTAACCAATTGGTGGGTTTGACTGCAATCATCAATCGATCGCTATTTGTTACCAATCGACTGATGACCATAAAATTATGCACAAAATATTTTTAATCGATTGATGGATTCAAATACCGTCATTAATCGACTGACGTCAATCGATTGTTGGTGTGTTAGGGTTGGGAATAGAAGGTTCTGTAATCGATTGCGACGCTCGACTAGTTATTGTTTTTCGTTTGTCGTTAACTAGCAATCAACTGCTATGGCTAAACCTGAGCACAAATGGTTTATTAGTTGATTACTTCTATTCGATTAGGTTTCTTAGGATTTTCCTGAGTCTATTTGCACATATATTACTAAATTGAACTAGTATTATCACCAATGTGAATATTATTAAGTAGATTTAATGTATTTTGTGTCGATAGACATATATCTATGATGAAAGTAATTAGTCTAAAGAAAAATTACTTTTAGGTCAATATATAGTTAATAATAACTCACAACTAAGGAACAAATTTTTGTTCAATCATACGCATAATATGTAGGCCCAAAAGAAGACATATTACATGGATGATTCAGATAATTGTGAGTCATGGACTCAGACATACACATATAGCTCATATAAAATGTCGAATTATGTGCATCATGTGTCGTCTCAAAGGAAGACACATTATATGGCTAATAAAGATTTGAGGTATACTAGAAAGTATCGCTAATAAATTATATTCTAGTCCAAAGACAGAATGTAATATTGTATTTGGTATTTCATTAAGAGTTCATTCATATACTTATCTTTATATTGCATAATTCACAATTATTATCTATCTATGTTTTTGGCTTTGACGTGAGCTTACTGTATTTTCTCTTTTCTAATTCAGTACAATCAGTAATTGTCAATATTAACAATATCTCTACACTTATCAGATATAATTTTGTCTAATGGAAAGAATACGTTATCATAATCTTGTGCTGCATGGACTTAGACTATGCATTAAGACATGATCGCCCCACACCCCTGACTAGTACTTACACTGTAGAGCAATGGCTCAATTTGAAAAGTGGGAGTGATCTAATCACATGAGTCTAAGTATCATGAACTATCAACTCTAGAACCAATTAGGGGCTCAATAACTGAAGAGGAGGATGTTAAAATTTTCTTGAAACAACTTACATACCATTTCGACTTAAATAAAAAAGTCGAGACAACTACAGTGTTATCAAGACTTATCTCAATGTGGTATAATGGAAAGGAAAGCATAAGGAAGTACATAATGGAGATGTCTAATCTCGCTATAAGACTAAATGTACTAAAACTCGAAATGTCTGAGAGTATATTAGTGTATTTTATCTTGATGTCTCTCCCTGCATAGTTCTCTCATTTTAAGATATCATATAATACTCAAAAGGAACAATGAACATTAAATAAGTTTATTGCTTAATGTGTGCAAGAAGAGGAGAGACTGAGGTGTAAGACGTCTAAAAATGCTCACTTAACATCCAGTTCATAGGGTTCGCGCAAGAAAAGAAAAATGACCAACATTAAGGGAAAAGGTAAGCAAACCATAGATTTTGGAGTATCTGACCATAAGAAGCAAAAGAAACAAGATAAGTAATCCACTTATTTCTTCTACAAGAAAAAAGGTCATATGAAGAAAGACCGTCCAAATTCGCCAACTAGCGTCCTAAGACAGATAAATTTCTCAATTTTATTAGTTCGGAAATCAACTTAGCAATTGTGTCTACTAACACACGATGGATAAATACCGGTGTTACTATTTACATAAGTGTCACTATACATGATTTTTCAAGAGCCGACTGTCACTTGATGGTAAAAGATTCTTCTATACGGAAAATGACAAGAAGGCTAAAGTAGAGCCGATAATATTTTTAGGCTTTATTTAAGAATTGATGTCTTTCTGGATTTAGATTAAACATTCATTGTACCTTCTTTTAGAAAAAAATTTAATTTCTATTTTTTGTTTGGAAAAATAAAATTATTCTTTTTCATTTAGAAATAAAATTTTCAGTATTTTCCTAAATTCAGTATTGATTGATAATATTTTCTTGATTGATAAGCTATACAAACTAAACACCTTAACACCTACTATTGACAACAAAATTTTGCATAGAATAGGTACAAAACCAATTTGACTAACGAGAATTCTTTTGTGTTCTGGTATAGACATTTATGATATATATCCAAGCAATATCTAGAAAGGTTAATATCATATGTAATTCTCGATTCTCTTAACATGTCAGACTTTGATATCTGCATAAAGTGTATTAAGGGAAAAACGACCAACAAAAAAAATAAAGGTTCGAACCGATATAGTGAAATCTTAGAACTAATACATACAAGCATATGTAAAACCGTTTCCTAAGGCATTTTGGAATGGACACAGGTATTTTATTAGTTTTATAGATGACCATTCACGATACGGCTACTTATACCTTATTCATGAGAAGTCGTAATCCTTAGACGTATTCAAAATTTTCAAAGTCGATGTTGAAAATCAACTATATAAGAAAATTAAGGTCGTCAGATCTGACTATGGTGGTGAATACTATGATCCATATGACGGATCAGATGAACAATGTCCTTTTGTGAATTACCTTGTTGAGTCTGAGATCGTACCTCAACATACCATGTCTATCACTCCTAGCCAAAATGGTGTAGCCAAGCGACTAAATCAAATCCTAAAAAACATGGTAAGAAATATGATGATCTTTTCTTTTCTACCAAAGTCTTTGTGGGGTGAGACACTCATGCCTGCAGTATACTTGCTTAATAGAGTTCCCAGTAAGGTAGTGGCCAAAACCTCATGTGAGTTATGAAGGGGTAAGAACTCTAACATTAGGTATTTTCATGTCTAGAGTTGTTCAACTAAGACTAAGTCTTATAGGCCTAATGAAAAAAAAAATGGACTCTAATATTGTCAACTGTCATTTTATGGGATACTATAAAAAGTTTAAAGGCTATAAGTTTTGAGACCTCTCAAAACGATCATTTTTTGAAACGGATAATGTCAAATTTATTGAGGATAGTGGTAGCACTAAAATTAGGGACATATCTTTTGAGGAGGAAAATATTGGCGATCCTCCTATGATCACTACCAATGCAATAAGTTATGATTTAGTATATATACTCTATATTATAGATATTGCACATCTAATAAAAATAGTGAACTAAGATATTTTCATGTATATAGACATTAACTCCACTTCCATCAAAATAATTTTAAAAAGTCTAACTCAACTAATGACTATCAGAATCATGTTCAATAACACTTGAACTTGCTTTTAGCAAAGTTTTGCCTGGTCAACAAAATTATTTTTAGTGTCAACTTTATTTGCAATAATACTCTCTTAATCAATCACTTATCTAACGAAGTGATGAGACTTTTATCTTCTCCCTTAATCGTCCAGTTTCAAATTCAAAAAATATTATTTAAAGTTTTTTTGAAGGTTTGGAAGATTTTTAGTTTTTTTTATTATCTTTTTTCATCTTTTATAGAGTTAGGATTAGGGAGATTATTTAAACATTTGTTTACTTATTTTTTGAGTTAGTTTTAATCAATAATATTATGTCTTTCTTTTTCCCAAAATGATTAATTTTTGAATATCTATTATCTAGTATTCTACGGAATCAACGGGTCTTTAGAAAATTATTTCCAGCGTTAATGTTCAAATCAACGGATGCAATAGCTTTTGCTACGCTAGCTGTTTTGTTAGTCTTTAAATCGGGTCATCTTGTAAATCAAATTAAGGAACATTCTTGATATTGAATATAATTATTATTATTGTGTTAATAAAAATTTTATATTTTTCATAAAGATATTAAAATCTAAATATTATTGAGTGCTAATGTGCGAGAATGGTAGTTAATTTAAATTTGTATAGGTAATAATGTCATTTCAGGTGTCGGAGTGTCGACGGTTGCATGTATATGCAAATTAAATTATTAATTTATTTATATGCAAATGAGTTTTCTTTAGATCCAAAAGCGAGTGAGACTCGCGTGTTGTGCTCGACTGATAGGATTAATCGACTGGGTAATTACATCAATTGACTGATGTATATTTGAAGAGTACATAAACGAGTGGGACTCGCTTGTTGTGCTCGACTGATGGGATCAGTCGACTCGAAAAGTAGATCAATCGACTGGGTTGTAGCGACGGAAGTTAAAGTTCATCGCTAAATCCAGAGTTATTTCCGGTTTAGGTGTTAGGGTTGTAGTGACGAAAGTTAATTTCCATCGCTACAACCATAACTCCTAAACCTGAAATTAATAACCATGGATTTAGCGATGGACTTTAACTTCCGTCGTTAATTAATTCAATCGCTAATTTTGTGATCAAAATTAGGGCAGACCCGTTCGAAACTTTCACTCCAGTCGATTTATCTCCAATCTTCGGCGTCTCCGATCTCCGGCGTCTCCAGCATCTCTGGCGTCTCTGATCTCCAGCGTCTCCGATGTCTTCGATCTCCGGCATCTCCTATGTTCCAAGCCAACGGTACCTCCATTCTATTTATCCAATAGTTCAAGGTTTGTTAAAATCTAGTTTTCTTCCTGTTAACAATTTCATTCAGTCTTTTTTGAGTTCTTATAGGCATTTTGATTTTAGACTTCTCCTTGGATTATATGCCATTATCTGTATTCTACAATCAATCAAGTGTGTTGCTGCTGTTGATAATTTTGATTGTTAGGTCAAAATTTCCGGCCCTATCATTTTTTTTTGTAAACAAAATTCTTGCCTAGTTCCTTGCTAGTATATTATGCCTGTATTGTACTAGAACTCAAACTTTAACCTGGTTATGCCATCAAGTTGCTACTGGTATTGAGAATCAACATGAAACAAGTTTATTCTAAAAACTCCTTGATCCCTCTTAATTTTTCTTGGCTCTGCTCTACTCTATTTTGTTCCATGGCATGAAATGACCTAGAGTGAAGTGTGGAGAGTC
>JBBUKS010000054.1:4307469-4324955 GCA_038050645.1 Hedychium gardnerianum | reverse complement strand
AGATGAGAATGTTAAGGTGGATGTGTGGACATACAAGAATGGACAAAATAAGAAATGAGAGTATTAGAGAGAAAGTCAGAGTAACATCTATTGAGAGAAAACTCCAAAAAACATGTTTGAGATGGTACGAGCATATACTTAGACGACTAATAAATGTCCCAGTTAGGCGATGTGAAATAATGACAAATACACACATCAAACGAGGAAAGGAATATCAAAAAAGACTTGGTTAACAACAATAAAACAAGATAAAATTTATTTAAATATAGAGGATGATATAGTTGGGGATAGAGTTCAATGGCGTAAAAGGATCCATATAATCGACCTCACATAGTGGGATAAGGTTTGGTTGTTGTTGTTGTATTAAGTTTAAATTATATATATTTATTTGTAAACATTTGCCAAATTTATATATCAATCATTATTTTATATTTATTTAAATTAAAATGTTCATTTATTCAAATATGATCTATATTTCATATTTATAAAGTATTTTGCAACTTTGTAAACATATTTAAATCAATGATCAATTAATTAAAAATATGAAAATTAAGGTTTAGTTGATCTTATTCTAACTCACTCGATGTATGTTGGCTTGTTTTCAAGTTTTAACAAGTTCATGCGTTATACAAAATTGTCTAAAATTTTTGTTACTAGAATGAGGTGTAAGTTGATTTTATCTAATCAAGGTGGCTTCCGACTTGGAAGATCTACGAATGATAATATATATACTACCGATTAGTGAAATGATTCACTAATAGTAAGTCAACACTTGATCGAAGATCCTAAGTTATGGAGTTTAGAGATGTTAGGCTTCTAAAGTCGAATCTTGCCCATGTTGAACAATAAGAAATTATTCAGTTGTTTCTCCTTCTTGTGTTCATTGATGTTGAGTTGTTTTTATTCTGATGATTAGTGAAAAAAAATTATACTGATTCGATGATCTTAGATTTGATGTTATCTGATTCATACAAATACAATGTTATGTTGTTAGCTTGACGGTTTACTTGTGCCAATGTCAGTTACATGTAGCATTGAGAGTAATAAACATATGCTCTTTCAATACGATGGTTTAAAGTTAGATTTGAATTGGAACATGATTAATAAAATAAAATTCAAAAATAATTTATGTTCGTTCAAATAAATTAATAATTTTGAATAATTCATTCAATTAAATAAATAAATTTGAATATATATTATTAAAAAAATAATTAATCAGATCGGGTAACGTCGGATTTGGGGTGACCGATTCGGTTTTACGAAAGTTTTTCATGTAATACGTCGTAGTTGAGATTCGAACATTAAATCCCTTGATTATTCATTGAAAAATTTAATTATTATATCATTATTCCGAAGGCAACGTATCTCTTATTAAACTTATATAAAAATAAGTTTGTAATATTAAACTTACTCATCAATTGAATAAATTTAAAAATATAAATTTTTTAAATAATTTCAAACTAAGAGTTTGATAACATTTAAAAGAATTAAATTGAAGTTTGAAAAAAATGAAACTAAGTCTAGTTTACACAACTGTATCTCTTATTAAACTTATATACAAACAAGTTTATCATATTAAACTTATTTGTCAATCAAATAAATTTAAAATTTTAAATAATTAAATTTGAAAATATTTAAAAGAATTAAATTCAAGTTTGAAAAAAATGAAACTAAGTCTAGTTTGCATTTCAATGATTTAATTCATTTTAAGTTTGACTTAATTTAATTTAATTATCTTATCAAATATATTTAAACAAATAAAATTTAATTTGATTTAGCTAATTTACCGCCCTAAGTTTAGTTAATTTTATGCCTTCAAATATATAATTATATTTTATAGTTTCTCATAATCATCAAAGACACAAGACGACGCCCAATGACAATGACAACATCACAAGAAAAAATAATTAATCAAGTCGGATAACATCGAATCTGGGATGATCGACTCGATTTCACGGAAGTTTTCCATCAGTCACCAGAATAAATCGGGAAGCGCTAATGGAAGCCCATCTAAATGGCCAGCATTTTTAGGTCTGCTTTTTATTAGAGGAAAAATTTCTTATAATATACTGTAGCTGAGATTCGAATTTTAAATTAAAAATTTAATCATCGCATCATTGTCCCAGGGCAATGACAACACCACAAGAGAAAAGGAGGCTAGAGTTTTAATTTCACATTATTATTATTAGATCTCAACTTAAAACTGTTAATTACCTAATTAATTTTGAAATTTTCTAAAAAAATTCTAAACCTTTTAGTAATTTTATACAACCCAAATATTCTATCAAGTGGTCCAAGTGACTTTGAATAAGTTCTTGCACAGGTTTCAATCTCTCAGTGGTATTCCATTCCTGTTCCATATTTTTTACCAAAAAAAGACACTTTTTTGTTTTTTTTATCTTTCTGATCTGATAATTCTTCGCGTCCAATCGATTGCTTCCCTCTGCAATTTACGCAACTTTCGCAGATTAAAGTTAAAGAATTGGGCACCAGATCGAATGGCTCGCCCCTCACGCTGTGGATTGGCCCTCTGGCGGTTAATGGAGAGCCACTGCTCGTCGCTGGGGCACCTCCGGGAATCCTTGGCCGGCTTCTTCTGTCGTTGCTGCTAAAAAGTTGTCCTTCTTCGCCTTGCCAGGCCGCGGGCCGGCGCTGGTTGGGGGTCGCGGGGATGGAGCCGCTGAAGGGGTTTTGGTCGTGTATTTGGAGTTTCCTCCGCTTCTTGCCCTTCTTTCTTGCCTTGTTGATTCTGGGGACTGTTAAAGGTCAGTTCTTTCTTCCTCGTAGGTTCTCTTGCTCCTTGTTCGCTCTAGGGTTTTCGTAGAGTTTTGCGGGTTGCTTTTTTAGGTTTGTGGAACTTAAATTCTTAACTCTTTCTCTCTTTAGCGGGAAAGGAATGAAGTTTTCAAGGATATAAGCAGAATCATGTAGTATAAGTTTTGTTAAACTCTGAATACTAGGAGGATACCAATTTCTTACTGCTACATGAAACCAGTGCGGTAAAGTGAACAGAAGATATCATCCGACTCTTCAGATCTGGACACATCCAATTCTTCAGATCTGGAGGGTTGGAGTTGAAAATTATGATACTTCTTAGCTGCCAAATGCTCCAGTACCAACATTGCACTCTAGTGTGGACTGAGTCAAAGAGATCAATCTAGTTAGCAGAAGCATATATCTGCGGATGACCAACTGTATTGACAGTCTGAATAGGTAATAGATAGAGATTCAAATCTCATGCAGCATCATTATCAGGTAAAGATGATTATCACACACACAGAGTAACAATAATAAAACAATGTGCAAAATAGTAAAGTTGTAAAGTCTACAACAAAACATCTCTCATGAATCTGAAAATAACAAGTGTGTAGCCGACCATGGAAAAGCATATAACAATGTGCAAGAACTTCAATTCCAGTAGTAGTAGTGATGAAACAGTAAGCTTAGGAAAGACTGTTGTCCTAGCCAACAAAAATGGAAGAAGAAAGGTCATGAACACTCAACAATTACAATGTTTCTGCTTCAGACATTGAGAAACTGTTGTTGGAGAGGAATAAAGTGATTGACAAACCTAATTCCAGTAGAGAACTGTCAAAAGATTTGAAACAGAAAATAGAAATTCGAATGAAAACAAAGGAGCTTAATCTTAGAAAATTTTCAAGGTTGAGATGGCAAAGGTGGTTAATTTACTGAATTAGCCAAAAGGCAGATGGAGTAGAGATGTTAAACAAACTTACACAAGCTGAATCCACTGCAACTATAGCTTATAAAGTGGTAGCCTGGTGGGAGAAGCAAAGGTTGATACTTTGCGGCACATGGAATGTTGTTGAATAGGGAGAATGAATTGCAAAGCATTACTCAAAAACATGATGAATTACAAATCAGGGAAATACCTACTTTGCCCCCGGGGGCAGGGTGCCGTGGTTTGGCCCTCCAACGATAGACCAAGCATCTGGAGTTCAAAACTCAATTGCGACGTATTATTGGGGATTTTTCTCCTTAATGGGTAGCGGATGTTGGCTGTCAAGATGGGCCTCCACGTGCGCTTCCTCGATTTACCCTGGTGGCCGGTGGGAAACTTCCGTGAGGTCGGGCCGGTCACCCCCAAGATTAGTCGGGCCGAAGGATTGGATACCTGGTGTCAACTAAAAAAACAAAAGAATTATCCTCATTGTTCGAGGAGGCCAAATCCATTAGAACTAATGAAACAAAAAAGCTACCAAGAATAAAAGAAATACGGCTACTCAAAAAACACTTATCAAAAAATGAATCCTTGTGAAAGAATAGTAGAAAGATCAAATAAAGGATGGTGCTCGAGGTGCTTGCATGTGTGATGTGTGGTCGTTGGCAGGTTACTGGATTGCCATCAAAGGTTGAAGTTGTGGTGCTTGCCTTGTGAGGTGCAATCATTGGTAGAGTATTGGATCATGATTCACGAGCAGAGGCTGATAATGGTGATTCTTGTCTCGTCTTGGTTCCAACATTAGTTTCACATCTTCAAAGGAAGAGTTTTGCAAGCTATGACTATAGAAGGAGAAGGGAATTTGGCTGTTGTATTTGAAGCAATGCTTGTTGTTTATGGTATGGAAAGAGAGGCACTTACTCATGTATGCCGTCAATTGTTGGCCTCTTCTCGTGGAATCACAATAAAGGTACCTTCAATAGGTGGAGCTTAGGTGTCAAGGAGATCCAAAGATGAGGATTGCGTGTGTTGCTACCGAATGCTTATCTTAAGAAGAGAAAACCTCATGGTCATTTGCTTCAATGGACAATGATGACTAAAGAGGAGAAGCCTTAATGAAAGAGGCCGGATAGGAGCCAGGAGTAGAGGGGCTTGACGGTTGCTGCTAGATCAATTCACTCAGAGGGTCACATGAAGGAGATCAAGTACAAAGAGATCACATAAAGAGAGATGGCTATGCAAAGGAGTCATGACACATGGAGGACAATAAAGATGAGCCACTTTGAGGGAGGTTTTCACATGGAAAGACATGCTCATTGGCTGAGATTGAAGGCCTGGAGGGCTTCGTGAGAGGTCACACTAGAAGAGGTAGCATCAGATGGAATGTTTGCATAGTGAAGGAGGCTCGCTCGTGATTCGCTAGAGGTACTCAGCATAGATGAGAAACTTTAAGACTTATTCTCCTAAAGGATAGAAACCACCAGAATAAACGTCTAGGAATCTAAAAACTTTTATAACTTCAATTCCATTGTTTGCATAATTAATTATCTGTTAAAGATTTTCTAGCTATACAGGTGTTAGGCAAGGAGATCCTATCTTCTAATTTATTCATTACAACTCAGAGGTTGTCTCTACTTTAAAATGTTTAGCTCACAAGAAAATCACTCCACTATTTAAGGCATTCAAATAACTCCTATATTATTTGCAGATGATATCATATAAGAGGGATTCTAGTAAGTCTTGTTATTCATTTACTTGAGTTTTTTGTATTTGTGGAGAATCACAGATCAGATAATTAACTACCATAAGTCTGAAGTGCTTCCACAGAAAATTCTGAGCTGAAAATAACCATCAGATTTCAAATAAAAGGGTGTGAAGGGAAGTGGGCAATGAAATATTTAGGTTCATATTTTCTCAATTTATATACCTACCAGTCCCTATCTCTCAAGATGACAAAGTTATCACCAATTCTGTCCTTGATGCATCTATTATCATATTTCTAGATGATGCATGATGATCATAAACAAGTGAGGCTTCTTAGTTGGAATACTATAAAAATTCCTAGAAATATATTAGTTATTGGGCTTAAGAAACCTGTAGAGATATTAAATCAATACAGTTATTGATCTAATATGTTTAGTCCCACATTAATATTAATATGTTTAGGAGTTTACCATAGGTCAATGTATACCCAGGCAATGGTTATGTCATCAATGTAAGAAATACAATATTTCCTATCTCCAAATATGCATGGCACCGTCTTTCTATGGTTAGGATTTTACAAAGAGGTGTTCACCTTATTGAGAAACTGCCACTACACTATGGACAGCGGCTTTCCTTTTGCTTTGTTCTCCCCTCATCCTCTTCTCCTCCCAACGAAGCCAATCCCAGCCCTTGATTTGTCTTTAAAAGGACCTAATTCCCATCATATAATTAATTTTTTCCTATTAATATTTCTCTTTGTGAGTTTCGTTCTTTGTGAGTTTGTTTATTTCTTTCTGCAAGATATTTATTCCTCATGCCCCATCAATTTTATCCTAATTCTCTATATGAGATAGTTACCCCATGTGTAGCATGAATTTGCCCGATTTTCTATGTGAAATTTGGTTTAATTTTGGTGCTGCATCAACTATATGTTCCTATTAATATTTGCAAGAGAAAATAGCAAAAGATACACTGCTATGATTCATTTGGTGAATTGGTCAATAGTTGTTTTTTTTCAAGATCTGTCTTGATGTAGGAGTTATTTGTTTTCATAAGCAAGTATACATACCCATAAAAATAACTGTCAAAATCTTATCATGTACTCTGTGTCCGTGAATAAATGCAAATTGCCCTGATTAATTCTATAGCGAATGTTTTTGAAAAAAAAAAATCTTGTATAATTGCATAATGCTATAGAACAATAATCAATAATATAAGAAGAGTTTGCCTTCTTAGGAATTAGTAGAAGGTAAGTTTGGGCCCAAGAAGGTTCCTGATCTATTGAGTCGAAATAAGAGAGCCTCCTCATATATGTTGCTCGTTAATGGGACCAATTTGTTGATTCTAATTCAACTGTATATCCATCAGGTACTGAACTCTTACTACACACAGCAAGAGCATTGTCATATATTTTACTATGTTGAAAGAATCCCGATAAGCATTAGGGAACTCTGACATGGAGACAATTTATGTAATGATTACTTTTTTTTGTCATTGTACAATTCTTAGTTGATCTTAGGTGGGTTCAAGATCTTACAGGTCTGCCATAATTATTGCTTGTGGCATCTCATCTACATATTATCTTACTATAATTTCTTTACAAGAACACAATTATATTGGGATTTTCCTTTTTTTTGTTATCATGAGACATACAGTTTAAGAAGATTGTGTCGCAACTTAATTACTGGCATGTTTTATTAATAATTTGAAAAAAGCCCAAGGAGAAAATTTTCCAGTTTAAAGAAGGATTGGCTCATCCACTTCGATGTTTAGCAATAGGTTTATGGTGGATGGAAAGAGATGATTACACATTACTAGATCTAATGTTTTCTATAGCAAGATTATTTTTTTGGGGTACTTATTGCAACTTGAAATTAGCCTTCATTGATTATTCCTAATCATGTAGCATCCACAAAATGATTAAAGTGCTTTTGAGCATCCACAATCATCTTGTAGCCATTGTCAATTATTTGACAGTAATTATGTTTCAAGGATGCTTCTTTACTTATTTTATTGGAGAATGGACTTGCCTTGCTTCTGATTCAATAATTCAGTGATGGGAAATTGGGAAGTAGTTTAAAATACCCATATATGATTGAGTTATTCTCTCTTAAAAACTTCTTTTAGGTGTTATACTTTGTCCATTTGTATGTCTTATCATGACATTGGGAAATTCTGCAATCATCTTGGGTCTCTGGCCAGCACATGTGGTTTGGACATACTACTGCTTGATAAGGTAAATGAATTATATCCTTTCATCCTTCATTAAATATACTATTTCTTTTATGGCATATTCATCAACTGGTTAGTTTGTGAAAGGCAGATCCAAACAGCTAGGGCCTGTTCTGAAGCTTATTCTTGCACTTGGTGCATCTATGATATTAGTTCTCTGGCCTCTAGTTGGTATATTAGGAAGCATCCTTATAGGAGTAGGTTATGGTTTTCTAGCTCCTGTTGTGGCTACTTTTGATGCTGTTGGAGAAGGGAAGGCAAATGATTTCCTTCATTGCTTCATGGTATATATAATTATTTTAGCTACAGAATTTCCCTCTCAATGGTAGATTCTTCACATTTCTCTAAATTTCATGGCCCTTAAATACATGTAGGATGGAACTTGGAGCACAATTGAACGAAGCTTTACAGTGGTCAGAGACTTCAGAGATGTTTGTTTTTATTCATATTTCTCAATCATGGATGATCTTCACCAACGTGATCCTCCAAATGAAGGGCCTTATGAGATCAGGTAAGCTATTGTGGATTCTGTATTCCTGTAGTTGTGTCAAGAAAAGCTGTTTTCTAGTGATTTGCGTGAGGCATAAAATGTGTTTCGAGAAATAGGATGTACTGTTCTTTCATCTGATAGTATTATGCAATTATGAAAATTAAGGTTTTGTTGCTGGTTTTGTCATAAATTGTCAAAGAATTTAGAAATGGTGTTCACATGCAATGGGTGTGAAAAATAGATTTCATGAAATTTAAAGTTAGTTGGTTTTAGATACACTGATGTATATTTCAGTTTAAACCAAGTCATTTAAGTAAACAATTTAATCTTATTCAATTTGATAGCAACGTTTCAAAATATGATACACATTGAAAAAGTTTTGGTTGGGAGAGCCATCAGGCCATCTGAAGAATCCCTTGATTACTTATTGAGCATAGGTTTCTGTTATGTCTTCTTGTTTTGTATATATAGTCATGGGAACAAAGTGCAGTATCTCTCCCTATTAGATTTAACTTTGAGCAACTTGTGCCATCGTGCCTTTAACCTTCATGTTCTTTTAGTCTGGCCATCGTGCATTTAACCTTCAAGTTCTTTTAGTCTGGCATCCTCCAAATAAGAATTTCCTGCAGCATAATTGGTGACAAGACTATAGCTGGAGCTTGATGACCATTGACATTGTTATAGTGAAATGACACAGATATTGTCGTCCAATTTATGATGTCATCTAATTTAGCTAGGGATACAAAAGTTGATGCCACTAGTTTACACAATCCAACCCAACCCCAGTTTGGGTTTGAGTTAAATATGTCGTATCATAAATGGGTCAACTCATTTATGACCTACAAAAATCATTTTAACCTTGATGACTAGACCCGTATTGACCCATTTAAAGATGATCAATTTGTACCCCTTTAAACCAGACCCATTATGACTTATTTAAACATATTTCAATTTGACCTATTTAAATGACATCGGTATGAACATTTATTCATTCGCTATATTTCTCAAATTTTCTTCTCACCTCCCAATATTTGTTTTCCAAACAAGTCATGTCACACAACCTATTTACGACACGGGTCATGTCACCAATCTGACATGGCAAGACTATTTAATTAAATAGGTCAGACTAGGTCACTCTCATAGAGGAGATAGGAAGGAGAGCATTTTCAGCTAATATCAGTCGTAATCATAAATGACACAGCTAGATCTGGGACCATTTTGCCATCATCTCTAAAGATGGTGAAGAAAGGGTTTGTTGCAAGAGTTGCAAGAAGATTCTTACTTGCAAATATTCTAGTGAAATTGGTCATCTAACTCACCACATAAAATCACACCACGGCAGGCTAGTTGTTCAGTAATCACTATCCTTTGTCAATGGTGTGCTTGCAAACTTTATTTATACAAATGATGAAGTGAGAAAAGGTCTGGCAAAAACTTATGAATGTCAAGTCACCATTTTTATTAGTTGACTCGGGTGACTTTGAATATTCTATGAGAACTTATCTCCAATATTGTAATAGATAAGTATCAAGAAACACAATGTGTTCCGATGTAATAAAAATATTTCTTGAGACACATCTAATTAATACTTTTACATTATATGGAATACCATTAACTTATAATGTTTAGTTTAGTAGTCATAATGCACAATCATTTATATGTTGCACTGCATATTGGATAAACAATCATTGGTTTATTTAAAAACGAATTATTAATTTTAAAGATTTTAAATTTTCTCACACTGCTCATGTTATTTTTATGTTGTTAGTTTTTAGTCTAATTGAAAAAAATTTAGATAAGTTTTGATAATGCGTTAAATAATGATTTTGCATTAACTAGTTTAAAAGAAAATTTTGTTTTATTCATGAGCGATAGTATGATTTTTCACATCCAAGTTTGATACATCTTGAACCTCTATATAATGATGTGCATAGAGTAGTTTATGAAAATGCTGCAAAAATTAACAACGCAATTAAGTTTATCTGGTCATCACTCTTAGACTATACGATTTTAAAAAATATTATAGAAATATAAATGTTAAATATAGAAATAGCTATTTATGTACTAACTTACCCTATGCTTAAAGCCGATGTATCATTTAAGGACCAATTAAAAATGTAAATCTTTATGATTGAAAGATTTTCTGCCAATCAATTAACAAATAGTTATTGGTTATATATTGAAAATACATGGAACCTTTTTAAAAAATTATTATTGTACAAATCAATTTTCCATTGTATACAACCTAATTTCACATTTGATACTTCATGCATTATGCACAATAAGTGATTTATTCAATAACCTAGATATCATAACTTGTATTAATGGTATGGAAGAAAATTTTAAAATATATTATTATAATGTCCCGATATTATTTGTGTATATATTGTTTTTTACCCTAGCATTAAATACATAGATCTTATAATTGAATATTATAAAATCTTAGAATTAGAAAATTCACAACAAAAAATATTAAAAATTTGAAGTATAGTAAATGAAATGTAATCATCAAAGCAATGCCACAACCTCCAGGCCATCTTCTCGTGGAAGTCGGGTCATAATGAGCCTATTTCATCGTGCTAGTGCTTGTTCGAGCCAACCAAGTGAACTCTCAGACATTAAACTTCACACTGAGGTAAACAAACTTAATTTCTACCTAGGTTCGTCCATTAAAAAACTACGAAGAGTTAGACGTAATAGATTGGTGGAAAAAGCATGTGTTTATGTACCATATTTTAGGTGTCATTACTCTGATGTAGTAACAAATTTCATGTCTCTAGTAGCATCTGAGTCTTATTTTAGTGCACATAACAATGTCTTGGACGAGAAGAGGAACCGCTTGAAGGAGTATGCATTGGACATGTGCATATGCTTGAAGAATTTACTAGACGCAAAGGAGCACTTACAAGATTAAGGTGAGATCTCAACATAAGATTCAAATCCCGACAAAGTTAATTTGATTAATACAACAGGACCAAGCCTAGCATGACCCACCTTTGCCTTATTCTCACCGCTTTGATATGGTAAGTGTAAGGTAAAATTATGTTGATCTTGATCCTTTCAAAAGAAGGAATGTAGGTAGCCTACATGGAAGGCTAAAAGGTCGGCTTTGGATCACAAACATAAATATTTCTTTTTCCAAACTTAAGATTTATATACATGTACATGAGATGTAATATTTAATTTGTATAATTTGTTTGAATTGTTAAAGTGAAAAAGTGAAATTTTAATATTATAAACATGTAACGATGCAAAAATAAAAAATTTAATCAATAAAATTTTAGAGGTTTTTATCCAATTGTCTTTTTTATTATTTTTTTATTTTCTTAATTCCCCTATTTTCTGAATTTTAAATTTTTTCTTCTTTTTATTTATTTTAAAATATTTTTAATGTTAAATGGATTAGTGGGTTTGGTCTCATGGTAAGCATAGGGTAGTGACATCACGGAAATGGGTTGATTAACCCTGGGCCATGCCCGGCCTAGTAGGCCTGCTTTGACGCCACTAGTATAGCCTAGTTAATTTTATAACTTACACATATATGTCGATATTATTTGATAGCATATAAATTTTATAACTATTAATTATTTATATGTTATATAATTTAATTGTATTGTATTTAAAATATCAGTTTGAGGTGGATTTTTTGGGGTTCTATATAAAAACTACCAAGACCCAATATAAAAATATTGAGTGCTCAAAACCTGAAAGATTCTTGAAATTCAAGAATTTTTTGGTTAGCTCAACTAGATTTTCAGTTAAGCTTCCCGGTAGGCTCGTTTTGACACTACTATATAGCTTAGTTAATATATAACTTACACATATGTTGATATGATTTGATAATATATATTTAAATTCTATAACCATTAATTATTTATTTGTTATATAATTCAATTATATTGTATTTATAATAATAGTTGAGGTGGATTTTTTTTTGGAGTTTTATATAAAAACTCAAAAACCCTGCCCGGATCCAATATCAAAATATTTACTAGAAACCTGAACAATCCTTCAGGCCTTCAGGTTAGCTCAGTTGGTTTTTCAGTTCAGGTTGGATATATGATTTTTTTTGCTCATCCTTAATTAGCCTATATGTAGCTAATGTACGGAAATATAGTACATAGGCACTTTAATTGCTGTTACATGAAAAATAAATCAAAACACTGATCGGGTATTTTTCGTTAGCTATAACTTATGACAATGTTTTAAAAATGAGATATTATCACCAGCAGATATAAGGTTCATGTAGCTAAGCCTCAATACTTGGGACCCTTGACATCTTCTTGATGTAGAACTATTTTGTGGACTATATACAAACCACTTCAACATTGCATTGTTTAGCTTTCGTGAAAGTCTGAAAAAACAATCTAGTTTATGCAACTATTTCATTCAGAATAAAAAAATCCCTTTTAGGCATAGCCATTTTTTTGCCTTGGTAATCTGTTTCTTTGGTGACTGAAGAAACAGATTATGATATGGTAACTTGCGCTTTTTGAAATGTGTTTTGGATATTTCCCTCACTAATATTACATAGCAGTTGAAGTCACATTTAGTACGGATAACACGTCTAGTTTTTCATTTTTCAAAGGAAAATGGTAATTTTTTCAAGTCTTAGCAACAGAGGTTGAATCATTTCTTGCAGTTTTTATAATCTAGTTTATTGATTAAACGAGAATTTGTATCGTGCCAGACTGTGGTATGTTCCTGGTTCCTGGGTGATTGGTTTTCTTGGAGTAATGGTCGATATGCCAACAATCACATTAATTGCCATTTACAAGAGCCCATACATGCTTTTTAAAGGATGGAAACGTTTATTTCAAGATCTTATTGGCCGAGAGGGCCCATTTTTGGAGACTGCATGTGTGCCATTTGCTGGCCTTGCTATTCTTCTATGGCCAATGGCAGTTACAGGAGCTATCATTGCTTCCATACTATCAAGTTTCTTTCTAGGTGCATATGCAGCTGTTATCACATATCAGGTATAACAGTTTAATTGTTCAGTATAATTTGCTACAAGTCCATAACTTGTATGACTATAGCAAGTAGCAAGTACATATTTAGTATTGTGATGTAAACATCATTAATCAAATAACAACTGACCTAAGTTTTCATTTTTTTTGTGTGTTGAGTATAAAGCATGTGACTCACATAGTACATGTGTTCCATGAACTTTTGTTGGATGCCTCAGGAGAAATCAGCCAAGATGGGGCTATTTTACATCGTTTCCTCCTTGTCTATGTTTGATGAATATAGTAACGACATACTTGACATGCCTGAAGGGTCTTGCTTTCCCAGGTTAGTACAGTCTTTTTCTTCCTCATGTAAAACATCACTCCAGAAGTGAAATTTCTTTTGTATTTCAAATTTTTTAGGTACCAGTATCGGAAGAACATATCACAACAATCAAAGTCTCTCAGTAGACATTCCTCTTTGGCACGGAAGAATCAAGATGAAAAGAACCCTTCATTACGTGCCACTTCATTCAAGGGCATCTTGCCTGAATTGAAGCCTTTGAAGGTAACACATCTCCAGATATTAGCTAATATTTTTTGAGAGGTCTTCTTGATGATATAAATGATTAGCTGCAGTTCATAGAGTTAGATTAACCTTATAAGTATTGCCTGGAAGTTATAGTACTGGTTTTACATTGCAACTTCCTCCTTGAAAACTATTCTGAGTTCTAAAAATTGTTGTATCGATGTTATTCACTGGAGGACTTTAATTGTAGACTTGCAGCATCTGGCTGGCTATATGTTCTTTCCTAAACTTGTCTTGACATATGCCTGTTACCATCTTTCGAAGGTTAACATTTTGTAGAGATAACCAATCCTTTTTACATGCTCCAGGTGACTCGTAATTATTATAGATAAATTAAGGGATGGGTAGTGATAGGATGGATTGTCTCAAGCTACACAGTTTTAAAATATGTTCAATCTGTTATTTTACCTTCATATTTACTCCAATTGTACGAAACAAGTGGTTGAAACTTGATGTTTTTTTCTTTAGTTACTCGATCGAATGTTCTCTGAATGTAAGCACCATGGTGAGTCTTTGATTGCCGAAGGAGTAATTGCACCTGAAGATATCAAAGAATCTAGATCCGGTAAAGGTGGAAGCAGAATTGTAAGCAATGGCTTGCCAGCATACTCCATTCTTCAGGCACTTCTAGTTTCTGCAAAAAGAGACTCCGATGGTTTAATCTTAAGTAAGGAAGCATATTGTATCACTTTAATCCTCAACGAACAAAGAATGTTATTATCGAATCTCTGTATTTGGATACTTAGATGGTTGCACTTTTACAGGTGATAACACTGAGATAACCACAGAGAATCGACCCAAAGATGCAATCTTTGATTGGTTCTTTGATCCTTTGATAGTCTTGAAAGATCAGATTAAAGCTCAAAATTTCTCAGAAGCAGAAGAACAGTATTTGTCCAGGTTGGTTTTGCTGCTAGGTGATTCCAAGAGACTGAATAACCTTAATGATCAATTGCCGCCTTTGGAACAACGAAGACTGGCTGAGACACATGCATTTGCTCGGAGGTATCAAATTTTTGTTGAAAATAATGCAAGTGCTTTTGTGCTGCTTTCCTGTTTGTACTTACTTTATGATGTCGTGCTAGGTTGTGCGGTATCACCAGGTCTCTCTCAAGGTATCCAACAGTCAAACGACGCTTTGACGACCTTGTGAAATCACTCTATGAAGATCTTGAGAAGAAGTTTGGGAGTACCAAGTCTGTGAATGGTGGTGGTAAAGTAACCCAGAATTTAACAAGTCGCATCATCCGAATCGTTAGCCAGAAATCATTTCAGTCTAGAAAAAGCCCTAGCAGCAACTCTCAAGAATCACAATCGTTAAACAATGTCCTGTAGTCGTATGGCCTTAACTGGGAACACATTTGTTTATTTGCCTTCCATCATTAGAATTTGGAAGGTTTTCCCCATCTTCTGTTTGTCTAGATTGTGAGGTAAAGTTATTATACAAGAAAATGTATGTAATTGTATTGCTTTACGAGCTCAAACTGTACTTGAACGATACGAAACACATTGTAATGGGCATAGAAGTGCCCTGATCCTTGCCTTTTGATGTATGTTTGTTATTGATAGACTTAACAGCATCATTGGGCAAAATGTTTCGCTTAAACCCTCTTGGATGGGTCGGTTGAGCCAAATGGATTCGTCGTACTTCATCAGTTTGCCTGGCTTTATTGCCTTTTCGACACTAAAATATTCCATAATATCTTGTATAAAACTTGTACATTGACATTACATTTTACTCTTCCTTGTTACATAAATAAAGCATTGGGTCGATATCTTCTTGCGTGTCAAGGTAGCTATGAATAGTAGGAGGGAACCTATTCTGGTATATACAATGCATTACAATGATCAGTACACTTAAATCTGATTTTTGTGTTCCACCTTTTAAAGCAAAATATACAAATGTATGCATGAAGTTTGCAATGGCTTGATAGAATGCACATGAGCTTAAAGGTTGTTGATTTGGCACGGCCAAGTTGGTTTGGCACAATGGCTTAAAGGTTCATTGGAGATCGACGAAGAATGGTATGGAATGTTCGAGGGAGTTGATTTGACAATTTGATGACAATCGCAAGAGGTGAACTATGCAGGTAACCTAACAAAGGATGACATAGAGAACGAGCCAAGGACTTGATGCATATGAGAGATTAAGGACTTGATGAGAGGTAAACTCTTGGGCAACATAAAGCTGTGACAACCTAAAGACAGTGAGCTAAGAGAGATTGTGTGAAATGTAAATCTGTAAATTCTTTCCAATTAGTTAGGCTTTATTGGCCTTCGACTAAGGAACATGGATTCCTGATCATAGTTTGTTGTTGAGCTTGATCACAAAGCTTTGTGAGGTCTTAAAGTGTAAGTTGAGCAAAATCAAAAATTAAGTCAATTGAAGTTTGTTTCACTTAACTGAGATATACTTAATCGACTATTGAGTCAACTAAAATCCCATGCTCGAGATAAACTTTGCTATTCATTTAAATTTAGCTTAATAGAATCAACTCAAAAGCTTGTTGGATGGATAAGCTTGTTGAAGTGGTTAGTTGAGTTGACTTGAATGGATTCAATTTGCTAAACAAAATGTGAATAGATTGAAACCTTATTGAGTCTGCTAAAGATGGCCGTCGTTGATAGATAAGCTTATGATCTTGTCTAATTTAGTTGACTAGATGCAATTTGAATTGACTAAATAGTAGTCGTTGATCGATAAAATTTCCTTATCATGATTTTCAGAAACTATCTATATATATAGAAGACGAGGACAAGCGATACTTTGTTTCAAGCACTCATTCTAAAGCTTCATTAGTAACATCTCCCTTCTACTTTTTATTTTTCATGTTGTAAAGAAGATATCCTTTATACAAGGTTTCTACCTCACCCTAGAACTCACCTTCAACGAGAAGACCCCCAATGCACCAAGACGGCTGCCACCAATTTCGACATGACCGACCTTGGCACACCGACTTCAACAAAGTGTGGAGATATGAGCTAGCGAGCAGTAGCAATGGGGGCGGAGATGCCATTGTTATCCAGTCTAGCAGAATAATACCGCGCCAAGAAGGGTGCGGGCTAACAAATAATGTGCTTGTAGGAAAGTGGATTTTAAGGGTTGAATATCACGGCAGATAGATGTCGACTATACACTTAACCGAGTTAGCACTTCTCCTGAGCTTTGGCTGATGAAATTACTCAGAAGTCCATCCTTGCTTGAACTAACAGATTTTGTCTCTAAATATCCCATTAGTTTTCCTACCGCTGCTCTTCCACATATATACAACAAGATTCACTATCCAAACCATCCTCCTTACTAGCTATCGGTGAAGTCGGCATCAATTACATCACCATTATCGGGCCCCTTGGAAGATGTTGCTGAAGAGTCACCACCGGCTCCTGCAGCAGGGCCAGGGCCAGGGCCAGCCGCACCGCCTGGTTGATTATAACGTGACTGGCCGAGCTGCATCACCTCCTCGCCCTGTCTTCGAGATAATATGGGTTTGCAGCTTGACGGTAGATTGCCCAATAGTTGCTCCTAAGAATTCAATAGTTGGGCTCCCAATTTTCATCTTTGTGGGACTCAATATAAGCCCATTTCTCTTGCATATTAAAAGAAGGTCCTTTAGGTGCTGGCGGTGCTCTTCTTCTGTTTCCGAGAAAACCAGAATGTCATCGATGTATACAGCAATAAATTTCTCAGTACCTCGAAAATAGTCGTCCATTCTTCGTTGGAATACGGCAGGGGCATTTTTCAGGCCAAAAGGCATTACTAGTCATTCATACAGGCCGTCTGGTACCCAAAATGCCGTCCAGGGTACTGATTCTGGATCCATTGCACCTTGATGAAATCCA
>JBBUKS010000054.1:4285666-4304087 GCA_038050645.1 Hedychium gardnerianum | reverse complement strand
GACTACCGTGGAGAGGTAAAAATTATGGCATACAATTGCACTAATGAGGATATATTTTTGCAGAAGCATGATTGCATGGCACAGTTAATTCTTGAAAGAATCTCAACTCCCATTGTGCGAGAGGTAGCCATGTTAGAAGAAACTCCTCGTGGAAACAAAGGTGAACTTTTCTCCCCCACCTCCTGTACACGGTACAAGGCTAACCCCCATTGTCAGGTGTGCGCCTATTGCTGCGATGGCGAAGAATGCGCAGAGAAATATGAGGAATATAGTTCTCGTGTTGCACACGTTGTAAGAAGGGACCATATACCTGGAAGTGAGGAACTCCCAATACAACAGCAAGAATATCTAAAGGAGGTCTATTACCACTACGACGTTCAGCAAGCATTCTACGAAGAAGAGCGGTATCTTGATCGAGTAGATGATCCCCGTACTCAAGAATATGCTCAAGCTCTTCAGATGGAGAACACCAAAAGACTCTTACAGAGTTCACGAGACTACCGAAAGCAATTACAGAAGCAGCTAAGAAAGCAACCTGAATCCTCATCTTCATCCAATAATTTCTTATGTGTCTTCACTAACACTGATGATACAGATGATGATGATGATTACTTAGCCTATTTACAATATTTGGCGTTGCAAGACCAGCCAAGTATTACTTCTGAAGATGAATTCGTAAATCCATTCGCGAAAGCTGGTGGGAAGGCGGAAATTATAGCAGCAGCAGCAACAACGTCGGAAGTAACGGATCAATGGGTAACTGACTACCCACAGCTTAAGACCATTCAGGAGCAAATCTATTCACAAGAAGCTGCATCAAATTACCGACCACCTGTTGATGAAACCATGAACCCTGTTGGATATCCACCAAATAGACCACTAAAGGAGGAGCCAGTCAGCTTCATGCCTCATGACTCACTTGCGACAGCATCTTTGAGATCCTTGAGTTTTTCTTCGACCTCCTTCACATCTGCAGGCACCTTATCTACAAGCTCCTTGAGCTGCTTTTCAGTCTGGTAGATCACAGACTCAGACTGGTTCTTTGTGTCAATGGTATCTCTCTTCTCCTTGTCTTCTTTTGCGAATTTCTCTGCTTCCTTCACCATTCTTTCCACCTGCACGTATCCATATAATGCAGTATGAATTCAGTTCAAATCTAGGCAGTCGAAAATAAATACTAGCATGTCACTGTTGAAAAAACTATCAACGATAAATATTTTTTTAATTTTTAATTTAATTTTTAAAAATTGAAAACTAAAATTATAAAATTTTCACAAACTAAACAATGTCTTATATTTGAGTCTCCATGTTAGTGTATTGGAACATCTTACCTCGTCGCTAGGTAAAGTACTAGCCCCGGTGATGGTGATGTCTTGTTTCTTTCCAGTGCCCTTGTCCACAGCAGTAACAGACAGGATTCCATTGGCATCTATGTCAAATTTCACTTCGATCTGTGGAACGCCGCGCGGTGCTGGAGGGATGCCATCAAAGACGGAAACTGCCGAGTGACTTGTTGTCTCTCAAACTCTCTTTCTCCCTGAAGAACATTTATTGACTTCCAATTTGGATGTCGGCAAAGTAGTGTTCCTCGGAATGATCTTTGTCATCACTCCACCCAAAGTTTCCAAACCAAGCGACAGGGGTGTGACATCAAGAAGCACAATATCACTAACATCACCAGATAAAATTCCTGCCTGCATAGAGATGTGCAAAGGTCAATAAAAGGTCCCTACATAAGTCCAAGAGAGAAAAAGTAGTGCTTATACAAAACGATCTTCAAAAATTTGACGTGTAGAATTGGTAAAGAAAATAGCATAATCATCATTCAGTTTGTCGTGATCAGCACATTCTCTGGTGAGGTGTAAATAATTCTTGAACTTCTTGGTTGAGAAGATTATTATAGTTCTCAAACATTTTTGTCACTCAATTGAAGACAAACTCTTTTGTTCCAGACCATCAAATGATCAGTCCTTCACCCACAAAGCCTGCAGAACTAGTAAAATAGTTTGAGGAAAAGCATTTGATGTACGAATCAGGCTGTGTAAACTGATTTCTGAAACTGTGGAACTCATATGCACATACAGAAAAAACGATATTTTATAATTGTTCTACTTAAGCATGTTGGTTGTTAGATTGGCACTAAATATCTAAAACTTTTCCTCATTGCTAGGACAGTGTCAATAGTTCATGTCTACAAATTTCAAGGAGTAGCATTGACCCAAAACACCTGATTTCTTTTGTAACTCAACATCCACTAGAAAATTTAGTAGCAGGCATAACAGTATAAATTCAAGAGCAATCAATTGCATGGTCAACGGTAATGATTTGAAAGCTAAACCTGCACTGCAGCACCAAGGGCAACAACCTCATCATGATTGACAGTCACATTAGGCTCCTTCCCAGTCAGCTTCTTCACAAGTTCTTGAACTGCTGGGATACGAGTTGATCCACCGACAAGGATTACCTCATCTATGTCCTTAAATGAAAGCTTGGCATCTTTCAAGGCATTATCAACAGGGGTTCTAAGCCTGATATGAGAGCACAAATGAAAAGATTGAATGAGTGTCAAGTAAAAACTAAAATGAAGCATGCTCAAGTGCTACAACATATAAAACATCATATCATTTTTCAAAAACTAAATTTAACAGAATTTGTGAAGAAGCTGACTGGGAAGGAGCCTAATGTGACTGTCAATCCTGATAATGTCATCATAAATACAATTGTTTGGATTTCCTACCATAAAAGCCCAAACAGAATTAATTCTACAATGTCTTTAAACTGCCTTGTTTCAGATCCTGATCAAAGTACGTTAAGTATCAATTCTGACATACCTGTCAAGAAGGTCAGAACAGAGTTCCTCAAATTTGGCCCTTGTAAGTGTTGTCTCTATGTGCTTGGGACCATCGGCAGTAGCTGTGATAAAGGGTACACTGGACAAAAGCAAATACACAATCAGATTAGAAAGCTGTACTTAGAGACAGTGACTATTAAGTAAACATGGAACAGAAACTAACCTAATGTTTGTTTGAGTCAAAGAGGACAATTCCATCTTAGCTTTTTCGGCTGTTTCAGTTAATCTTGGAAGGGCTTGCTTGTCTTTCAAAAGGTCAATTCCTTCATTTCTCTTGAAGTCAGCAGCAAGCCAGTCAACAACTCTCTGATCAACATAGATTAGTTTAGCACTAGAGTAAGAAGTATAATACATGCTAATTAAAATAAAGGAATTAACAAGAAACGAGATTCATTGGTAAATCCAGTGAATATATTTGACTTGGGATGCATTATATACATGTAACCCTCAAGTCTAGCAAGTCAGTTAGCAAGTGCTCTCGCTTTCAATAGGTGAGGAGGTTGACCGTATAATATTCATAACTTCAATAAATAGGAGACCAGTTAAGGTAGCCATCCAGAATTATTATTAATTCATAAATAATTTTAACAAGCATATCCACAAGCTTCCATCAACAGCAGAGGAGAAAGTTGCATACAAAATCATTCAAACAGATTCAGTTCCCTCTCATTATTCTAACAATAAGACACTACAATGCTACAACTCGAGCAACGCATGGGTAATAAATTAGTCACAGTATACAAGGCAACCAAACGACAGTGAGAAATATTTATAATTAGACACTACTCAAACAATTCATCTAAACTATTGGATAAAAACAAACACTCTAGGGACAAGTATAAGATATTTATGAATTTTCATTGGTAGAATCAACTGCATGTAACAGCTCATACAATTGACCAAAACTGTTGGATAGCAGAATATCTAGCATCTCCGGGCACTGTAATAAAATTAATTGTAGAGCGGGAGAAACGGCAGGAACTGCCAAATTCAGAATCATAATAAAAATAAACAAGAAATAACCTTTCATGTGTAAAGAACAAATGCAGAGTTTAACATATGGAAAAAACCAACCTTGTCAAAGTCATCACCACCAAGATGTGTGTCCCCAGATGTTGAGAGAACCTCAAAAACACCATCTCCAACTTCAAGAACTGCAATGCATTTGGGTAACTGATGTTTAATCACATGAACAGGAACGACCATGATAATCAATGAACCAAAGAATGAAATAGGAAGCAAACAATTTTACAATGTAAAAGAACTTGCTATTGAATCACATGAACTGGACGTCAGAGATTCTGATTTTTGAATTGAATGTGGAGATATGCAGCAAAGGAAAAGAAATAGACCATATTAAATTTCAATATTTTAAAATTTTGCGAAGTCCATGAGCACCAATAGTATGACTTGTCCAATATCAATAAGACTAACACCATTCAAGCATAAAATCTCAAAGTTACTGTAATGAACCCCTACAATATAATATTAAATACTTTATATTTGTATTTATTACATAATAAAAAATTCATTTCCTTGCGTTTCTGACTGATTTGAGTGGAAGTAAAAGAGAAAAAATTGATAGAATTGAATTCCTTCCTCTTTATTTCCTTCCAAGTAACAAGAGAAATTAATGATTTTTTTTTCTCTTTTTCTTTCCTACCTCCATCCAAGTAAAAACAACATTAATTCTTTCATGAAAAGAAAGAAATTCATGTTGCCTTGTCAAATTCTAAACTTTTTAATTGGTATTACCAAGATCACTTAATCATATGTGGAGCTTAGCTTCAACTAGAAAGTAAGCAAGTTGGTTCTCTTTATGATGCTATGTTTCATATGGGACTTAGAAATTCATAAATGCTCATCAATGCACCATTCAATTCTCAAAGTCAATTTTTTTAACTCATTGCTGGCCATCTATTCCTATTCATCACATGTAATATAACTATAATAAAGTCAACAAGGAAGATACTCTGAATCAATAACCCAAATGAAGAATATTATATTATGTGTTCTACTCATTTATAAGTTAACAACTAAATCTTCAGATATCAAACCCCTATATTACATCAATAGCTAAAATCCAGTCAATTATAAGATTTGCAAACCACAATACTATAATATTACTTGGCTATCTATAACACAGAAATCATGTTCATATCATAAAGGTGTATAGAGATTTGCCATCCTTATACAATGTTAAACAAATTCAGAGTGCTTAATAATAGATGTTTGATCAAGACTTTACTAAAGAAAGCTAGCCCAGTAAGTTGAAGCAAGAAGCTAATGCATGCAAGTCTTGTTACCTGAAACATCAAAGGTGCCACCTCCCAAATCAAATACCAGAATAGTTTCATTATTCTTCTTTTCAAATCCATAAGCTAATGATGCAGCTGTCGGCTCATTAATGATACAAAGAACTTCTAAACCAGCAATACGACCAGCATCCTTTGTAGCTGTCCTTTGAGAGTCATTGAAATAAGCAGGAACAGTAACCACTGCTTTCAGAACCTTATCATTCAAAAACTTGGATGCATCATCCACGAGCTTTCTTAAAACCTGAACAAGGTTGAAAAGAAATATTTCAACAACTAAGGTAAAATCTAAGCTTTACCAATCAGAATATTGACGTCAAAAGCTATAAAAAGCATTAAATTAACTACAATTATTTTTAACAATTGGAAGATTCATTTCAAGGGTCCAACAACTAGAAAGTTACAAGCTTTCAGTGCAACCCAGCATTACAAAATAATAAAAAGTTAATTGTTGACGTAAATTGACCATGAACCATGTGATCTTAATATCTCGGCAGGGAAAAATCGCAGCTCAATCTCTGGTTTTAACTGTAAAACAAGCCACTATAAAATTAGTTATTAAGATACTCAAAAAAAGGAGTAGATTAATTACCTGAGCCGAAATCTCTTCAGCAGCAAACTGCCTGCCGATGGCAGGGCAATCAAGCTTAACATTGCCATTCTCATCTCTCAATACCCGATAGGAAATTTGCTTCGACTCCTCGTCCACTTCCAACATCTTCCGTCCAATGAACCTCTTCACCGAAAAGAATGTATTCTCGGGATTGACCACCGCCTGGCGCTTGGCAATCTGCCCCACCAACCTGTCGCCATTCTTCGTGTACGCCACAACCGACGGCGTAGTCCACTGGCCCTCGGAGTTGGTCACGATGGTCGGCCTCCCGCCCTCCATTACGGCGACGGCTGAATTAGTAGTTCCGAGATCGATCCCTACCACTTTCTCGCACACCACCCGCAAAGAACTACAGCCGAACCCGTGGCCCCGTCGCCCTGATAGACGAACACCGAAAGACCGGCGGAGGCCAAAATAGAGGGAATTAGAAGCAGAAAAGTGGAAGGACGGCAGCTTAGAGGAGGGGAAGACGCCGGAGGAGCCGAGGACGTGGATTTGCGCAGACGAGGTCGCCATAGTCGGCCAATTAAGACTTGAAATCGAGAAGGTATAAACCCTAATCCGAGGAGAGAGCGCTGCAGGTCACGCCGGTTAGCTCGGAGGACTCGCCGTTGAACGACGGAGGGAAGCGATGAGCTGAGGGTTTATTGTTTGATGATTTATTAGCCCATGGGATTTATTTATAATGTTGTCCAAATAATAATGGAAAAGATTAAATATAATATTATAATTATAGTAATAAATATGATAAATTTAAAAATATTATTATTTATTATCGATTTTTTTTATTATGATTGTAAATAAGTTAAATGTGGATTGAAATTAATTTGAAATTATTATCTTTTTTTAATTTAGACATTCAATTTTTATTTCTTGATATAGTCTTAGAGAATTATTTTTTTCAATGAAAAGCAGACTTAAGAATATTGATCATTTAGATGAGTCTCCATTAGTACTTCCCGAGTTATTCTGATGGTCGGTGGAAAACTTTCGTGAGGTCGGACCGGTCACTCCAGGTCCAACGTTATCTGATCTGATTAATTTTTTTTTTTTTAGAAAAACTTTTTATCTTAATTTTGATTTAATATCATAAATTTTAAAAACTTTTTAAATAAGATATATTATAATAAAAAGCGATTATATTCATTTTAAATATTTTTTATAATTTATTTTAAAATTATAGGATGAAAAATAAATTATAAAATTAATTTATAATAATATAATATATGAATCTGATCTAAGATGCATTCCACTTTTTATGATCGCACCTTAGTTCTTACTGTCATTATTATTTTATTGGGACAAAGTCACAAAGTGGCCGCGTGGAAGACTCTGGAAGGAATTTGAAGATCCATACGTTGGAGCCAATAACGAATACGAGATTCAGTGATGGACGGTGGATAGAGGAAGAGAATCTGAATCGAACGGCCAACGTGCATCAGATCCCCAGAGAATGGACGCGTGGCGACATGTGTGGATTTGCCAGTCGATGCACGAAGCTGTTTCGCCCAACAAAATTGCTAATTTCGTTGGAACCGAAAAAAGTTTTTTTTATTTATTATTAAAATAATTCTTCGTTCCATCTCAATTTATTTTTATTTTCGATTATATTACCACGATAATATCATAACTACTGTATAATTATAATCTAATAGCTACTATAATATAATATTAATTAATATTAATCAAAAATAAATTATCTATATTATAATAATTAAGATTTATAATTATTAAAATATAATGTTATTATAAATAAAGTGTTCATATTATGCAGGTATAAATTATAATTATTATATTATAATATTATTAGTATTGATCATAGTAAAAATAGTCATGTAATTATTATGATTTTATAATTGCTATAATAGTATTGAAAATAAAAATATTTTTTTAAAAATAAAAATATATTGAGATAGGATATTTTGATAATAAATGAAAAAAAAAATGTTTTTTTTATGTTTTTCTTAAAAAAAATTATAGATTCCAATAAAAATGATGCCTTTGATTTTTTTTGTCATTTTTATTTTATTATGTTATATATTTTTTTAAATTATAAATAATTTTTTGAATTTAAAATTATATTTCTATTAATGAAATGTAAAACATAATTCACTTATCTATGGAACTAGTTCATTGTAGATAATTTTATAATTTTATATATTGATAAATATTTTATTCTTATTAGAAAGAAATATACTTGGTATAGTATTTAAAGAGAAAGTAAATAAAAAATAAAAAAGTTGCATTGGGGAGATATCACCATATGGAAAATAAAAATATATATCACATATCTATTAAATATATAAATATAATAGATATGTGATATATATTAATGTTCAAATAAATATGAATACCCTAAGCATTATACTTGTGTGATAAAAATTAGTGGGCAAAATTATGATAAACTCTAAATAATCACTAGAGCGCAATAATTCTCATCATCAAGCGGGAGATATTGATGAGATGCTCGAACTCTCAATCTTAGGATAGCTCGTTGAATGCCATAAGACTTGTCGGTAACCATTCAATTACAATATCCTTTCTCCTCGGATTCTTCCAAAGATTGGAATGAAGAACTCATTGATGTCATTGCCTATGGTCCTGACATTAGGAACCAAGTCATGTGTGCAATAAATAATAATGAAAGAGTGTTGTTCATGGCTACAACAACTTTGATGACAAACAAAGAAGATGAATGAGGAGTTTTAACTCATTTTTAGATCCTAATAACAAAAAAGAAAACTCATATATCAAAAAAAAATTAAAAATGGATAATGTTAAAAAACATATTCATATTTATTATTTCAGAGTTGATATAAATTTTGATTATAGGTTTATATTGGTCAAATATATAAAAAACTATATTGATGAATATTTATTTTTAGAAGTGTCCAAAGTGTTAAAAAAAATAATGAACTATATTAAAAAAACATAATATATTGATATATTTAAATTTAAACTAAGTGAATTTTAATAGTCTCCTAAAATTTTCTTGTCTTTCCTTTATTTTTTATTTTTCTATTTTTTGAAGTTCCAAAAAACAAAGAGAATCTGTTCTTTCCGTACGTAACAATTCTAGGGTTTGCCGCAGGACTATTAACTTTTCCTTTTCTTCCAAAACCAAGCAGCAACTGAC
The DNA here is from genome assembly GCA_038050645.1 of Hedychium gardnerianum. Classification (NCBI taxonomy): domain Eukaryota; kingdom Viridiplantae; phylum Streptophyta; class Magnoliopsida; order Zingiberales; family Zingiberaceae; genus Hedychium; species Hedychium gardnerianum. The sequence goes on along the minus strand of JBBUKS010000054.1, from coordinate 4,295,172 downwards.
ACTACTTTGATTTTGCAAGCTCCGCCGGCGAGAGCCATAAGCAAGCAAGTGCGGTAGAACCAAGCAAGGTTTACAGGCTGAGGCTCAACGCCGTCTTCACGTCGATCCTCCACGCACTGCCGCCGCCGTCCAGCCTCCACACGTCGCACGGGGCCGCCAGCGACGATGCCCTCCTCGCCGGCCGAGCGTAGTGAACCCGCATCCTGCACGTGAACGCCCGGCACGCCCCCGACGCCGGCACCGCCGCCCGCGACACAAGACCCACCCGCACCTCGTCTGCCCCCGCTCTGCCTCCACCGCGAACCACGTCTGAAACGGCGCCCGCCACCATGCGCCGGTACGCCGCGTTGGTCCAGGTGACCCGGTCTCTCTCGTCGGACACCAACCCGGGACAGTCGTCCGCAGCCAGCGCCGCCCGCACCGCCTCGTCGCTCCTCCACGCGACCTCCCCGTCCCTCCACGTGTCCATCACGCACTCCACCGTCACCCACGACCCCACTGCCGTCAGCAGACAAGGCACCCTCGCCGCCGCCTCGCACCCCATCCACGCCGGCATAAGGAGCGGACGCTCAGATCCAGGAGACCGGCGTTCCGCCGGGTCGTCCCGCTTCTCCTCCGCCGCCGGCATCAGCGGGAGCGTCACGATCGTCGGCGAACAAATCGTCGTACTGGTGGTCGTGGAGGAAGACGACGCCGAGGAGGTTGACGCCTTCCGATCATCCTTAGAAAACAGCGACGGCTTCGCCTCCGCCTTCCTCGCCTTCCTCCCTCTGCAACGACCGCCGGTACTCTTCCGCCCCCTCTTCCTTCCCACAGGCGACAACTCCGCGACGGCGGAGGCGGCCGCTGGTGAACTAACGGCCGGTCTGGGGGCGATTGGCCGGAATCTGAGCATGATCCGGCCCATCTTCCAGGCCGCCTCGGCGTCTCCTCCTCCTCCTCCTCCTCCGTACATGGCGAGGCAGCAACCGCCTCTCCGCTCCATCTTCAACCTCGATCCCTCCGCTAGCGGAAAAGGGCGGAGTAGGTTAAGTAGCGCGACGGAGGCCGACACGTGTCCAGATCAGCACGTGTTCGGATGCCTTCTCGGGACTCTCATTGGCTGGGAGCGGGACCGACAGGTGGCGGTGGGAGGAAGGTAGCTCACATGAAGAGCGGGTCGGAGTGTCCTAGGCCAATGAGGTGACACCGCGTGTCCAAGCGGACGTACGAGCAACACGTCGACAGGCGCTTCGAGTTCGGAGAGAGGTCGGAAACGTGGAGCGAAGCCCAGCGTGGTACGCTTGTGGGCGTGTGAGGAGGGTCCATGGCTGTTGCTATTTTGTTTGGGAGATAAGGATGGGTCATCTCGGCTTTACTGGAGAAAGAGAGAAATTTTCTTAAAAAGGGTACACGTGGCGTCTCTGATGGCGACGTGGTACGTCAAGAAAGTGGATGATGACGTCGACGCCTCTGTGGGTCAGCCGTCAGAGGAATGATGATGGCCTCTTTCTACCTAACAATTTACTCGTCTCCTGATTGGTCTATATGTGAGAAATACATTTTTTTTTTAAATCTCGTATTAAAAAGTACAAGGCGCCCAAAAAATATGAAAAAGGTTCTTTATTTTTAATGTTTTTTTAAAAAAAAATAGGATTTGATTATTTAAGATTAATTGATAAAATCTGAATACTTAAATTATTAAAAATAATAATAGTAAAGATAATAAGTTTGATCAAAATTGTATGATAAAAAATATTTAAAATAGTTGTAGTCAAAATTATTTTAATATTAATTAAAATGATTATAATATTGATTAAAATTATTTTAAATTAGTTAAAATTACTTCAATTAATTAAAATTGCTCTAATATTTTTATAGTAGGTTAATTAAAAATGGGGAACAATTTAACTAAAATTGTTATAACACTTTTGGTTAAGGTTGCAATTAAGTCAAATTTTGTGTTTGTTAAAATTTATTTAATAAGATAAGTCAAGTCGAGAACTAAATCCTTCAAATGATAGTTTAAGTTTAGTTTAATTTTTTTAATGAGTTTGATTTAAATTTAACTAGAGGTTATTGAGCTATTTATTAGAACTTATTTGATTATTTAATTATTATTTTTTAATTTATTTGATTGATTATGAGCTTATATTATATGTTTTTTTATTGATTTTGTTAACTTCTTTATTTATTTATAAATTTGATAAGAATTTTATTATGAACATAGTTCATAAATTTTGTCTTAATATTATTCATAAATATTATTTATAAATAATTTATAATATTTATTTATAAATATTAATAAATTAAACACATATATGAATTTAAAATTATTTATTTAATTTAATGAATTATTTAAATTTGTGCGTATTAAATGAATATAAATAATTTTTTATGTTACAATAAATACGAAAATAAAAGTACTTTTAAGATAAAAAAAATAATATGATAAAATATTTTTAAATACAAAAATATTCTTGTTGAGAATCATAAATTATTTATGTTGAAAAATTAAGAAAAGTAAATAAATGCCATAAATGATGTGATTATAGCACCGACAATTAAGTAGATGCATTGAGGAGTTGATTGGACCAAAGATTTGGGTGGATTGTGAGTGAGCCAATTGGGTTGGAGAGTTGGAGATTGGTGATGGGGAAAAGGATGATGGGGGCACTTGATTGTGCATGATGGGTTGTGGGTCATGTTTGGTCCAACTTAATCCATCAAATTAGGTTTGTGGTGAGCATTCATGATGGGAATGATTGATTTTCATTGTGGAGCCCAAAGAAGGTGATGGATCATGTCATCCCATCCACATGTCACATGCAAGGACGTCTCAACAACTTATCGATACAATTTTAAATGATTCATGCTTAATTCTTTTAATGGTAAATACGAGGTTTGAAAAAAAAAAATCCCACGGGATGAACTGTTGGCTGGTGCATGAGATGTTGTCATAATGAGGTTTAGGAGTTAAATTCTGGCTAGTAATCAGGTTTCTGTCCCCCTTATGTACTAGTCACTGTTCGGACTGGCTAGACTAACCCTCGTGATTTACCTCCTCCGTGTTGATCCTGGAACGGACTGACGGAGACCCTGAGGGCGAGCGTTTCGCCTTCTACCACAATGAGGAAGGAAAAAAAGAGGATATATTACCACAATGAGGAAGAAAAAAAAGAGGATATATTGCCACAGTAAGGAAGAAAAAAAAGAGGGTATATTACATGTTCATGACATTAGTTTTTTTTTAACAAAAAAAGGAGTAAATATTTAAATTGAGTCATATTTTCTTTGCTCCACATTTAAATCATCGAAAAACATCCCACCATATTTTTTATACCAAAAATATTTTTCTTTTCACCACTATCTTAATAATTAAGATTAACTATTACAATGTGATAAAATATAATATTTCATTCTCTCTATATATATATCACTATTATATAAGATATTTTTTATTAACTTTGTTCAAAAATATCTAAATTTTATTAAAATTATTTTAATTTGATCAAAATTATTTTAAAATATTTACAACAACTATTTAATAGTTATTATAATATTATAATAATTAATATAATATTATTATAATATTATAATAACTATCTAGATAATTATTATAAATATTACAACAATTAATACAACATTATTAGTCATTGTTATAAAAAAATTAAAATAATTTTAATCAAATTTAAATAATTTTAATAAAATTTAAATAATTTGACTAAGTTATATAAAATATATATATATCTCGCCTTCAAATTATATCTTTACTTTCATCTCCATCCTCATTCATGATTCTATCTAATTAAAAAATCTCCATTTCCAACCCAAATTAAATCCTCATTCTCGTGTTCATCTTTGCTTCAAATGCACTTGGTAAAAAAAAAACAAAAATTCAACAACTTTCATAATAAAAGTAGTAATATAAAAATTCAATAACATATAAATATTAATATTAATTAAATAATATATATATATATATAATAACATTAATAATCTATTTAATAAATAAAAAATAAAACTCCATAATTATATTATTATTATTATGAAACGAATTCGAAAATAACATACTCATACCTAATCCTGTTCAACTATAGAGATTTAAAAAATTCTCAAATCTGAATTCATATTTGAAAAGACTCTTCAAATCCATTCCAATTTTAAGTTTTTCTCACAAACCCCAAACCCGTTGAAAAAATTATCATTCCTAATTATACATTATAACAACTAATATGTATTCAATAAAAAGATAAAATTCGTTTGATAACCTCATAACTCCACATCATTAGAAGATATAAATCAAAAAATCAAAATGAATCATATGAGAAGATATATCTATAATTTTTATTAAAATTTAATCTGAATTCGATAAATTTTTCGTAAGAAGATCAACTCGACTATGCCTAATCTCAGGCAGTGACAGCTACTAAGCGTTGAAAATAATAAAAATAACTTGTAATAGAATAATAAATAAGCAATGCTAATGAAATTCCTTTAACGTGGTTTGGAGGAACCTAAGCTGTTAAAAAAAAATAAAGCATAAGGAAACTTATATAAAAAAGAATAGAGTGTCTTAGGCTCAAACAAAATAAAAGACTATAAAATAAAAATAAAAATAAAGGAAATTAGAGAAATGAAATTGTAGTAGAATAATAATTTTTTATTACTGACGAACTACTCTTACTCTTTATTTAATCTTTGAAATGCAATCAGGTGTTCCATTTGATTTCAATTCATTCAAATTTTTTGTTAGTCGATTGAAATGTTGATCTCGAGGATCCTTGTCTGTTAACTATTGTTTTCAATCAACTCAAAACTAAAATAGCCAACTCAAATCTACTTCAATCGACTCAACATTTGTACTCAACTAAATCAAATCACGGACTTATCTCTTGGTTGATTATGATTTTAGTCAACTACAAAATGCTTACAGACAATTCAAATCCAACATCAACTCAAAACTCAATAGCCAAATCGACTCAAAATAAACATAGCAAATTATTTCTATCAGTCGACACAGCTAACTTCAATTGATTGAATTACCCCTACTCTAGCTAAAACAAAAAGATATTCTTTGCAAGAAGAACATCTTTAGTCGACTCAATTGTTTAGTTAACAAAACTTGACCTTGACCATCAGCTGACTAAATTTACTCGTCAACATCAATTACAACCTAAAAACACTTAAGTAATCGATCAATGTTAAACTACATGAACTTCTTCATCTGCCAACTCTTGCTAGACTTGCTTATCTGTCAAAGCCTACTAGACTTCTCTTTCTAATGATCAACCTTAACCTACTTCGACTTTCCCAACCACTACAACATACCAAGTATTCAACTCCTGTACACTTGACAAAATTTATTAACAACACAATATTAACCAAACATAAGCCGTTTGCCACAGCTTCCGATTGAGGAGCTAACCCCACTCCTCAACTTCCTCATCTTCTCCCTCTTTGACTCCTTCAATCTCGACTTCTCCCTTGTTTCTAGAATTGTATCCCTCTCTAAACTCCTATATATCCTCCCTCGTTCCCTCCCACTTCTATATCATGTGGAAGTGATCCTTCAACATTCTCCACTAGTCTCTTTTCCTTTCCCTCCGGTTCGAGAGACAAACAGCTTGGAATACATGAATCAACTGTCTCAGACTAACAAATCAGCTAAAAAAGAAGATAGGTTCTGGCAAACAAGAAAAAAAAAAGTAGAATATGAAATGCAAAAGAAGATAATTTGAAAGATCTACATATGGTGTTTTGTGCCTGATTTATAAGTATCACAATTTATTTTAGACCAGTCATATATTCCATTTTCATACATGCTTAACTTTGTAAGTCATCTCCATTATGAAGAAGAGAAGAGAACCCTCTCTATCCCATTGGTATGATGCAGTGGTAAAAAACACTCAAAGAAATAATTAAACAGACCAAGATTCAAATCCTAAATGAAACGAACATTTTAGAAGTCAACTTTTGAATGCACGTATGCTATGCTATGGATTTACCGATAGACAAACCAAGAAGGCCGTCTACTTTAGTCAGCAAAATCCAGACATTTGAATTACAAGAGAGAGAGAATTGACATAAGACTAAACAATTACCAAACTACAGATTATCGTGCTTGAAGCAGAAAGTAGGGCAATTGCAAACAGCATGGACTAACATCTTATTGAAATTAAAATAGCTGAATTAAGTTAAAAGAATTGCAATCTAGCAAACATGACAAAGCAATTGTATTATAATTCCAGGTCAAGTGAGGACTGATTCAAGCAACCTTTACCTTGCAATAAAATGATTATTTCTGTGAATTATCCCCGTCACCAAACTGCAACAAAAGCAAAGTTAACGACAAAAAAAGTTCGCTGTGAATTCAATGACAATGAAGAGAAACGAAACAAAAAAGTCTTTTATGGAGTAACTAGTTCATAACTGAGCTGACAGACTTAAGAGAAACAGTGCTTTTTTTCACCTGGGAGGAACAATGTTTTGCCAGGAGAACCGATTATAAATTAGTTTCAGAAACAATGAAACCAGAACAAGAATGGAATCAGCAAACCTGAAAAGTTGCAGCATAATAAAACTTATAACAACGTGGGAAAAATAGATTAACAACAGATAAGGTAAGATATTAAAGATTTAGTACAGAGCTTGATAATTGGAAAGAAGATACCCGAACAAGTAATGTGCAACAGCTAAGGGGGATAGTAAAAGGATGAGGAGCATGATAATTCTTGATCACACAAGAACTAATTTGCAAATGGATAAAATTTATAAGGACTTCGAGTTCATAGCAAAGGAGGGCCTACCACCCAGCTGCAGCCTGCAGCTGTACCATCTTGCAGATGAAGATTTGGATGGTAAGTCCATGAAAATCATCCAACAAAAAACCAACATCCATCTCCTAAACTTATGCATAATTAAGGATTCTCCAATTCATCCTTCCCGTAAACAAGCGGAAACTCATCAACATGCTCTGAATGATCATATGCATCTCCGATTTTCTTCAACTTTTGATAGACATTGTACATGGAAGGTCTGTCCTTTGGGCAGGCAACCACACAGCCAGAAGCAATCCTCAATACCTGCATAATCTCATTATCCTTGCCCTTCCCCTGAAGGGATGTATCGATAGTCTCATGAGTTCGGCCAGTAACAGAAAGCCGATTCACCCAATCCACCAAACTACCCTTAAACCCTTCGCCTGTGGTGTCACTGCTGATCTCAGTCGCCCTCTGCCCTGTGAGAAGCTCCAACAGGATGATTCCAAACGCATACACATCAATTTTGGTGGTCGGATCAGAGTTGGTAGCAAATTCTGGCGCAATATAGCCAAACTCCCCGAAATCTCCATTCAGGAATGGACTTGTATCATTCCCATTCCCACTCGACGCCCTCATGAGTTTTGTGAACCCAAAATCTATGATCCTTGAGTCGTAGTCCTCGTCCAGGAGGATGGCCTTCAAGCTCAAGTTCTGGTGGAGGAATGGGATCTGGAAACCATGGTGGAGCCAAGCGAGACCGCGAGCGGCGCCGATCGCAATCCTGACCCTGGTTGGCCAATCAAAAGCGTCGTCAGAAGATTCAAGAGCCGTGGAGAGGGCGCCGTTGGGCATGTGCTTGTACACGAGAAGCCGCTCATCCTCAACGATGCAGAAGCCGAGGAGGGGAACCAGGTTGGGGTGCCGGAGCTGCCCGATCCTTCCCATCTCCGCCCGGAACTGCTTCTCCGGCAACGGACAAGAGTGGAGCCGCTTCACTGTGAGCGCCGATCCGTCTGGCAGAACCGCCTTGTACGACGTCCCCATCCGCGGGCTCCCGGCGACAATTATGTTGGGGGGATGGAAGTCAGAGGTGGCGGCCATCAGATCCGCTAGCTTCACTTTCACGAGCGGCTTCTGGAACAGCGATACGGGCACGAGGCGGTTGTGCGCCGAACGCAGCCGCTCGGCCCACCACCTACCGTCCTCTACGCCTTGCCCAGGAGCAGCCCACTTGCCCGCCGGCGACCAGCATCGCCAGATCAAGTAGGCTAGGGCGAGCGAGGCGACGGCACCGAAGACACCCGCAGCAATGATGATGATTAGACTGCTCTGAGTCAGAGATCTGCCGCAACGGGAGGAGACGGGGCGGCCGCAGAGACCATCATTTCCATCGAAAGCGGAGGAGTCAAACTTCTCTCCGAGCGGCGCCGGAATGGGACCGGAGAGCCGGTTTCCGGACAGATCTAGGCGGGTGAGGCGATCAAGCTGTGCAAGGGAAGACGGGATAGCACCGTCCAGGCGATTTCCAGATAGGAGGAGGGTGTTCAGAAATCGGCAGCCGGAGAGATCAGGCGGGATAGCACCTGCGAGCTGGTTGTCCGACAGATCGAGCGTCACCAGATAAGGTAACCAGGAGCATAACTCAGCCGGAATCTCGCCGGAGATACCGTTAGACGATAGATCGAGGACGGTGGCGGCGGCACAATACCGCAGATCAGCAGGGATGGAGCCGGCAAGGGACATTCCCCGAAAGTTGAGCCCTAGCACGCGGTTCTCCTGCGGATTCCAGCAAGAAATTCCCAGGAAGCTACAAACGAACCCTACCGTACCATTGGAGAAGTTCCAGCTCAGATGGCCGTCGCCGTCGAGCGCCGACTTGACCCCACGGAGGCACCGCACGTCGTCCTCCGCCGCCACCGCCGCCGCGGCCCACAGCACCACCGTGGCAACACACACCAGCACCCTCATCTCGATGCCGCAAGACCGATCGCCGGAGAGACGGATGGATCTGGGAAGTGAGCGCGCATCAACGTGGAAGAAGAATGGAGGGAGAGGATGGAGATGAGGAGAAGTAGCCAAGACGACTCAAGCTCTGAGGTGTTCAAGGGTAATCGAGTCAGTTCGAGCCGAGCTGAATGATTGTTTAAATTTAATTTAATTTTTTTTTTTATGATTTGGAGTTTATTTAAAATTTCGTTTAAACTTGATTTATTTAGATATTAGCGAACTCTATTAACTTGATTTTAATTCATTAAAATGTTATCGAACTCTTAATTCAAATTTATTTGATTATTTAAAATTCTTATTAATTTAATTAATTATTAAGTTTGATAATTTAAATTTATTTATTTATTTTATTTTATTTATTTATCATATTGATAAAAAATTTATTAATAAATATGATTGTTCACGAACGTTGTTCACGAATATTATTCACGAACGTTGTTCACGAATATTAACGAACTGAACACATATATGTTCAAGTTTATTTATTTAATTTAATGAATTATTTAAATTTATTTATTTAATTGATTTTGTATATATTAAATGAATATAAACAAACATAAGTTGAATATTAAATTTGTCGACGAACGATTCATTTATCGTCCCAAGGAGAAGAGCGTGAGATTGATCAGTTGGGATAGGGTGAGCTTAAGTTTCGTTCACAGGAGGAGGCAGGGAAGCTAGTGAGATCTGGGCAGGAGCACTGAACCGGTCAAAATTAGTGGGGAAGCGTGGCATGGACCCCACAATCACGCTTTC
>JBBUKS010000054.1:4239943-4262372 GCA_038050645.1 Hedychium gardnerianum | reverse complement strand
ATTTATTTAAATATAGATGATGATATAGTAGGGGATAGAGCTCAATGACGTAAAATGATCCATATAGCCGACCCCACGTAGTGGGATAAGATTCGGTTGTTGTTGTTGTTATATCTCCTCTCAAACAGAGGATAAGAAGATCCGTTGTCCCTATCTAGTGTCATCATCACCTCCAAATATTATTGTGCCAACCATTCAAATCTTAGATTAATTTTGTCCCAGTATCATCATCACTTCTGCCAATCGACCCAAATCTTAGATTAATTTTGCTTTGGATCGTCATCACCTCCAAACATTCCTATTGCACCCTCACTGTCATCTCAAAATACAATCTTGGTCTATCAAGATTAAGCTCAACCTAATTGCACCGATGTTTATAAACTAATTAATTTGGATAAATTAATCAACCAAAAAGGGATATGCCCAACTTGCTTAAGCTATAGGGTAATAAAGAATTATACTTAAAATAGAATTACCGACTTGGAATAAGGTAATTTATTTAGGTACATTATCTAGTTATAAATAAATAATAAAGATAATGAATTAAGCACGAGTAATAACTAGTTCGACTAAAGTTGGATAATATTCCAAGTCGTTAATTATAAGCATTATTTATTATCAACATCCAACGCATCAAGTTTTTTTTTAAAAAAAATTAAGATAATAAATTTAAATAATTATTTTTGTTAAATAAATAAAATTTTGAATTAACCGAATCATTTATTTTAATTTAATCGATATTTTATTCACTCTTATATAATATCATTGGTGATGGCGGATTTACCATGAAACTCAAAGAGACAAGGAGGGAGATGTATGTGGGAGTTAGGTTAGGAATAATTAGAATTTAAAAAAAAAATATTTAAAATTTTTATTTTATAATTAACGGTTGTTTTTCAATTAACCGTTGTATTTCAATTATGAATTTTAAAAATCAATTAAAACCGATTAAATTGTTGAGTTAATTATTTTTTATCAGTTAAATTTATTGGATTTTAATAAAAAAAATTGATTAATTCAATTGCTAAAAAAATCAATTAATTTAGTTGCAATAAATTTGATTCGTCAATTTAAGTTTAATCACAAATTCATTCGTTGTCTCTCTATATTTTTTTTTAATTAGGTATTTAATTTTTCGAATCAATTAATTTTAATGATGATTGATTTTGTTTCAATTTTTTTATTAATTATTAAAATAAATCAAAAAAATATAAAGTTTATCCTTTCTATAATATATTATAATTAAAATTTAATCCATAAATATACAATTAACTATTTAAAAAATCCAATCGTTACAGACAAATTTAATCAGCTGGCATCATCGTGCACTGGCTGTCTACAATTGTAAACAATACCTATCTATATAATTCTTAAAAATATTTAATTGAACTTTTCTTTTTTAAAATCCAATAAAAAGTAGATTGAATATCTTTAATCATTTGGTCAATTTAAAACTCGCAATTTCAATATTAACGAAGTTCGTATTATCGCCATTGCCGCCGTCGCCGCCGTCATCGCCGTTGCCGTCGTCGGTGGCGGATGGGTTGGCACGTCTTCGAACAGCTGGGCTTTTCATCAGCCGCCGTCATCGCCGTTGCCGTCGTCGGTGGCGGATGGGGGGTTGGCACGTCTTCGAACAGCTGGGTCACAGCTAGAAGCCGATCGACGTGCTACCCACAATCTACCTAACGGGCCCCACAAACAACTGCTCCCTTTCTTAACCGCCAAGTGGCAGTGTGGTTCGCCTGTCTGCCTTTTCCAGGCACCCACCTCGAAATATGTCAGAATGAGCATCAAAGTTTACTATTTTGAAAAACAACCTTAAATTTGATGAACTTTTAAATGGTATATTTAAAATATTACTAAATATTGGGGTTTAACAAAAAAGAGAGAAAACTCGATCTTTTTTAATGGGCTGAGACAAGGCGGCGAGCGACTCCCCAATCCATTCTCTTCTCCGGCGCGACCGATCTGACGGCCACCAATGGCACCGCGTCTGTTTGCATGCTTCGCCGGCGGGAGGGAGGTGGCTTCGTCGTCGAAGTCTCCTCCGGAGGCGAAAGCGACGGCGGACCTGACGGCGGAAGAGCAGCGCAGGATGGGTCCGGTGCTGGTGGAGCTGTTCTCGTCGCAGGGATGCGCCACCTCGGCGGACGCAGAGGAGGTGGTGTCTCGGCTCTGCCGCGGGGATCTCCGGCGTGGGGACCTGCCTCCGGTGGCGCTGCTGGAGTTCCACGTGGAGTACTGGGATTACCGGGGGTGGCGGGACCCTTTCGGCTCCAGCATCTGGACGGTGCGGCAGAAGGCCTACGTGGAGACGCTCCGGCTGGATACTCTGTACACGCCGCAGGTGGTGGTGAACGGCCGCACCCAGTGCGTCGGCACCGACGTCGACGCCATCTGCGCCGCCATCCAATCCGCCCCCCGATTCCCTTCCCCTACGATGCAGGTTTCAACATTCTCATACCAAACTGGAAAAAAAAAAATATTCCCCAATTATAGAAACAACTAACCATCGCCGCTCCGCGGCGCCGCCTGTGCCCGCGCAGGCGAAACTGAACAGGGCAGCCGACGGGACAGTGCTGCAGGTGTCCCTTAGCGGCGCCTTGGGCACCAGGGTCGACGGCGGCGGCGCGGACGTGATGGTGGCGCTATACGAGAGCGGGCTGGTGACGGAGTGCGCGCAGGGCGAGAATAGAGGCCGCGTCCTCACGAACGACTTCGTCGTCCGGCGGCTGGAGAAGCTGAGCCACGTCAAGAACGTCTCACCGAAGAAGAAAGTGTCGGGGTCCGTCCGTTTCGCCCTCTGGGAGGGCTTCGACGCCGCCAACTGCGGCCTCCTCGTCTTCGTCCAGAACGGCTCGCTCCACAACTTCGGCATCCAGCAATTGCAGATCTCAGACGCCATCTGATCGATCACCGCTCCCTCCACAAAGGATCGCCCATAATTCCGTTCTTCCATGAATCATTGCTCCCCTTCTTCTTCCCCTGATTTATCCTTGTTTCATTCTTCATTCTTCATGGATATTTTCCTAGTATATAGGACTGTAAAATTTGTTGTTCAAGTAATCGACTATTGAAATAGTTACTTAAGTTTGATTTTGTTTTTTTAATGAGTTTTAACTTGATTCGTTTAGATATTATGAGTTTTCAATTTGAGATTAAGTGTGTTGGAAATTTCAATGGAATTAAAAAAAAAAGATGGATGGAAAGAATTTCATTGTAAATAAGAAATTTAATCTCACATTAAAAGTTTTACTGCATTGTGATTGATTTATAATGTATTATAAACATGAGAATTGTAAATGTGCTTGAGAAGAGGCTTAGGGACCGTGATTAAGATTGTATGATAAGGTGATTGTTTAAAGTCTTATATTTTTAAACTCATTTTGTTTATTTACTATGACATTTTTTTATTTATAAAATTAATTAAAAAAATTATTGATAAATGAGGTTCATAAATTTTGTTCCTGGACATGAATTATAAATATTATTGATAAACAGTCTGTAACTTTTGTTTATAAATATTAATCAGTTAAACATATGTATTTTTAAATTTATTTATTTAATTAATCTCAGTATATTAAATAAATATAAATAAATTTTTATCATAAGAACAATGGTATAACAATAGATTTTTTAAATAATTAATTAAATACCTTTTTCCATGAGACGATAATCTTAAACAGGTTTAATTAATGTTGTAATTAATTATAGTTATCGATTTCACAAGAATTAATTGATTGTACTTATCCATTCGATTAATTTTACTTATCCATTCCACTTCTAAAATTATTTTTATTTTCACGTTATTCTTATTTTTTATATGAAATTCTATTTTTCGTATAATTTATTTTTTGACAAATTTATTTATTTTTTTATTTTTTTATTCCCATTATTATTTTGCAATTAGATGATACTTATAAATTTAATTAAAATATATTAAAATAATTTTAAATATACGAAGATAAATTTAATTTTTTATATGATGTAAAAAAATTAAAATTATTTAATAATAATTTTTTAAAAATAAAATATTTAAATTTAAAACACAAATTAACACATCACGTGTCACGTGTTATTTGATATTGATATTTTAAATTTATTTTTAAAATTAAAAATTTTAAAAGAAGTAATAAATTTAAAATTAAAAACAACACTTGACTTTATAAAATAATTAAATTCTTTTCTTAATAACTTATAAAATATTATTAATTATACTAGTTAGTATAACTTTAACCGAAAGAAGATTTTTAAAATTAAAATTAATAAAATCTTATTTATATTCGTCTCAAGAAATTATGATTAAATAATTTAATAATTTTATCCATAAAAATAAATTTATTATCAAAATTTGAATATAAAAATTTAATTAATAATTTTACATTAAAAAATCAAAAAAATAAATTTTTATAATTAATATTTTTATTTTTTTCGAAAGAAATTTTAAACCCGTCTGTCTATCGTTCCCAAGTTCGAATGAAAAAAAATGAAGAAAATTTTAAAAGTAAAATTAAAAATATTAAAGGACTATTTTTTTTTACTAGGGCCTTAAGTAACTTTAAGACGACTTCATAAGTATTTCTCGATTTATCTTGATAGTTGATAAAAAAAAATTATGAAATCGAAAAAGGTCATTTCTAAAATTAATTGGCTCAAAAATCTAAATATCCGGATTAATGTTTTTGAGTGATATGTGAAAGTTGTTACATCTTGAAAAAAAAAAAAATCGTCACTCTACTATGAGTACCATAGCACGATCGATGTATCTCATCTTAAGGAGAGAGTTCAACTATCGTCTTAACCCAATACATTTCTCTTTGATCCTTTGAGATCGTGTTCTTATTTGTGATGAGACTCTGTCCTTTTGGAATCATCGCGGTAAGTGTGGCTCTCATTGTAGTACAAAGGTGCTCATGTCAATCAAACGAGGAGGGAGGCAATGCCATGATAGCAATCTAATGACGATGATGCTAAGAACCGTCAATATTATTGGGTATGTCAAAGGGTATGGTTGAATTGATCATTATGTATCATGTGATAAATTTATAAAATTTAATAAGAATTGATTTTTAATAAAATCAACAAAAATATATTCTCACATGATAATTTATTTCAATTTCCTAATTGATTTTCTTCTGATAATATAAGATAGTCATGAGATGAAAGCTACTAAAATGACAAATTTTATCTTCTTTGCAGAAGTCAATGTTAGTGAGTAGGGAGAAAGACTCAGACGTCCCTAGGTTTAGTGTGATGGTAAAAGATAATATGCATTTTTTAAACAATCATAATTCAATTTCGACGTAGGATATATTTACGATGATTGATGAAGTTGAGATATCACATTCAAAAATATTGTGTTTTTTGAATTTATTTAATGAGTGAAATATGAGACCGAACTAGGATTAATCAAATTATAAAATATAAATATCTCGTATAAACAAAATGAGAGAAACCAAGAGTTTAAGAAAATATCACTTTTTTAGTGCTTATCTTAGGTCATCTTTTTTTATATATATAGATATCAACTTCTAATATTAGTTATTGAATTCAATTAGTTGAGATTAATTAAAAATTAATTTCATTTTTCTTTAATAATTAATATTTAATAATTTAATAATATTGTCTCGTGCTTTAGAATTTGATCATCAATTATTAAAGCAAGGATGATATTATTATAATCTACCAATTACATATAAAAAATAATAAAATCATGAACATATTTTTTTTTAAAATATGTAATTATATTATATATATATATTTTTTATAATCAGTCTTTAGAGAATTTTAATTTTAATTTATTTTGACAATTATACTAAATATGTTGTATATGTTAATTTAAAGAAAATATAAGAAAATTTTAAAAAAATTAAAAATAACGGGAAGGAGACGCGCATTTCCGCTGGATATATAAAATGTGGACTCGAGGAATCGAACGGACACGTGGCACCATGTTACTGGTCAACCATCCTGGGATAAGGCGCTCCCCTTCCTCACACACACATCACACCTCACACCTCACACCCTTCTCCTTCCGTTTCTGCTTCGCCTTCTCCCTCCCCGCGATGCAATTCCTGAGGCCGCCGACGACCACCGCCCTTCCCCAACAACCATAGTTTTCCCTCCATATCTGCAGAGACCTCTCCGACCAATCTCAAATGGCCTCCATTCCATCCGCTTCCTTCTCCTCGCCGTGCAGACAAGCCTCAGAGAGAAGGCCGTCCTTCGCCGGCGTGTGCTCCTCCTCTGTTACTTCCCTCCGTGGAGTTCGATTTGAAGTTCGTAAGATCAGCACCGGGATGGTCGTTCGCTGCGTGGCGGCCGCTGCAAGCTGTGAGCTTTTTTTCTTTTTGTTTTGGCAAACCCTATTTTTGTTGATTATACTGTTCCATTCTATACAGTCTTAGTTACGGTTGATGAAATTTTATGTTACTTTGCTTCAAGTTTTCATCTTTAGTCATAATTGTAATCGGTTTGTCTTTGCTTAGAGTTCGAGCGTGCGAAATCAAATCCCTGTTTGGATTTTCTTTTTCTTTTTCTTTTCACAGTTGCAAGGAACATCCTTCTTTATAGTATATATTTTTTCTTGGTTTTGGTGGTTATTATTTCATCTAACTGTTAAAGTACCACTAAATCTATAACTATAACATAGCTTACCATTTGATTCTCTGTAGTAGATTGAGCTGATTTTCTCGACAAACTCAGGTTTGCGTGGGTTTAATTGAATGCAGAAACTCTTTGCTTCTTTGATTCATGTCAAACTTGTTTACTAATTTCTAAATATTCAGTATTTTGTATCTTTCTAGAATTTCCACACTTTCATTATGTAAATTATGTTCAATTTTTCACTAATGTCTGCTGTTGAGTAGAAAAATGAGCATAGAAAGCAGTTTTGTGATATTGGGGGCACTCAGATTTTTCTTGTTATTTGGTGGCAAAAAGAATTACCATATATTATTCCTCCTCTTCTTTGTTTCATGTTCAATTAGGCAAGAATTATGAGATGGACTAGTTCGTTAATGTCTTTATTACCTTTTTTTTTAATTGATTAGATGTGCCACCCACCGTATCAGAGACGAAATTGAATTTTCTCAAAGCATACAAACGACCAATTCCAAGCATATACAATCCTGTGTTGCAGGAGCTTCTTGTGCAGCAACATCTGATGAGATACAAAACTACTTATCAGTATGATGCTGTCTTTGCGCTTGGCTTTGTAACTGTATATGAACAACTGATGGAAGGGTACCCCAGCAGTGAGGATAGAGATGCCATCTTCCAATCATATATCAAAGCTTTGAAGGAGGATCCCAAACAGTACAGGTACTTGATATTGTTGCAAACCTACCAGATAATTTTTAAAACTTATCCATGCTTGAGAATTGTCTACGCAAACCTTTGTACGAGAGTAAGGCTTCTCCTTTCCAACGTGGGCAGGCCACTGAATTTTTAGCTAAAAAAATCTGCTTTGCTTACAAATGTGAACTTGCTTAATTGATCGTGGATTGCTAGGAGCCTCATTCACTCTACCACCCTTTTTATGCATTGGCATATTTAAAAAGTGGCCCACGATATCCCTTTAAGCTAAGCCCATCTTTCTGTGATGAATATGCATTCCAAAGTTATTCCATAGTAGTCTTCATGCCTTCAGATGAAATCTAATTTCTCTGATAATATAGATTAACTTTTGCTTATGCAGAATTGATGCAAAGAAACTGGAAGAGTGGGCGTCTTCTCAGACTCCTAGTTCTTTGGTAGACTTTGCCTCTAGAGAAGGAGAAGTAGAAGCCATTTTGAAAGATATCTCAGAGCGAGCACAGGGCAAAGGAAATTTTACCTATAGTCGTTTCTTTGCTATTGGACTTTTCCGTTTGCTTGAGCTGGCTAATGCAACTGAACCTACAGTGCTCGAGAAAGTAGTCCCTTTTCCATCACATCAACTAACATTTCACTTACTGGTTCCTTTTTGATTCATTTTTCTTGTGTACTGTCTAATTTGTGGTATTATTTTGAATTCACTTAATGCTACTAGGCAGTAAGAAGTTGTAGAGCGAAGGTGCAAGTGAAAATATTGGAAAAATGAAGCCCACAATGTAGTATATATATACACAAATGACATATGGCATAAAGTCACCAGAATATAACACTTGAAATCATTTATTAGCAAGTAAATCAATCTAAAATAATCAACTATAAAATCTAAATTTCTGACATTTTAACCATGAATGCAAAATTATTACTCATTCTTATCAAGAAAAAGGTTTCAAAGTTTTCAGACACTTCAACTCTCTCTCTCTCTTTTTTGTCTTGTGATAGATCATGGAGGAAACAGAAACATAAAAATGGCTATCAAATTCATGCATGCTAAATGATAGACATAGGAAGGTAAAAAGACATTTGATACTTTGTTATAGGCACACTATGGCATGTTGCACGCACCTTAACACCTTCCTTGTGCCTGGGAGAAATTGCCTCACTTCTATGCTCAATTGTTGCGTATAATGCTTTTGCATGCCTTTTTAGTAACACTTCTTTTTTTTTAAAAATAGGCAATCATCTTATTTTTTTTATCATCATTTATTATATTGTAGACTTACATACAACTGCTTTCATTATTTATGGTTGTTGTGGTTAGATTTATTAGCTTTAGATACCTACTTGGATTCTTCAAGCAAAGCTTCATATGAGAAAGTTATGTTTTTTTTTTCTTTCAAAATAACATGAGTACATCTTATTCAGAAACTATGCATCACTAGGAATCATGATGCAAAGGTTCGATCTTTATAACCCTTCGAGCTTTTGTAATTAATTTCTAGAATAAAATTCGATATTATGAGGCTGTGATTGTTGATTCATGTCCTAGATCATTCATTTGAAGGATCCTGACTCTGTTATCTTTTGCATTCTTAATTCAGGAAGATTATTTCTGTCAAGCATTAACTCAAACCTTTGTTGTTTTGCAGTTCTGTGCTGCTTTGCATATAAATAAGCGTAGTGTTGATAGAGATCTCGATGTATACCGCAATCTTTTGTCAAAATTAGTACAAGCTAAGGAGCTTTTGAAGGAATATGTGGACAGGTAAATTATATTCTTTCATTGTCTTCAAATCTCTTCTAAAGTTTCATCAATACCACAACTAGCTAAAGCTGTGCATTATGTTATCTACCTCATCATCGAACAATAAGTTTAGTGAAACTCCACAAGTCCCTGCTCGATACTACCGTTCCAGGTTCTTATAGATAATCTGGATGGGCAAACCTCCATGGAAGGTTTGCATATTCTGCTGGTTATAATCCTGCTAAACAGAAAAGCTTTCTGCGATAAAATTAAAATCACTTGTGCATCTACAAATTTCGGTAGTTAGAATGAGGGTGCCACATAGATTGGGATCCACACTACTGAATGCTAATGTAGCTACTGTTGAATGTCTCTTCTGCAGAGAAAAGAAGAAAAGAGAAGAAAGATCAACATCTCAGAAGGCGAATGAGGCCATCACACAGTTTGTAGGAGATATTTCTGTCTTTTGAGCATTGATTTTGTGACATCTCACTGTGAGCTCGGTCGGCCGTGGTCGGTTCCTGTTCGACAAAAGCTTAAGCCTGGTCAGAACTTTTTTTTCTAATTGTATGTAGCAGCAGCTTCAGGTTAACTTGGATTGTGTGTGCGGCTATCTTTTGAATAATTGCCATATTTGGGTGAATGAGCAAGCTTCACAAACGTATCCATCTGCTTCATTTGTGTCGCTTGTATAGTTTGCAAATAAGAAATGAGAATGGCTATAATAAGAAATTAGAAGATTAGAGAAAAAGTCAAGATTAAGTCTATTGAGGAAATCTCTGATAGAATAGATGTGTGTATGAATATGTACTTAGGTGAGGTTGAGTTGTTGTTGTTGTGATTGTGTTATCATTCATTTCAAAATAAAATATAAAAGACAATAAAGATAATTATATAAAATTTAAATTTTTTTTTTTTAAACAATAAGATTATATTATATGACATAAACATGTTATCAATATTTTAAACAATTAATTAAAGTTATAAACAAATTAATTCATGTTTTTAACTTATATATTTAAATATTAATTATATTTAAGAGAACGAAGAGGAACATATCCATCAATTTTAGGTCAAAGATTTCTTGATCAACACTTTTGTAGCAAAAAAAAAAGTGTTGATCAAGAAATCTTTGACCTAAATTTCTTGATCGACACGACTACTAAATTTGTTGTCGTATGAAATTTATTAAATTAATTGATAAGTAATATTATATTATTATTATTATTTTGTACATTACTAATAAAGAGTGCATGAATGATATACAATTTTTTTTTTAATTTTGACATGATTTTATTATTAATTTTTTTTCTATCTATTTGAAATTTATGTTTATAGGAAAATATTTTTACAAAATAAAATTACAGAGAGAATAATTATTTTCCTAAATTTATCATATTATAACAAAAAATATTTCATAAAATAACTAATATTTATTGGACAAAATATAAAATGTCAATGTCCCATTTTATAAAATAAAAGATGATTTTATTCATTTTAAATGTCTCATTGTCGACCTAAGTAAGATTTATTTATGTACCCATGGGACAAGTAAATAATTATTGCATGAAATTTTGTCACAAAAAAATTTAGAGATCAATCTATTTATTAAAATTTATTTATGTACACATAGCATGATACTTATCAAATTTTTATCCTCGATCATTATTTAAAGGTTAATAGTTATTTGTAATTTATTTTTCTTTTAAATTAGAGTGGTTGTTGAAGTGATGATTTTTTTTATATACCAAGTAAGATTTATATATATATATATTTTCACGTTGAAAATTTGAAAAGGAATTTCTAAAAAAACATTTTCTCATATTTAATACATAAATAATTTAAATTATATAATGAATAAATTAATTGAAATTGTTTTGCAGGCTGGTCCGCGTAATAGGGCGAACATGGGCGGACGGAACCTTCCGAAGACCATTCCACTGCCTGGCCCTGCGCTGCCCTACCGTTTTCAACGTTCCTGCCGCCGACTTCGCCATCGTTAACCAATTCCTCTTCTCGCTTTACGCCCTGCCGCCACTGTTGAAGCTTTCGCACGATTTTTTTCCCTCCAGTCCATCGCTCGAGTCGAGGTCGCCAGAGTATCGGATCGGCTTCTGCTCTTTCTGTTTCTGTTTCTGCTTCACGCAATCTAGGAGCCTCTCTCGATTTTGCATCTCCTCATCTTTTCTCGGGGGTTTTGATTATGAGAACGTAATGTTCCGCCTCTTATCGATTCCTGGAAGGTAACTGTTCGTCTTCTTCCATTCGCTGTTTCTTTCCCTGCTCAAAAATTAATTCTTTCTCCCGTTTTTTGGGAGGGTTCTACGTGTGTTTAAAGAAATCTTTATTATTATTATTATTATTATTGGGGGATCTTTCTTTAACGATATGCGGACACTGTTTGAGAAATTGGAGCAACGAAAGCTCAAATCTTTGCTAATTTACTCAAATAAATAAATATTGAATGATCTTGCAGGGTATTGCCATTCCATGAAAACAGGAAAGCTGGCTGCTTTTTGCAGTCCAGGCAGAGAATTGGCTACTCGACTTCAGGAACGTATGGGTCAGTTGCTAAGAAAGGGTTGCCCTTTATCTTGTTCAGGATGTTTTCAATCCATAGGGTTTCTTATAGAGGAACTAACATGCTTGGACAATGCAAAGCTGTGGGTTATGTTCAACGAAGTAGTTTCTCGAATTATTCGGTAACCGATCATGCTCAATTGTCTTGGAAGAGGCTCAGTCTATTCTGTTCTTGTGACGGTCCGGCATTATCTGTTATCAGTAAGTTAGCTTGTGCGATAAGCTTGTCATTCACCCGGTTCCAAGTAGTGCCAGGTATTCTTGCTCTTGGTGTTGGGGAACTGGTGTGGGCTCAGAGAACCTCGGCAGAGGGCAATTACTATACTTTGAAAAATGGTCTTCTTTTGCAGGCAGAAGCTAGCAGCCTATACTTCTCTTCAGTAATTTCCTCCATCTTGGAAGCAATTATTTTGATATTCCGAGCAGCATATTTAATGATATTGTTCTTTCCAGCTGTAGTTTTAGCACCTTTTGCAGATAGTTCTGGACCTGAATTCAGGAAAAGATGGGTACATCTTGTACATCACACTCTAGAGAGAGCTGGTCCTGCCTGCATAAAATGGGGTCAGTGGGCAGCAACACGACCTGACCTCTTTCCGAAAGACCTATGCCTTGAGCTCACAAAACTTCATACAAAAGCACCTGCCCATAGCTTTGCATACAGTAGAAGTACCATCGAGAAGGCATTTGGCAGGAAACTATCTGAAATCTTTGACTACTTTGAGGAAAAACCAGTAGCATCAGGGAGCATTGCACAAGTTCATCGAGCATCATTGAGGTTCCGCTATCCAGGCCAACGTCTGAAGAAAACAATCGATGTTGCAGTGAAGGTTAGGCATCCCGGCGTTGGTGATTCAATCAAGAGGGACTTTTTAATCATCAATCTTATTGCCAAAATTTCAACTTTGATCCCTGGTTTAAGCTGGTTGAGACTGGATGAAAGTGTAAGGCAATTTGCAGTTTTCATGATGTCTCAAGTTGATCTCTCTCGAGAAGCTGCCCACCTAAGCCGATTTATATACAATTTCAGAAGATGGAAGGATGTTTCATTCCCGCAGCCTTTGTATCCGCTAGTGCATCCTTCTGTTCTGGTCGAGACATTTGAAAAAGGAGAAAATGTTTCTCGCTATATCGATGATGAATATGATGGAAATAGTCGGATAAAACGAGATGTTGCTCACATTGGCACACATGCACTCTTGAAGATGCTTCTGGTGAACCTCTATCCTATTATTTTGTTTAGATTTATACTGGCTTCACTTATTTAACTGCCTATGCTTTATCCTTTGGTACAAACCTTGCATACTAATGAAAATACAATTTTTGGCCCAATATGTTGAAATATGACAGACTCTTAACAGGCACATTGATATGATTTATTTCCGTCATTTAGTTGAATATTGAGGACTAAGATTGTGCTACTAACTTTACAAATATAAATACATGCTCTAAAGTTCATTTTCCTATTTTTAGGTGGACAACTTTATTCATGCTGATATGCATCCTGGAAACATCCTTGTTCGGGAACCTCAAAGCAACAGATCAAACAAAGCAATCTTTAGACCCAAACCTCATATAATTTTCTTGGATGTAGGCATGACTGCTGAACTCTCTAAAAGTGATCGTGCAAATTTGTTAGAGTTCTTTAAAGCTGTAGCTCTTAGAGATGGTCGCACTGCCGCAGAATGTACACTGAGACTATCACAGCGTCAAAGTTGCCCCAATCCGAAGGCTTTTATTGAGGTTTAGTTTTAAATTTATTTATTTTATTTCTTTGTACCTGTTCAACAATCCTGATCTTCCTATTCCACCATTTAGTTATGGCAACATATGGATAACAATAAGAATCATGAGCATACTATCTCATTCTCCTTTGAATTCTATATCAGTCTCTATGACTAGTAATAGTTATATATATGTCTGTTGTTTTAATAACATTTGTACCTCACATATTCATCTTAGCATTTTTCATTACTCTACGCTAAATTTTGTATGTACAATTTCAGCGCTAGTTAATGCTCTGACTCATAAAATATGATTGTTTGTGCCATAGTTTTAGGAAAGCTTCTTTTCAGTTCGAGGGGCACACAATTATCACAAAGGACTCTAAAAGCTTTTTTTGCTTTCAATTGTCTATATTTATTCTATTATTAAGATCTTAATTAATATTTTCTTTTTGTTGAATGACAAATACAAGATGTCTAAAACTTGTAGAATTTTTCCCCTCATTCATCTTAACTATTCACTCAAGTTATTTTTTTTTTAACTTTTTAGTTTGTAAAATTCCTCTGCATAATTCAAGATTTGAGTATGCCTATTTACGTCTTCATCAAATTTTCACAATATGGTATTCCAACAACCCTAGGAGATGTATCTTCGGTAAGACTAGTAAGTTCATAGTAATCAAAACATATAGATATTTAGTACTCAGTATGTCATCATCACTGCAATATATTTTCTACAAGTAATAATAAGATCACCAAATAAGCTATAAGTGCAACTGTGATTGTGCTCAAAATTTGCAAAACATAAGGAATATAACAAGTACTTTCCAATGTAGATCAGACATGTTAAATTAGACTTTCTACATTCTTAAATTAGGAACTTCTAGCTTACATATTGTTGAACTTCATATTTAATTTTGAACTTCTTGTTCATGCGATATTTGCATCTTTATTTCTGTAAGCAGGAGTTGGAGAGGACATTTACATTTTGGGGCACCCCTGACGGTGATGTCTTTCATCCGGTGGAATGCATGCACCAATTGCTTGAGCAAGTTCGACGCCATAGAGTCAGTATTGATGGCAATGTTTGCACTGTGATGGTGACCATTCTGGTTCTCGAGGTACATACGTTTATATGGTTAATGCACTTGCTCATTCATATTGCCTTTTGTTAATGCAATTTTTGGTTATATAAGGCCACTGATTTAGTAGAGATGCGAAAGTTAAATGGACATGCGGCAAGTTTGAATACTAATCTGTTAAATTTATTAGTTAACTCAGATCACGTTGCCATGTAGTTGGATACAAGTTTCTATTCAGTCTGGGCCGATGAGATCCTGTTTGACCCGGGACAAACTATTGTAGGTCGGTCCAGGGTTGCCCGAGGTAATATGGTTTGGTCTAGACAATTGTAGGACTGCCCAAAGTGGATTCAGGGTCTGGTCCAGACGTTCGTCTGGAAGTTCTGAGTGGTGGTGTGGTTTGGCCTGTTGATTCAAGTCTCGAGTTTATCTGAGTTGGAAGCAATTTAGCCCAAAGTGGGTTGCGTCTTTGCTAAAATGAGTCCAAGGTAGAGGAAGACTTGGCCGAGCTAGTTGTGGAATGAGTGCAGGAGGCGTGAAATTCCTCCTTTGTCCCTTTCGGGTGGTTGGTTGTGTGTCTCGGTTGATACTAAAAATGGGGTGGGGGTGGGTGGGGTTATAGAGGCCCCAACACAGTCTCTATATGGTGCCGTCAAGTTGGTTCCGCTAAGTTGCCCATGAACACTCTAGTGCACACAACTATATATAGTTCCCCTAGTTATCCATGTGAGGTCCATCCATCGATTTTAGAACTTTCTTCTCCCACAACACATGAAAAATAGTTTTTTTTTTATTGTTGTAGTTTTTTATTTTATTATTATTATTACTTTTCGAGAATTCAAAATCTTACAACTGCAGCTTGTGTACTCGCAGGGATGGCAACGGAAGTTGGATCCTGGCTTCGATATAATGAAGACACTAAAAACACTGCTACTCAAAGAAGACTGGGCGCGATCCATTGATTATTTTTTTCCCGAACAATTTTGAAATTGTATATATAAACAAAAAAACTTCTTATCAGGTATGTTATCAAAATCTAGTTTTTCTGGTTACATGCTTCATTTTTTTTTCTTACTCTTCTGTTTCCATCAAACCTGTATAACCTGTTTACTACATATTCATTCCATGTTTACTTAAACAGTTGCAGATAGTATTCAACGGATTTCTGTTTACTCTGCTTAGATTGTACCCTTTAAGGGTTTTTTCCCCCGAAGGACTAGGAAACAATAATTTAGAGTTACCAAGTTGCTAGGGTTTATGCCTTGGTGATGTGAGCTTGGTTCGTCCATTGTTCCCTTTACTTTCAGCTTGGTTCAAATCAATATTTGGTTCGACAAGTATTTGATAGAAAGATTGTTGATATAAATTTTTTATAAAAACAGTAATGAATTTAGTTCGTTAAATAAAAGTTCATGAATAATATATGAATAGAGAGGAAAGTAGAAGGGAGCTTGTGGATAGACAATAAAGGAGGCTCACAATTGTGGTCAAGGGCGAAGGATGAAGGGGACCTTGCGAGCAAGGCAAAGAGTGCAAGGAGCCGTTGGGGTCGAGGGTGAAGGGAGACTCATTGCCCATCCTAACTCTTGTAGACACGACGATGATTTAAAAAGACGCGATGAGCAAGTATATTAGGGGACAATGCTTGAGGACTATAAATAGGCAATACTATAATATCAGGCAATACTATAATATCTAAAAGATCCACTTCTACCCTTGCCTATAAGAAGCCATCTTCGCTTTAGACACGCTCGATAACCTAAAGTGTCTTGACCGAGCTACTGTCACCTCAGCTCAAACTGTACTCAAGCCTGATCGACTGAATCGATCAAGCTTGGTGGATGGGTACTTTAAGTCAGGTAAGTCAATTGAGCTAGTTGGATTGGTTAGGTCAAATGAGCCAATTGAGATAAGCGCTAAACTAACTGGGCACGAATAAGTCAGATCAAACCGAAGAAATGGGTTACTTCAAGTGAATGATAGATTATGTCAATGAATGTGTTGCAGATAGGGCACGTCTAGCGTCACAAATGTCTTCGACCAGGAGAGGCTTCTTGGAGTCAAACTAATGTCCTAGTCGGTTGTCTAAGACTGGCCTCCTTCTCTAACTGAGATGGTGTGATCTGGATGCCTGATTTCATTCGGATTGTGTCGTCGTTCGAGCTGACTCTCTCGGCCACCTCCCGATCCAACTAGATTCTCTAACCGAGATGGTGTGAATTAATATGAATGGTGTGAATGATTCTTCTTTGATTTTTCAAGCCACGAGGATTTTTAGTTTACTGCCATTGTTAGATTTTGAAGTTTGGCCTAGAAGAATCTCAAAAGTCCTTGGGCATGTGACAAAATGATTTTCATCACTTTGTCGATGCAACAGTAAGAATCAAATTTTATTTGAGAACTCGTATCTCACAGTCCAATGTCCTCCCCCCTTTGTGAATGCATGATTAATTTATTTCTGGATTTTAGGGTTAAATCCTGGCAAGTAGTCATGTTCCTGTCCTCTTTATGCACTAGTCACTGTTCGGACTGGCTAGACTAGCCCTCGTGATTTACCTCCTTCGTGTTGGTCCTGAGACGGATTGACGCGGGCGCTGGGGGCGAGCATTTCGCCTTTGTGCCAATGATTAATTTATTTATTTTTGCTTTTGTTTTTCGAGAGGATTCGTCAAGTGACAGTTTCACCATTTAATGATTAAATTTTTTAGCATAAAATTGAAAAATGCCCTTTTGTTTATATTATAAAAAATATATTTTTTAAAAAATATCAAAAATAATACTTCTCCTATAATTTTTTTATTATCTAAAATATCTTTTTCTCTTTAGCCGATCTATTGTAGAAATATAAATGAAAGCTATTTTAAGGTGATGCTAAATTTAGATAAAACAGGAATATTTTAGATATAAAATATGTAAAATGTTATTTTTGATATTTTTTTAAAGAAGTAAATTTTTTGGCATAAAATTTAAAAAATATCCTTTTATTTATATTATCAAAAAGACTTTGATGCTGTTTTTATTAAAACAACAAAGAACGGAAGAATATTTTAGATAGAAAATTATATTAATATTTTTAGTTGAAAGAAGTTATCCATTAATAAAAGATATTCTTTAATTCACTTAACAATTTTTTTACACCATCCAATTTGTCAGCCATTATTCTCTACTTTGAATAATATATATATTTTAAAAAAAAATCTCTAAAGTTGACTAGTGATGATTAGTTGGGATAAGATTCTAAGCCAACCGTCATCTCATTATAAAAAATGAGATAGATATATAGGTAGATAATAGATAAATAGAGAAAGAAAGAAAAAAAAGTATACACTAAAAAAGATTGTTGGAGTATAAATATTTTATATAATGACTTTTAATGTTTTAAAATTGATTTTATGCTTTTTTTATTATGATCTCTCACGAGGTAATTCTTTATTAAATTTTAAATTTGGTATTGTAATTTTTTTATTATCATGATTTCACACGAGGTAATTCTTTATTTTGAACTGATAACAAGATTATACTTCTAATAGTAATATTATACAAATTTAAACTTTAAACTTTGATTTTTTAAAAAGACAAACATTAAAATTGCCCCTTATTTTTATTATTATCGGGCCCTAATTTGGAAAAAAATATTTTAAAAAATATCTCATCCTAAATTTTCTTTTAAAATTATTGTTTTTATTAGATTGGTTCAAAAATTTTATAGCAATTTTAGCTCATTAAACTATCAAATGGACGTTGAAATAATTTTAGTTAAAATTATTATAATAATATTAAATAGTTTTGACTGAAATTGCAGTAGTTATGATTAATGATGGAGCAGTTTTGGTGATTATTAGAATAATTTTTATTAAAATTATTTTTTATTATATAATTTTGATCTATCATTATTATAATAATATTAAAATAGTTTTAATTAATATTTTAGTGACTTTTTTAAAGTTCTGAGTGTTTTTATCATTCATTTACGAGGAATTAATTCGATCTCATAATTTTTTTTTATAAATATGAAATAACACCAAAAACTTCTCTAATGAAAAATATTTTTTTTTAAATAAAAAATAAGTTAAATATTTTTAAAATATATAGAAAGATGATAATAATACAAATACGTAACAAAAGCATGTGGTAAACGGACGAATAATTTTTTTAAATATCTAGATTTTTAGATGTCGCAAATAAATATATACAATATTTGAATCATTCGTGTGTTTGGATGATCTCATGTGGTTCTTATGTATTTTTTGAATTTATTTAGAGATATAGAATATTTTTTTTATAGAATTAAATTGATTACTTTCGGATGGATAAAGAATAAAAATATCTCATTTTTATAAATATAATTTAATTGATATATAAATGATTAATTATCCGTCAAAATTGAAAGAATTTTTTTTTTAGAAAATAAAATTTCGATTATCATGATTTACATTTTTTTTTATCTTATGAAAGTGGAAAACGCACGATAAGCAAGTCACGTTTTTACCGCACAATTATAGAAATACCTGAATACGACACCTGGGCTTTACTTCTTACTACGGTGGGAACGCAACTTGGACGCAGAGGAAAAATTTTCGGCAAACCTACGCGCACGCCAAATGTAGCCCATTCTTATCGCACATCGACTCTCCCACTCTACGTCCACTAATACAGCGGGTACGATGTGGGTAATTTCCTTTGGTGTTTACTAGTGGCATTGACCAATCTTCGACGAAACTTGAAATGGAAACGCCAGCCGTTGCCGTGCTTTTCTCCTCTGACCTCTCGCTCACGATCGCTCGTTATAAGAAGGCGAGCTTGGAATCGGCCATGGATCCATCCACGGTCGCCTAGGAATCTTCTTCGCCTCGGCTGTCGGAAGATCTCGTCGCTCGTGTAAGTGTCGTCACTCAGTGGCGGAGAGCCACTTTAACTAGCGATGTGATGTGATGATCGTTTTAATCTCCTTTTCCTCCTTTTGTTTCCCCATTTTTTCCTTTCGCGATTCAATGTTGGCGTTTTCGGTTTTTGTGGGGAACTCCGATATTTTGTTCTTTCCCCCCTGGATTTTTCGGCAAAAGAATTGATTTTGAGCTTTCTCTGGGATCGGGAACGCAACTGTTTAAGTATGATCATTGTTCCATGATAGTTCTTAGCGCTTTCTTCCTTTTTTTTTTTGTCTTAGCTCCAATTGATTGTGCTACTGCACCGCGTATGGAATAAAAATTTGTCATATGATTGGGCAATGGCCGCATTGAGAAAATTTCTCTCTACTTCCTGCCTTTCTGATGATTAAGCTAAGCAATTTTGATGCTCTGAGAGGTGAGCGCGATATGATATTTGTCATATACGCTTTTTAACTTCATAACGAGAAAAAAAAAGGAAAATTTTGAAAGATTGTGTTGTTTGTTTAGGTAAAACCTAGGTGTTCCAAGCCTGTTATTCAGCATATCTTGTATCCCATAAGCTAAAAATCGCCACGGCCTCTGTTATACGGTATTGAAACTGTAAGCGTGCAAATAGACTTATAGATTTATGTCAGGAACCTAACTGAGAGCTGGTTGAGAACATGGAAGAAATGGTGTAGGGAAGTCTATTGGCCAAAGTTCGGGAAATTCTCTAACCTGCATAAAATTCCAGTAAAAAGTGTTTTGGGTCATTGTTGCCTCTACAGCTCTTACAAAGGGGCATCCCCTGCACAACCCTTGCAAAGGAAAGTCGCTCCCTCATCACATTTTATAGTACTCAACTTCCTTATTCATCTTATCAGCCTGCATAGCACGTCAATGGCCCCGTTCCTCTAACATCTTCACCACAATGCCTCCTTCAAGTCTGGGCATGTGATGGCTTTTTCCTTTCTTCCCTTGATTCAATGTATGTCCTTTAGGAAAATAATCCCCAGAAGAAATGACTTCGATTTGTCTGATGTCTAGAATGAGTTTATATCTTATTTAGCATGCTATGAATTTTCCTTTTGAAATACACCAGCGATTAATATCTTTGATAAAAAATATACGGCCTTTTTGGAAGTAACACACTTTTATTGAGTTTTCATTTTCATAGCTTGTAGATATTTGTGTGGATTCATTTTCTGATTACCTTATTGTGTAACATATAACAAAATTTTCTCCTAGAACAAGTATAGTCAAGAACTTAATATTTTCTTCAAGCATATTTCTCTTGGATGGACACTTGTCATTGCTGTTTGTTTTTCCTACTATGATTACCTGGTTGGGTAAGTTTTGTTTTTGATATTATATCTTATTAATTTAGAGCTATAAATTATTATCGTTAACCCAGCAAATATGTATTGCTAATGACAGTTAAACGGGAGAAAAGTAATAGACACAGAATTAAGAATGAGTTCCTCTACTGAAGGAGCACCTATTATAAATGAGGTTAGTTCTTTTTTAGTTCTCTACTAATTAGTTACTTGCACTTAGCCAAATTATCTTTACTCTGCTACTTGTCTTTGTTAATGGACAGGGAAGGTATTTGGCAATTTTAGTCTGCTGGCTACTAGGAAATGGATGTCTTTTCTCATGGAACAGTATGCTGACAATTCAAGATTACTATACTTACCTTTTTCCAGTATGTATTTTTTTCTTTTACTCAATTCTGATAATGCTGTTTGTTTGTTTTTTCTTGAATTAATTTTACATATGCAATTTCTCTTGCCTAACTTTGAAATGAAGAAGACTACTCAGTTCTTGTAGTGACTAATTAAGGTTTCCTTTTTTCCTTCGTCTCCACTATCAAATTTATTGAAGTGCACTACCGAAGAAGTCCCTATGAATGTCATGAAATTTAGCCGATCTCATTCATCTAGTGAGATAAGACTTGATTATTGTTATTGTTTATAGATAAGACTTGATTATTGTTATTGTTTATAGACAAAATCCTTGTATCAGTCATTCATGTTGAGCTGTCATTTGAACACTATATATTATCTTTTCGTGGACTCCTTGCGTTATTTGAAATCAATAAAATTAGAAAAGAATTATGAAAAAATCTGCACACTTCATTGAAAAATCAGCTTTCACGTAGGTAAATTTTCGAAATACCAAATCACGTATCCAATTTCATTTTTGCCCTTGTTACTGTTCTAGTGTTCCCAGTAGCAATCAATTGCTACTATAGCAATCGATTATTTTTTTTTTTTAAAAATGACCGTGTTCAAAATATCACTACTCTCAATATAAGAGGTCAAAATAGGTTAATAGACCTAGAGAGCTTGGAATGATATGAAATTAGGTCTTACATGTTCGTCTAGTTCTCCTTATTATATACATGCCTTCAAAATTTATTTGACCCATTATATTGAGAGCAATGATTTTTTGAGCACGAATATATCTGAAAAATTTAATTCGTATTTTAAAAATCACTGCTCTTAATATATTGGATCAAATTGATGTTTGAGGGTATGAATATAATAAGAAGAACTAGACGAACTCATATGACTTACTTTCATGACATTTCGAGCTCTCTAAGTCTATCAATTAATTTTAACAGAAACTCTTTAGGTTTATTCGACCAAAATCGATTGATGAACCTAGAGAGTTCGGAATGACGTGAAAGTAAGTCATATGAGTTCATCTAGTTCTTCTGAT
The DNA here is from genome assembly GCA_038050645.1 of Hedychium gardnerianum. NCBI lineage: Eukaryota > Viridiplantae > Streptophyta > Magnoliopsida > Zingiberales > Zingiberaceae > Hedychium > Hedychium gardnerianum. The sequence goes on along the minus strand of JBBUKS010000054.1, from coordinate 4,240,333 downwards.
TATATTCATGCCTTCAAATATCAATTTGATCCAATATATTAAGAGCAGTGATTTTTTGAACAAGAATTAGATTTTTTGGACACATTCGTGTTTAAAAAATCACCGCTCTCAATATAGTGGGTCAAATTGATATTTGAGGGTATTTATATAATCAAGAGAACTAGACGAACACATAGAAATTGATTTCATATCATTCCGAATTTTCTAGGTCTATTAGCCGGAGCTAATGGACCTAGAGAGCTTGGAATGACATCAAACTAGTGTTGGGGTTGCAAGGTTGCAAACAAAGTCCCACATTGAAAATATATTGAATAGATCATGGGCTTATAAGGGAAAGATCTCTCCATTGGTATGAGGCCTTTTGGGTAGAGCCCAAGAGCAAAACCATGA
>JBBUKS010000054.1:4223091-4239843 GCA_038050645.1 Hedychium gardnerianum | reverse complement strand
CCCGAGAGGTAGGGCCCGTGCCCTAACACTATAAAAGGGGATTCTCCTCCCCCCCCCCCTCTCTTCGAAGGAATTTTTGGTTTGAGGTTCAACCCCTCTCCTTAGGGAAGGGTTCTCCCCTTAGGGGGAAACCCTAGAGCTTCCATCTCCTCCTCCTCGACAATCTGTCCACCTTCGGAGCAAGGGAACACCTCCAACGATGCTGGACTTCATGGATAAATATTCTCTTCTCTCTATTTTGATGTATTGAATTGTAGTTTGCTATTTTTTCATCTCTTGGTTTTATTCTCTTGCAATGGAGTAGATTCTCCCATTTCTAGGATGTAGGGAGTAATTATGATGTGTGATTGATGTAAGAACTATGTATAAGCCCATTTCCTTGTTTAATAAAGTGTATATTGTAGGATCGAGTGCACGTGAGAGGGGTGGGGGAAATCATGTGTTTAAAACTTTCTTTTTAGTTTTTAAAACTCGTTCAAAAAATAGAGCGTGCAACAGAAAAATACTAAACCTAAAACAGCGGAAGACAAATAAAGAAAAGAACAAGTTCGGTTTACTTGGTTCGTAGCCCCAGTAGACTACTACTCCAATGCCCATGCCACCTTTGGACGTTTCCGACGGGGAATCTACTAAATCCTCTTCCGACAAATCTTTGGAAGAGTAATTGAACACAAGATGAGGGAAATGTAACAACTCTACACTTCCCTTTGCAATTACAGAAATAAAATAATTGAATTAATCATTTTGTTACCAACACGGAAGATGAGAAGTGAGTTGAGCTCATGTGTTGGTGAAGACTCTATTGCAAAAAGTTGTTCCGGTGTCAGTTCAATGTAGCAGAGTCATAGTATGGCAGTTTTGGAGCTCCGGACAGTAATATGAAGAAGAAACGGTGTTAAGTAGTAATCATCCTGGCTGTTGGTCAAGTAATTCTCTTATAGCCCATTGAGAGCGCCTCCAACACTCCGGGGGGCCTCCATTGAGGCTAATCTAATTCGATAAACCTACTTCTTATCCACTCCGAGGCTCCTCCAAGAACTCCAGGGTGCCTCCATCAGTTCGAGGCTTATCCAAGCGCTGAGGTGCCTCCAGCACTCCGAGGCACCTCCAACACCTCCAACACCTCCAACACCTCCAGCGCAGAGGCACCCCCAGCCATCAATGGCGCTCCCAACCATCAGAGGCGCCTCCAGCACTAAGGCGCCTGCATCACCCTGAGGTGCCTCTAGTGCCTTTGCACTGAGGCTCCTCTAGCACTCCGAGGCGCCTCTAGCGCCTATGCGCTGAGGTTAAATTTTGTTTAACTCCTGTAAAATATGTTAGTACAAAATATAGTTGCAAAACAGAGTTAGCACATATTTAATAAATAAAATGAGATGCATGTACAAACTATATTTATGACTTAAATCTTGTCTTACCACGACCAGGATTTAATCATGATCTCAACTTAGAGTTTCACTTTGGACCTAAGTTGGATCAATACCTAAGTCCCTACCGGGGACTTGTCCTCACTGGATTCACTCCTCCAGTTTCTTACCTCACTTACCGATTGCCAAGTAACCTCCTTGACGTCCGATCTCTGACCCACCAGATCTTCCTACCGGAATCCCACATCCGGACTTCAGCTAATCGTCTGGTTGTCCATGACCCGATTGAACTTCCTGCCAGAATCGCACATCTGGACTTTAGCCTGGTGTCTGGTTCTTTAGATCTGTCAAGTTAGTTAACCTACACACTTAGCTCAACTTGTTAAATAATAACAGTCTAACTTTAATATGTTGTCATATATCAAAACCTAAGATTAGACTATTAGTGCAAACTGCACCAACAATATATCCTGGTCGTATCTACAACCATTGGTACATCGAGGGTTGTATATTGATTAGACAATCACGTAATGTATCTTACAGTGACAACGCATGTGCAACTAGGAAACTCTTTTCTTAAAGCACATCTTATAATTCTGATCAGAGATTTCATATACTATATGATAATATATTACATAGGATATCCACAACTGTGGGTGTGTGTTGAATCCCTGACTATAATGCCTGACTCCTATACGTTTAATTACTACACTCAATCTCACCACCTAATGGAGTCGGTAAATGAGTCAAAGTATAACCCCAGTATATAGAGTTTCAGTATTGTCCTGGTTCATAAGGACTACTAGTGTACAACCACTATCAAGGACTTATCCACTCGATAAATGATAATCATTTAGAAAGTCCATGTGAGGGTAGTTTGATGAATTTATCGTATAATCATCCATTTATATGCTTGAACATCTCTATGTCCTTACCAATGAAACATGATACACTACATCACAAATACTAGCCTTTAACTTGAGCAGCCTTTTATCCTTGTTTATTATGCGGCCCAATTGACTAAGAACATGTTTAGAATATTCAGTGAATATTGATGTATTACATGATGATCATCATATGTACCACCACATCTTACTATAGTATATTCAAGGACTTTATCTATACATCTAGCATGAGTATAAAGATAAAATAAATATCATACTGAATTGAATTATATTAAAATAAATGTTATTTATTTACAAGAGTCCATAAAGTCCTAGCCAATAGTTGGCTTGTAGGGCACCTACTCTAACAAACATTGCTTTCCCTTTTCCTCGCAGCTTGAACTTCCTTCAAGTTTACGTACTTGACTGATCGACTGACCGACCGATCGACCGACCGAGTAGGCTATCAAAATCAGTCAGAGGTTTTTTTCACTAGTGATTAAAAGAATTCTTCTTCTACTAGCCCCTGAGAGAATGCACTCATCAGTACATCCGAAGTGGCTCAGGAAACATCTTCAGCCACCTTGTTGAACCATTGAATGCAGTCTTTTAGAACTTCCTTTAGCTTCTACTTGAGAGACAGTAAGCTGAGAGAAGTTTGGTGATATCTTCTATTGCTCGCAAAGTAGTATTGAAAGACATTCTTGAAATCCTTGAAAGATTTGATGGAGGAGGTCAGGAGTCAGTTGAACCATCTTTACGCCCATCACGAGAGGGTTGTCAGGAAGACTTGACATTTGACACTATTGGTATATTGATGTAGCATAGAGGCATTCTCGAACTTCCGCAGGTGATCTTCTGGATCTGCCAATCCTACATATTCTTTGATCATCAGTGGTTGAAAAAGTCACAACAGTTCATCTTCTAGGATATTTCTGGAAAACGAGGTGCCTTAGAATTCCTTTTCCTTGGAAGTGGGTGCTTTGCTTCAAGCAGGGTTATGAGGCAGCGTCTCCTCGGTTGATGACTCCAGCGATCCCTCCCATCTCATGAACATCCCCGAGAGGACCGAGGCTAGTGTTGGTGCTGGAGGGATGTCTATCGGCCACAGGGATTTACGGCTGGTCATGTGTGGTATTTTTGCAGATATGGAATGTATCTTTTGAGGTGAAGGATTAATCATTTGTCGTTGTATTGCCTCTTGTACCCTAGCTTCTACGAGCTGATTGAAGTCTTCTCGCGTCATAGTGATGACCGTTGGTCTTCTGGTGTCATCCATCTTGCGTCTCATCACAAGACTTAAGTTCTCATAAACGACACCAATTTATTTTTGTCTGAGAACGTCGGAGGGTGAGCCACTAGAAAGCGTGGGCCCTGGTTGAGCGAAGGCCAAACTTCCAAAGAAAGGGTACCTCCAAAGACCTCATGAAATAGAAATGGGAGGGACAAGAAGAGAGTTAGAATGTCGCCAAGGGTTCCCCGACTTAGCCACTCCGACGCTCAAGTCAGCCCGTGAAGGTAGACAAAATGAACAATAACGTAAAGAATGTATGAAAGATGTCAAAACGTATCTCTGCTTATATACACAGACTCCTTTATAACCTATCTATGAGGATATTCTCTCCTCATTAATTAGGTATCATGTCAGTATGTCATTTGTCTAATCCGTGTTTTATTACTGTATCACTGACATTATCTTTGACTGTATCTCTGTCGTATCATACTATTACATCGCTCACGTTGTGTATTAAATGAATGTATGATATTACCTTGAATCACCCGCAAAGCTCCACGTGTCTTGACTACCCACATGCTACCCACGAGACTGGTGTCCGGGTGATCAATGTAGATCGGAGGGCCGACTAGAGAGCATAAGCATACTGGGATTGCAGCTTAACAGGAGAACCTAAGCAAACTTGGGGTTGGGAAGTCGACCGGAGAACTTGAGCGTAATTGGGGTCGGGAATTCGATCGAAAAGAATAAGCATACTTGGGGTCGAGGAGGTCGACTGGAAAGAATAAACACACTTGGATCGTAGGCTAACCGGTGAACTTAAAGCATACTTAGGGTCGGAGAACTGACCGGAGAGCACAAGCATATTTGGGAGTCGAAAATCTGACCGGAGAACTTAAGCATACTTGGAGTCGAGGAACCGACCGTAGAGCATAAGCATACTTAGGGTCGTGGAACCGACCGCAGAGCATAAGCATATTTGGCATTGGAGAGATCGACCGGAGAGAATAAATATACTCGGGGTCGGAGAACCGATAGCATAAATATACTTAGGATCAAAAAATCGACCGAAAAACATAAACACGAAAGTTGACCGAATCGAAAGTGTTGATTGTAACTATCACCTCACCTTAACTTGTGACTAATTTAAAAATAAATTTCCGCCACGTGAATCTTCCTACTGCCCCCGCATGATAGGATATTAGGCTTTTTGCTCCTTAGACACATCGACACGATTACAAAATGACCCTTCGTGCTAGAAAATAAAGAACTTGATTCGTTACGAACACAAATACTATAATTCTGTGGTTAACTTCAAAGTGGAGGATAAAAATATTGTTAGTTCTGTCGTTTTCTATTTGTTCATTTCCATTTCAATCTAGCTGACCCTAGTAAGAATTTCAATCTAGCTGACCCTAGTAAGAATTTCATAAGCACAAAGTTTGCTTAAATTTTGCCGAATCTCATATATATATATTTTGTTCGACTTCCGTGTGTAATTGCATCCGTGATTGAGTGTACTTCCAAGCGTCACGTGCACTCAATCGATTACAAGAGTCAAACATCATATCATTTCTGATCACGATATTCTCTTAACAATGGGGCAACGGAAGCCAATTGCATGAGAATCTAAACTTTTTCTTTTATTTACTAGACGAGAGAATTAGTGAAAGGAGGGATAACCGTGAATTCATTGTTTGTTAGAGACCGGGATATATCTAAAATCAAACGGAATAATATTTCCTTTTCTCTTATGGGTATTTTAACAAGCTCACGGCCAGCTCATGACCTAGTTGTGAACACGAATGGCTGTCTAGGCCAGAAGTTAGCCGCTTAACCTCTGTTTACTTGAGAGGACCATGGACAGATTTCTATCATGTAAATTTTTTCCCCTATTTAATTTGTCCAAAAAATGAATTATTATTTTTCTCTTATTTATTTAACAAGCTAACAAATTTAACAATACATCAGCAAATATTTTTTAATATGTTTTTCATCTATCCAAATCGGACAGAAAACAACTTTTCCTCCCTTCTTCGTTTGTTTTCCTAATGTCCTCGCAACTGCGAACGCACCTCGTGCGACAATGTCTGTCGCCATCGCCGACCCCGCCAACCCCGTGCTCTGACGCAGGCAGCGGACCTCCTGCGGCCTTAGGCAATGACTCGTGCATGGTCATCAGTGACAGTCACGCACATGACGACAGGCAACAGCCGCAAGCTGATCCTTCATGTTTTTTTTTCTATCTTTTTTTCCCTTCTTTTCTTTCCTTCGGTTTTTTTTCACATCCTTTCCATCATTTTTTCTAAGGATTATTTTCGTCCCCTCAGTCCATCTTTCGTAGTAAACAGAGCATGTTAACCCGCATATAACATATATAGGGTCAATTTATTTATTATGCGGTACATCGACTTCATCGCCGTGACATTGTTTGCGTCCCCTTCTACTGATACCGTGCATATCTTATATAACTACCGATCCCAATCACGAACGTCGCGTCTCGATCGCCATGGGAGAATGGCAGAGGGAACGAACCGGCGCCAGCTTCTGCTTCCGTGCAGAGGGTTCCGACGGAGAAGAGAAGGCCCGCAGGGGCGGCGGTGCTATCACTGCGGCAGCGCCCGGCCGCCACTTGCGGCGTCGCTTGCTGGCTAAGGTCTTTTGGTTTCCGGCGATCTCCCCTTGCCTGGCTCCGGTATCCATCTTTTATTGCGTGTTTCAGTTTAAATTTCGACTAAAAATTGGATTTTGATCGGTGTGTTCGCCGGGGCGAGTGGAATTGGTTTCAGAACCGATGCGAGGGCAAGGAATCGAGGCAATCGGCGGCGCCTCGGAAGGGGCTGGATATGGGGGGAGAAGAACATGACCGCAAGGCGGCCTCTATCTTCTCTTCCTCGACCTCCTCTTCTTCCTCTTCCTCCTCTTCCGCCGTCTCGTCCTCGCGCTTTCCTCCGGCGTTTGTGGCGGTGCTCCAGGAGCCGAAGAACCCCCGGACGAAGCTGTCTCCGCCTAAGTCAGGGGCGTCGGCGTCGGAGGAATTGAGGACGACTCCTCCAGATTCTTGGGTCGCTCCCATTGGGATGCTTCTACTCGTGGTGAGCTTGTCAGTTGTGGTGTTCTGCGGTCGGGTTTGTGCGATCGTGTGGACCTCGTCGTTGCTTTTCGTGGCGGCGTGCTTGTGCTGCGTCCTCGAAGCTCCGACACAGAAAGAGGAAGAGGAATCTGCGCCTGAAGGCGGAGCTCCGGCCAGGGTGCGCAAACTTGGCGGAGGAGAAGAAGTGGGTCGTATACTTTGAAGGCTTCTTGCAGAGAAAAACAAAGCTTTTATTTGATTAATAATGATTCATTAATTACGAACATAAATCCTACTATTTAGACTCGTATGCTAATTGTTAATAATTTAGTGATAAGTAAATTATTTTTTTAAGAAAATAATATACAAATATTATTAAAAAAAGTTTGGGCAAAACAAACAAATGTTTTTTTGAATAATAAAAAATATAAAAAAGTATCTCATTCTATTTCTTATTTCTAAAATATCTCAAGTTTAATATTATTATAAAAATTTTATAACGTGGAGTGAAATTATTTTAACTTATCAAAATTATTACATATAAAGTGAAATCATTTTTACTACATCAAATAATCTTTGATAAAAATACCATATATTATAACAGATTTAGTGTGGGTATATCACACTAAAATTATTATATATTGTAATTAAAATTTAATTAAAATTATTATAATAATGTTAAAATAAAATGTTATAATGGGTTTCCTTTCGATTTTTTATTTATAAAATGTTATAATGTGTGTGTTTTAAATTGCTAGAAAAGATATGGGTATTTCTATTATGAAAGAAAAAAAGGAGCGTTTTTATTAAATTTGAAAATTATATGGGTATTTTAGTCATTACAACTGGTCGTTTTCGCTTTACCATCCCCAGTTCTGCCGCTGAAGCTCCAAGTCAACAAGAAACCCTAGCATTCGCCGCAATGATCCCGAGCAAGATCCCGACGGAATCCGACTTGCAGGACGATCCCCCTCCGGTGAGGGCCCTCACGGCGGCCACGCATGCCGCGATCCAGCCGTCCTCCCCAAGCTTCTTCTTCTCTGCCGCCGCCGCCGCCAATCCCTCCGCTGGATCTCACCGACGGATCGCCATAGCTGTCGACCTCAGCGACGAGAGCGCCTACGCTGTTAAGTGGGCCGTGCAGAACTACCTCCGCCCTGGCGATGCAGTCATCCTCCTCCACGTCCGCCCCACTTCCGTCCTGTACGGCGCTGACTGGGGTGCTATCGACCTCTCCGTCTCCGCAGCTTCGGACGCGGAGGAAGCCGGCTCCGAGGAGTCGCAGCAGAAGCTGGAGAGTGACTTCGATGCCTTCATGACCACCAAGGCGGAGGATCTCGCCCAGCCTCTTGTCGAGGCTCATATCCCCTTTAAGATTCACATTGTGAAGGACCACGACATGAAGGAGCGGCTTTGCCTAGAGGTGGAGAGGCTTGGGCTCAGCGCCGTGATCATGGGCAGCAGGGGTTTCGGAGCCTCAAGGAGAACCAGCAAGGGGAGGCTTGGCAGCGTCAGTGACTACTGTGTTCGCCATTGCGTGTGCCCGGTTGTGGTGGTTCGTTATCCGGATGAAGGTGGCGCAGCTGGAGGCATTACGGAGGGCGGCAGTCCTGTGGTAGCCAGGATATCTTCAGATAAAGACACCGAGCTGCATCCAGTCCCAGAAGAAGACGAGTACCATGATGCCTCCAATCAGCATAAAGGTCATTGCTTTCTCTGCCATACTATTTTACCCTTAATCTTTTCAGTATAGCTGTTATGGACTAGGAAAGTCGTCAGATCACTTTTTCTCTGCATGAATTTATCTTTGAAGTCCTATTTAAAAGGTTTGGTAGAAACTAGGCTAAAACAGGATTTTTGTTCTATATCAATTTGATGGATATCAAAATACTAGATGATTGACGTGTTTTTTGGAACCTATGCATTTGTTTTTTTTGTAAAATTGTTTGAAAGTAAGAGAGTAGCAAGCAGTGGAGTTTTGCAGTACTACTTATAGATGATACCAAGCCTTAATAAGGTACTTTGTTATTGCTCCATATCTATGTTCACGATCATTATTACCTTTAACTGTGCTACAGAAATTACACTGTCAGCCTTCTTTTTTTAGAGAATCCAGTAAAGTCTCTCTTATCTTCTTGTTGCATCAGCTACTCACAAATGAAACACAGAGTGATTGTTAGAATATTGACCACTACCATTCACTCATTATTATCTCTAATATGCATGTGTTTCCATCACATGAAGCATAGCATTACAACAAGAAGCGATTTGTACTGACTATGCAAGTTGATATTGCTACTATAAAGATTATTTTGACTATGTTAAACCTTTTTAACAATTTGGTCTTGAACATCGATAGGTTCAACTTGTATGATTGTATAATTGGTTCATCATGTTGAAACCAGATGTTGAATATTATTAGTTTCCACATATCTTTGCAAAAGGTCTTACTAATCTGATTAGTTGTTTAAATCTATTTGACATTTTGTCAATGGTGTGTGGAAACAATACAGGGAGAGATTTTGTTTATTCATGTCTGAAAATACGGATAGCCTTTTACGTCTTCATTATCATGTATCAATTATATGCAAAATGTTACAACTAGGCAATGATTATCTTGATTACAAAGAAATTTCCTTAGTTTCCTTTTTAGCTTTCACATATGGCTGCATATGTAGCTGCATAGACCACTTGATATTGCATATTGAAGTCAACTGCAAACGTCTACTCTTCATCTCCCTCCTCCATACTCTATGTCAGATGACACACCGACACCAACAATGTGAGTGGACACTCAATATCCTTATTGATCATGTTGTAAAAGTATTTATTAATAATGTAGAACACTTGAATCCACACCCACTTTGGATACTTTTACCCGACTCTGATTAACATAGCCGCATATAGGGGACTGGTGATTCTATTGCGGTGTTGTCCCATGCTTCCTAGGCTTGTTATCAAAAACATGTGTTTGACCTATCTTCTGATCCTATGCCGCCTCCTTTGACATGTGACCTCTATAGGAGTTGATTTTCTTTTCTCAAGCAACCATATAGTCTTCTATCTGCACTGGGACACCTTAGATCTATTGCCCAAATCTTTTTAAGCATTTCCTATTATGCCACATTGCTTATAAAACCACAATGGGCTTTTACTTGTATTTGACCTGATATTACCTTCTTGATCTTTTGCCTTCATATATGCACTTGTCTCCATTGCAAATCCTACTCCAGTGAAATTGTACATGCTTCCCAGAGCTCTATCTGTGTCTTTTGCTGTTCGTAGTTGTTTGAGCCACCTAGGACTAGATGTAGCAACTATCCCCTTGCTTCACCACTTGTCATTATGAGCCCCTCACTAGCTACCATGATGACTCAATGTTTTTCTATCTTGTATGCACAACCTCTTGCAACACTAGTTTGATACCCACATCAGATAGTAGCAGATCACTACCAAACAGCAGTAGGTGGCCCATATATAAGTCAAGGCTTAGGTGAACCCAAGTGTCGCCCATGCTAACCAAAATAGAGGTAGGACTAATCTTTAAAAAAATAATGTGGCAGATAAATAAGAAAAAAAATTGACAAGGAAAAGTTAGAATCTAAAACAACAGACGGAAATTCTAAAGAAGAATACAAAAATAATCTTGAAGCATTGAATGTTTTTGTTGCAAATTTTCTCCTGGGAACTATGTGTTACACACAACTTCTCATGAGGACATTTTCTCCTATAGAAAATAAATTCCATCTTTGGCAACTATTTAAGTCTTGAAGCTAAATTTCTTCCTCTCTGCTCCCTTTCCTTCAAGTTGAAGTATCACTCAATTCCTAATAAGATCATTCTTCTTTTGCATTCATCTTCTTATCTATTGATTACAAGATTTCATAACTATTAGTTAATTTATTTTCTCTTCTAACATCCCTTTCTTCTATCGGAGTCAAAGAAAGACTTCTAATTCTCTTCCTAGAATCTTCTTCCTCCATTTCTCTTCTTAGAGAGAATATGCTATAAACTTATAACCCTAATCTCATTTTTTGACTATAATATTTTTTGTCAAGTCTCTTCATTGTTTGCAACTTCAAAAGATATATTGCTTATTCTTTCTCTTCTAATAACTTTTTCTATCTTCTCTTAACACCGGAGCTTTATTGTTCTTTAATATGAGATCATATTCTCTCTTAGTGTATCAAACTTTTTTTTTCTTCTTTATTGAGAGGGATATATAAACTTTTTAAACATCACATTTCAAACACATACTTTATCATCAAACATTCAAAGCTCTCAACAACTCTTCCAATGCTAAAGCTTCTCCGAGTTTGGTTTTTCAATGGCCGTCCATTTTTCTATTCTGTGTAACTTGTTGAGCTTCTGTAGATGTTATGCTTCGTCTTGAGGGTTATAGAATACATAGTTGTTTAAGTTTTAGTTATCTTATTGCAGTTTTATATTTAGATGAAATCTTCTGGTTTTCAATTAATACAATTTCTCTATTCTTTTCAATTGAACAGATGAATGCTTCTATTGCCTTCTATATACTGACTAGTTTATGATACCTGTAGCTTGTTAGTGCATGTACAAGAGTTGAGTCTTTCAGTCAAATTGAGATCTTTGGGTTTAGTTCAATGATGTTTTGAGACTTCTTTGATTTCCAACTGTGACTTTTGTCAGTTGAGCAATACTTGACCTTTGAAAGAATATTTTGATGTTATTGTGGTTGAATATCATATCCTCCATGTTTGAAAGTGTTACACATAATCTCAGCTGGCTATTGACCTTAAGTAAGCAATATTGTACAGCCTTTTATGTTTTTTATGGTTTTTTTCTTTTGACAGCAACCATAAAAGTTAGAACCTGAATTTATGATAACTTGGCCTTTTAACATGAAGAACTCATGTCTATAAGATATGAGTATATATACAACACATGCACTGTCGAACACATATATATATAGTTTGTTTATTTAGTTGTTGACAATGGTTGTCTTCAGATTTATGTCACTTCTAATCATACATTAATTCCACTGTTTTTGAACACTAGTTTTGTCCATCGACATTACTTCAGATTGTTTGTGTGTTTTAATAGATGTTCGTCATTCTGAGCCTTGTAACTTTTCTTTCCTTCTGATTAATTACACCTTGGGGTTGAGATTTGTCTTCTTTCTTATCGAGAATGTAATTACCTCTTATGAGTATTGCTCCTCTTACAAATTTTAAGTTCCCAATCTCATGCAATACAAAATCTGATAGGCTTTCTAGCATTTCAATAATCTCTCAACCTAATAAGAACTATAAAGGCATAAGATTATTGTAGCAAACTGATGAACGTTGAATGCTTGTGTTACTTGCAGGTAACTGAGTATATCTGACGCAGCCCTCTCTCATCCATGTAGTAAATATTATTCATAAGCTCATCTATGCTATGTATCGTGCTACAAATCCCTCTCTTTTTCCTTGGAGAAAAGTAATGACTAAATCCTATCAGTTCGTGTGCTTGCTGTTCATTAGTCGATACTTTCCTCCATGCTTGACTGCACCAAACATGGCCAAATATCTGATTGCTGTTGTAACTTTTGGTAGACTTGGAAGCTAAGTGCTGAGAGGGTATATATCCAACTGAGGAAGCAGAGGTGTCTGTTTCATCATTTTTCTACTGCTTTTGGTTTCACATGACAACTATCTAAGAATCTGGGTGATGCCCGGTATCGTTTGTGTTAATTGATGTCCGGCTTGTATCGTTCTTGTTATTCGTTATGTCGAGCACTTAGCCTGTTTCCAGGCTCTGTTAATGATCTCCCAGTGACAGGTACAGTGCTGTTTGCTGAAATATAATTTATTTATAAATAAATATTTTGTAAAAATATTTTTTTTATTGGTTAGAATATATATATATATATATATATATATATATATTTGTTTGGTGCAGGTAAATTATGGGCGGCTTGATTGGCTCAAATGGTCTGCCTGATTTGTATGGCTTGATCAAACTAATCAACTCATCTTATTTATTCATCTCGATTTAGTTGATTGGATCTATTAGATTGATTAAATCTGTTAACCCATGTGGCATGCTTAGATCTCTTTGTTTGTTTGATTTGATTGCTTGACTCGATTGGACTACTCAATGGAATAGCTCAAATTGATTTCTTTGTCTGGTTTCATTGAATTACCCAACTCTGTTTTATTACTTGATTTGATCAATCTTCTAATCTATTCAGGTAGTTTGATGGTAAAAATAAAAAAACCATTTTAAAATTTTTGTAATTGTCAAATTAGTATCTTACCCGTTTTTGTTATTTTGAGTTACCCTTTTCTTATTCCGTCGGTTTAAATGCATAGAAATTTAACCATCGATTAGGTAAGAGCCTGGACGAGCGCCATGGCTGAGTGGGGAATTACCACTACCATGCACCAACACATCAGTCCCACCCAAACTCATCCCCCGACCCAAGCAACTCGTCAACCATGTCGCCGTCTCTCGCTTCTCTTCAATGGCGTGCTTCTCCTCCTGTCTTCAGCCACATCTCACTGCTCAAACCAGTAACCAAACATGTCCCCTACCCTTCCCCAACTTCTCTTCTTCTTCTCCTCCTCCTTGTTTTCCCAAATTCACACGGCAGCTGCCGCAGGGAACACTCTCCGCCCCGGCGACACCATCGGCATCAACCGGACCATCGTCTCTTCTGCCGGAAGGTTCGCCCTAGGGTTCTTCACCCCGGCCACTCTCCCTCGAGCACCTACCTTGCTATTTGGTACAACGATGACGGAGCCGACGCGGTGGTGTGGGTGGCCGACAGAGACAGCCCCGTCGCCGACTCCGCTGAGGTTCTGGCCTTGCAGTTCGATGGGAATCTCGTGCTATCCGCCAGCGACAGAAGGAAGATTTGGTCTTCCAATACCTCGTCGACTTCGAATGGCACGGAGGCCGTGCTCATGGATTCTGGCAACCTCGTCTTGCGATCGGGTGACGGCGATACCACTATTTGGGAAAGCTTCGATCATCCCACCGATACCCTGCTTCCCAGCATGAGGATCGTTTCCTACTTCGGGATCGGCGTCGCCACGAGGATCGTGTCGTGGAAAACATCGAGCGACCCGGCCTTAGGTACTTTTAGCTTCGGCATCGATCCTAGAAGTTCCATGCAAACTTTCATATGGCGAGGATCGGAGCCTTACTGGAGAAGCAATGCGTGGAACGGGTCATCTTTTTTCACAGAGAACGTGGGCAACGAATCCATCTCCAGTTACTACATTGAGTCGGTTTCCGCCGTCGGCCGGAACGTGTCCTGGTCGTACACGGTTTCGCAGGATTTCCGAGACACGAGATTCGTGATTGAGGAAACAGGGTTCATCAGGCTGTTAACTTGGCAAGCGGCTAGCAGGAGCTGGGTTACTCGATCTTCAGATCCGAACATGGAATCTGGTGCTTGTGTTCTCTACAACCAGTGCGGTCCAAATGGCGTGTGCGATGGAGGGAACACCACACGCTCGTGCAAATGCTTCGCTGAGTTTTCACCAAACAACTCCACAGAGTGGGCTGTTGGGAATTACTCAGGTGGTTGTGTGAAAAAGACTAGATGGGACTGCAGCAAGGGAGGATTCTACAAGGCTTATAGCAAGATGAAGTTACCTGATGGCATGCTGCTAGTAAGAGATGCTGGTGAAAGAGAGTGTGAAGCCAATTGTTCAGCTACCTGCAATTGCACAGCCTACTCTTTCGACAGCATGAGGAGCCTTGGCAGCACAACTAGATGTCTGGTTTGGTTTGGAGACATGATTGATCTTGTGCAAAATTCGTCTGGAATGGATGAACTTCGTGTGCGTGTCTCTGCGGCTGATCATGGTAGAGTTCTATTTCTTCTACATATCGAGTAGATATGACTGCATTAAAGAATTAACTCTATACAGTCTTTTTCTTTTGCTTGAGAAAGTAAAACTGTAGTATTTCTTACCATGCCAGATATTGTTGGTTGCTTATACTTGGTCTGGTTACATTCTTGCTGGGTGTAAAATTATGATTGCTTATAGAAGCAAACCACTTTTAACATAACAGTCATCTAAAGAAAATGTGATTTTGATTACATGCCTATGAATGCAAATATCGATACTGCTTGCTTATTTTGATACACTGCAATGTTGTTTTACTATGGTTGTATATAGGTGTATAAGGATCCGTTGTGAATAAAATGACTAAAAATTGCTCTGGCTCATGCAGATGATAATTCTCAATATGATGGACATTCGCATAAGAGAAAACGTTTACTCGTTATTATACTTACAGTAGGCACTGCTGCAATGCTTCTCTTCGGAACAGCATGCTATTTTATGTGGATGAGGCATATGCGATTGGGTGAGGTTCTAATAGTCATGCTATATTTTGTAGAACTTCACAAAATCAATCATCACTAGGAATAAAGTTGTCTACTTGAATGCAGGAAAAGCAAGAAGATTGCGCGAGCTAAGAGCTACTATTGGATCTGATAAGGGAGCCATTAATGTCCCCCTGGTTGATTTTTTCAGTATTCATAAGGCAACAGATGACTTTGCGGTTACAAACAAGCTTGGTGAAGGTGGTTTTGGTTCTGTCTACAAGGTTCTTACAAACAAATTCTCCTTTGTTAAGCTTTATGGGATCTTATTTGACACAAAACTATCTATTTCAGGGAAGACTAGAAGATGGTCAGTATATAGCTGTGAAGAGGCTCTCTGAGAACTCCAAACAAGGCTTTGAGGAGTTGAAAAATGAAGTTAAGCTAATTGCCAGACTTCAGCATACTAACCTTGTCAGACTTTTAGGTTGGTGCATTCATGAAAATGAGAAAATGCTCATCTATGAATATATGCCCAACAAAAGTTTGGATAAATACTTATTTGGTTAGTCATTTTGCCATATTTCTCACTCATTTGATTTAATTTCATGATTTCCATTTATCTTAGGTGTAAATTAGATCTTCTTGAATAATTAACACACATATATTTGTAGATTCAAACCTTTCAGTGCAATTAAATTGGCATAAGAGATTCTGTATAATACAAGGCATTGCTCAAGGACTTCTTTACCTCCATCGCTATTCAAGACCACGCATCATTCATAGAGATTTGAAGACAAGCAACATCCTACTAGATGAAAATATGAATCCTAAAATTTCAGATTTTGGTCTGGCAAGGATATTCGGAGAAAGTCATATGGAAGAAAACACAAGGAGAGTAGTAGGCACATAGTAAGTATTATCTTTTAAATCAATTGACTTTTTTTTTAGTGCAACACACTACAAAGACGAAGGCATTGTATGTTTTGTGTGTTTCCTTGATAACTTTGTCATATAACAGCGGTTACATGGCACCAGAATATGGCTTGCATGGTCGTTTTTCTGAAAAGTCTGATGTATATAGCTTTGGGGTGATTTTGCTTGAGATCATTTCTGGTAAAAAAAACTCCGGCTCATACTTGATGAACGATTCGTTCAGTCTTCTTGGATATGTAAGTAGATCATCCCACCTGTTCATATTGTTTAACCTAATTGTTATGATTGATCAGATGATCAAAGAACCATTCCAAATATACTTGCAAATCATTTGTTATTTGTATCTACTTTAAAGAGTAAAGGCATGTTTACGAGAAATGAATATCTTTAAAAAAAATATAATATCAGATTCTATCTCAGACCTATTTTGTCGTAATATAATTCTTGGTTGGCTTCCTCTGATCTACAAGGAACCAACCAACCTAAATAAATTGAAAGATTACATCTAGCTCAGTGGTTTATGATGAGATTTAGCACATTTGATTTCATTCTGGGCTTGACATCTCATAGGCATGGCATCTTTGGGCGGAAGGAAGATGTTGCGAACTAGTTGATTCACAATTGTTCGATTCATTCCCAGTTTCTGAAGTGGAGAAATGCATTCAACTTGGCCTATTATGTGTTCAAGATAGGTCCGCCGACCGACCAACAATGGATGCTATCACCATCATGCTGGTGCACAAGAACCCAATTTTACCATCGCCTCAACAACCTGCGTATGCCTCCACAACAGATTCACCAACAGTGGTGCCAATCCCATATTCCCGGGCACCAGAGTTGACCATGAGTACTATTGAAGGGAGATGAATTATCTTTTTCAATCCCTATAGTATTAGTTTGAAGGAATTACATTCGATTCGATAGTTTCGTAGAGTTGTATATGAAGTTATATA
>JBBUKS010000054.1:4200822-4222610 GCA_038050645.1 Hedychium gardnerianum | reverse complement strand
GGCTGCTAGGCACTGCTTCATTGCTTCTCTTCGGAACAATATGCTATTTTATGTGGGTGAGGCACATGCGATTGGGTGAGGTTCTAATAGTCATGCTATATTTTGTAGAACTACACAAAATCAATCATCACTAGGAATAAGGTTGTCTACTTGAATGCAGGAAAAACAAGAAGATTGTGCGAGTTAAGAGCTTCTGATGCTATTGGATCTGATAAGGGAGCCATTAATGTCCCCCTGGTTGATTTTTTCAGTATTCTTAAGGCAACAAATGACTTTGCGGTTACAAACAAGCTTGGTGAAGGTGGTTTTGGTTCTATCTACAAAGTAAGAAGAAACAAGTTCTCCTTTGTTAAGCTTTATGGGATTTTATTTGACACAAAACTATCTATTTCAGGGAAGACTAGAAGATGGTCAGTTTATATCTGTAAAAAGGCTGTCTGAGAACTCAAAACAAGGCTTTGAGGAGTTGAAAAATGAAGTTAAGGTAATTGTCAGGCTTCAGCATACTAACCTTGTCCGGCTTTTAGGTTGGTGCATTCATGAAAATGAGAAAATGCTCATCTACAAATATATGCCCAACAAAAGTTTGGATAAATACTTATTCGGTTAGTCATCTTACTATATTACTCACTCATTCATGAGTTCTATTTATCTTAAATTTGATCTTCTTGAGTAATTAAGACATATATTTTTAAATTCGAACCTTTCAGTGCAATTAGACTGGCATAAGAGATTTTGTATAATACAAGGCATTGCTCGAGGACTTCTTTACCTCCATCGCTATTCAAGACTACGTATCATTCATAGAGACTTGAAGACGAGCAACATCCTACGAAGAGTATTATCTTTTTATCAACTTAATTGACTTTTTTTTTTTTGCGTGACACACTACAATGACAGAGAGACATTATATGTTTCTTGATAACTTTGTTATATAACAGCGGTTACATGCAGAATATGGCTTGCGTGCGATTCATTCAGTCTTCTTGGATATGTAAGTAGATCATCCTACGCATTCGTATTCTTTAACCTGATTGAAATGACTGATCAAATGATCAAAGAACCATTCCAAATATACTTACAAATTATTTGTTATTCGTAGCTTCTTTATAAGCCCTGATTCGGAGACATGGTTTCCTAATCATTTTTAAAGAGTAACGACATGTTTACAAGAAATGAAAATAATATCTTTCAAAAAGAACATGATATTAGATTCTATCTCAGACCTATTTTGGTATAAATATCATTGTTGGTTGGCTTCCTCTGATCTACAAGGAACCAAACCAACCTAAATAGCTTGAAAGATTACATCTAGCTCAGTGGTTTACGAGCACATTGATTTCATTCTGGCCTTTGACATCTCATAGACATGACATGTTTGGGCGGAAGGAAGAAGTTGTGAACTGTTAGATCCACAATTGATTGATGCATTCCCAGATTCTGAAGTGGAGAAATGCATTCAACTCGGCCTGTTATGCATTCAAGATAGGTCCACCGACTGACCAACAATGGATGCTATCACCATCATGCTGGTGAACAAGAACCCAGTTTTACCATCGCCTCAGCAACCTTCATATACCTCCACAACAGATTCACCAACACTGGTGCCAATCCCATATTCCTCGGAACCAGAATTGACCATGAGTACCATTGAAGGGAGATGAATTATCTTCTTCAAACCCTATAGTATTTGTTTGAAGGAATCACATTCGATTCAATAGTTTCGTAGAGTTGTGTATGAAGTTGTATGGTGGAGTTCTAGTCCTTTACCAATGTTTTCTCTACCTCTAATCTACAATGCTTGTAGATTTTAATGTCAAGATCAAAGAGACTACTATCATATGATTTTCTTTGTAGAATTATGTTGTGACTGTGCTCAAAGGAATTTACTAGTGCGCTTTTTCTATGGTTGCTTCTGAATTGTTATGCACTTGGAGATGCTGATTTTTTTTTTCTTTGTAGATTCATGTTTATAATTTACTAGTGTATTTTTCTCAGTAGATTCCATAGTTTTTGTGTCATGCGAAACTGATGAAATTTATCATTTTGTTTGCCGTCGACATAGCTAGCTGTCCCAGGGTCATGGAGGCACAACGATCCGACGGTGAACTTCACAAGGTTATTCCTTTTTCCTTTCTATTTCATTAATTGAAGGAATGAAGGAGAGTTGGAAAATATAAATTTTATTTTATTAGGTTCTTAATTAAGATAATTATTTAGATCAGATTAGATGTCTTGTATATAGAAATAATAAATATTATAATAAACGAGATCACAATTGATTTTTTGACTTTGGGAATCGATGAATTATTATTTCAACTAGAACTCGAGACTATGGTTAAAAATTTTGAATTTAAATTCATTTTAAATTCTTTAAATTTGAAATTTAGTTTTAACTTGTAAAAATCAACCTATACTAATATTTAAAATTTTTGAAAATCATTCTCCTAATTTAAAATTCTAGCTACGCTCATATATATATATATGGTTATTTATTTAGTTTTTCTTTTTGTATTGATGAGAATAAAATATGTGGGAAACAACTTTCAAACACTGCCACTTGAGTCTTGAGATAGAGAGATTTTGTTCGGACTTTGAGTTTTTGATCTTCAAACAAATTAAATATGCAGCAAAATCATGTAATACGCGGAACGACCACTAATGCATCCCTCTAAGCCAACATTAGTCAAAGTCTTTGAGCAAGTCAATTTCAACCATTGTCATAAATGCGAATAATAATAATAATCAAAGTCTTTAACAGAATTAGATTGGCTCCGAGTTTTCTTCCCACCCAAGAATAGAGGCTAGACCGTTTCACTATCTCTGACTTTGTAGTTTTATTTTATTAGCCCCTTTTAATTTTAAAAATATCTTTATTTTAGTACTCTTTAATAGTTGTACCATAATTATTACAATCTATTAAAATAATTACTATAATATAGAATAAAATTATTTTAATTTGATCAAATTATTATATACGAAATATTATTATATTAAAATAATCTTTACCAATTTTATCAAAATTATTTAAATTTATCAAAAAATAAATAAATTTAATCAAAATCAGGGTCAATATTATTGTAATAGCCATTGATAAAAGATCTGATCAATAGCCAATACATAGTTGCTATAATAGTTTTGAATAAATTTAGCCAAGTTAAAGTAATTTTGATCTAGTTTAAATAATTTTAATTAAATTGATAAAGAATATTTATAATATTTTATATATAATAATTTTAATTAAGATTTATTTTAGCAAGTTATAACAGTTAGTTGATAGTTATTATTACAATTAAAATATTTTTTAAAAAAATATTTTTTTTATGAAAATGATAATTAAGGACGCCTTTTGTTAACGATAGATGCTCCTTTTTTTTTTATCTTTGATTTAAAAATTATCTATCTACACAAGTGAGGGTGTAGATTAATAAGAGTTGGTGAGATTGAAAGCAATCCTAACTTAGAAGTTTAGTTGAAATGACGAAGTCCAATGAAATTAAATCTGGTTGAGTTGGATGAGAAGGCAACTAGCAATAAGTTTGGCATTGTTTGACTCCTTCACTCTATGTTTTTTTGTTAATTTAATATGACGAGAAAAGATGGAATATTTGTGTTAATATTTTTGTCAATTTATCTCAAAATTAATACAAAAGAGATAAATTAAAATAATTATTATTTTAAATAATGACTAATACATCACAGAAGATAAAAATCTATTTATTAATCAATATTTGATTTTAAATTTTATGATAATTCATCTTTATCTTGTGATAATTTTCTCTGACAAAAAAATTATAAAAAATTAAATATCAATAAGTTTAAACTCCATTTCACGCGAGTAAGGAAGAACCGACGCCGGTCACACGTCACCTGCCGCTTTTTTTTCAAACCCTGACACCACAAGATGCACCGAAATGGCAACTCTCGCTTCTTCGACTTCTTCGTCCCTTCTCATCTCTCTCCTCCTTGCAGAGACGACTCGAGCTCTCGATCATGGCCCTTCCATTTCTCGTCCTCGTCTTCTTCTTCTTCCTCCTCTCCTCCTCTTCCCATCTCCAAACAGTCCATGTGGCGGCGGACACACTCCGACCCGGCGACTCCATCTCCCTCAACCGAACTATCCTCTCTTCCGCCGGAAGTTTCGCCCTCGGTTTCTTCCGCCTCGGTGCCTCCGTCCCTGAACGCTACTACCTTGGCATTCGCTATCACAACGTCGCCGACGGAGCAGTGGTGTGGGTCGCCAACCGAAACAGCCCCCTCCGTGACGCCTACGGGAACCTAACCCTAGAAATCGACGGCAATCTAGTGGCATACAGCAGCAGCGGAAGCAAAATCTGGTCTTCCGATACCTCTGCGGCTTCCCGTGGTACCGCTGAAGCAGTGCTCTTGGATTCCGGCAACCTCGTCTTGAAACTAGCAGAAGGCGATGAGGATAGATTCATCTGGAATAGCTTCGATCACCCAACCGACACCCTGCTCCCGGAAATGAGGCTGACGTCGTACCTCCGCCCCGGCATAGCCTCGCCGACGAGTTGCGTGTCGTGGCGAGCTGAGGACGATCCCTCGTCTGGTAGTTTTACCTTGGGGATCGATCCGAGGACGTCGATGCAGGCGTTCATCTGGCGCGGATCGGAGCCCTACTGGAGATCGAACCTTCGGAGCTCGCCGGGGTCGGAGATCAACTCCACTCGCATCATCACCACGAACAGCACCAACGCGTATGTCCACTCGATCGCCGTCGACGGGGATAGGGTCTCCTGGTGGTTCACCGCCACGCAGCGCTCGACGGTCTCCAGAGTTGTGATCAAGGAATCGGGCTTCTCCCAGCTCTTGAGTTGGAACGCGATCTCCGGTAGCTGGGTCATAGAAGGATCCGTCCCCAACCTCCCGAGCAAGCCCTGCGAGTTCTACAACCAGTGCGGGCCTAACGGCGTGTGCGATGGCAGTCAGTCCACTACCCGTTCGTGCAAATGCCTCGAAGGGTTTGTGCCCAGAAATTTCAGTCAGTGGAATGCAGGAAATTACTCAGGGGGTTGCATGAGAGCTACTGCTGAGGATTGCAACAGGGGAGCAGATTATGTTCCTTATAATAATATGAAATTGCCTGATCGTATGATACTACTGAGAGATGCTAGTGAGAAAGAGTGTAGAGCCAATTGCTCCGCAACTTGCAACTGCACAGCCTACTCCTTCTCGAGAACGATAAGCATCGGCAGCAGCACTACATGCCTGGTTTGGTTTGGAGATTTGGTTGATCTTGTGCAGAATTTGAGTAGGGATGAACTCTTTGTGCGGGTTGCTGCATCCGATTTAGGTAAGCATCTAGTTCTTTGGTTTGGGTGATAATTTGCAGTGATGGCCTCGGTATATCGCTAGTACTTTTACCTCTTAGTTATCTCAAGTTTCTTCTTTTCTTGAGGAAATCAAATGGAAAGATCTTGTTCTGACAATCACTTTTATCTTATGCAGATTCGAACAATCAAAATGAAGGATCGTCAAATAAGTCGATGCTTTTACTTGCTATTATGATAACAGTAGGGTTTATTCTGATACTACTCTCAGGAACTGCATTCTATTTCTGGAGGACAATTCACAGACGATCACGTAGGAACCTCAATATATGAGCAATCAATTTAGGAATTCTTATGATTAATCGACTTGTGATCATCAAATACTCTTCTTGAATGCAGGGAAGCACAAGGAAAATGTATCAAGACTGGAAGAGTTGAGAAGTCATGATGGGGGCAGTATCATTGATGTACCCTTACTTGATTTTTTTAGCATACTTAAAGCGACGGACGGCTTTGCCCTTACGAACAAGCTTGGAGAAGGTGGTTTTGGTTCTGTCTACAAGGTGAGAACTTAACGATCTTTTAAACATTATATCATAGCATGCTGGTCTACAAACATTTGTGTTGTTTTTGTACAATGTAACCGAGCTTAGATAGTTGGAAAAACACGGCTTGATGATGATGATCATGATTATGCTAATAGATTAGTTCATTTCACTTATAAATTGAAACAAACTTAAGCTTACATGTTTGATGGCTTTTTGAATTAATACCATTTCATTGTATTTTCAGGGAACATTGCAGGATGGTCAGGATATAGCAGTGAAAAGGCTATCCGAGACTTCAAAACAAGGCTTTGTCGAATTCAGAAATGAAGTTGAGCTGATAGCCAGGCTACAACACACTAATCTTGTGAAGCTTTTAGGTTGGTGCAGTCATCAAGATGAGAAGATACTTATCTATGAGTATCTGCCTAATCATAGTTTGGACAAATACCTATTCGGTCAGTCTGATTTCCTATGCCTATTGAGTTAGATTTTATTAAAGAGATCATTTTACAGGCTTATTGTGTATATCTACATACTATTTCAACTAATTCTATGAATGTATAAATGTTTCCAGATTCAAATCAGTCATTGAAATTAGATTGGGATACGAGGTTCCGAATAATCAAAGGCATTGCACAAGGACTTCTTTACCTCCATCGCTACTCCAGACTTCGAGTTATACATAGAGATTTGAAGACCGACAACATACTATTAGATTACGATATGAATCCCAAAATT
This sequence comes from Hedychium gardnerianum, assembly GCA_038050645.1. Taxonomy (NCBI): domain Eukaryota; kingdom Viridiplantae; phylum Streptophyta; class Magnoliopsida; order Zingiberales; family Zingiberaceae; genus Hedychium; species Hedychium gardnerianum. Next base: position 4,216,033 of record JBBUKS010000054.1, on the reverse strand, counting down.
TCAGACTTTGGCTTGGCAAGGATATTTGATGGGAAAGAAAAGGAAAAAAATACTACAAGAATAGTTGGAACATAGTAAGTAAACTACTACCATGTCGATTTATTTTTAGTATGTCATCTCTTAAACTTGTTCGTTTGATGATGAATGGCAGTGGTTACATCGCACCAGAATATGGCTTGTATGGCCGTTTTTCAGAAAAATCAGATGTATTTAGCTTTGGCGTAATTATACTAGAGATAATTTCCGGAAGAAGAAACAAAGGCTCATACCCATTGAATGGTTCATTGAATCTTCTTGGATATGTAAGTAGTTACATTCCCATTGTCGTTTGTGATCAAATACATTCATCCTTGAATCACTCATGTCATTCAGACTAGATGATGATTACAGGCATGGCAACTTTGGGCTGAAGGAAGATGTTGCGAGCTGGTAGATTCCGCCCTCGAAGAATCATTCCCAGTTTCCGAAGTGGCTAAATGCATTCAAGTAGGGCTGTTATGCATCCAAGATGTTCCGAATGATCGACCAACAATGGATTCTATCATTGCCGTGTTGGTGAACGAGAACCCACCAGTTTTGCAGGCACCCCGGCAACCTGCATTTACCTCAGAAGATGCAAGACCTTGGTCAGCATTCTCATCTCCCCCTGAATTGACCATGAGCGTGGTAGAGGGAAGATGAAGGGTATGAATTTGAACTTGTCGATGAAACAATTTTGTGTGGCCACTCACAATAGATTCTGCCATGAGCCAACCGAAAGAGAAGCTTATTTTTGTTATTGAACCTTTTTTGGTCAAATGTAAATAGACTAAGTGTTGTGTGTGCGCGTGCGTGTGTGTTCTACTTTCGGCCAGAGTTACGTTGGTGCTAAATAGAGATCTATAATGTAAACATGATTATAAATAGATTTTGCAAAACATGATTAAGTTTTTTATCTGTCACTTGGATAAATCAAAAAGAGTTCATCAAAACATGATTATAAATAGAGATCTATAATGTAATTGATCAATGATAAGTTTAATTAAGTTTACAAATGGGCTAGTCTAATGTGAGCACAACTTAGATGACTTGGATTGTACTTGAGTCAGTTAGATAAGTCAAAAATTTAATAATAAAAAACAAAAATAAAAATATTGAGCAAAAGAATATGTAAGTTTTTTTCTTTAAAAAATAATAGTAATTTTATTTAACAAAAGAAAGAGTAAATGTAAACAAATTAAATGATATCAAAAAAATCATCTTAAAAATAAAACTAAATCGTGATAGGCCCAATAGGGGTGGTGCTCGATTTAACACGTGGGTATTGCTTAATATTGTCTCGTGGTAGCTATGGGTAATGATGCAGAGGTGGACGATTAATTTAAGAATATTGAATTGATAGATTATTCGCGTTAAATGTTTTTCAATTTTTTTTAATAAAAAAAAATTATGAAATCAGATTGATCATTCTAAAATTAATCGATGTAAGTTAGATATCTCATATCAAGTAAAATAACACATATTGTCTCATGGCATGTCAAGCTTGGCACGATCAATAACATGACATAGTTCATGTAATACTCATATTGTTGTATGGAGTATTGATATAAATAGCACGGCAGTAATTTGGCTTGACAACCTATAGAATAATATTAGCTAAAAAAATATTTCAAAGCTCGAAGATAAAATTAAATTTTGAAGGTGCCATCTAGAACACAGTTGGAAAAGATCTTAGGATGTGGTTGCAAAGGTCGTAGGTCCGATACATGTCTCTTCTTCGAAAGGATTTGGGGATGAAGACCCGAAGATTATACTCGGTATTATTCATTGGAAGAGAAAGCAATGTCAAATAGTCTTTTTCATTTTAAAATACTTTGATTCTTAGTTTTGATCAAATACTTTGAATATTATTCGTTCATTCAGTAATGTATTTTTTTTATAAGTCAAGTATCTAGATTTCGTCTGACTAATCTTAAAGGTAGACAATTTTCCTTTTGATTGGTCGGGATAAATTCAAATTATAACTTATGCACATTTAGAGATGAACCTTTATAATACATATTCATAGATTCGAACTTTGATCTTGTTTCCTAAATGATTTACCATTGCACTACACTTATAGGGACTTCGTTGATGCATTTGCTATTGGTGCAAGGAGCACCAAAATTAAACCTATATTTTGATGTTGTCAAGATTTAAAGTTAAGTCCTGTTATGATCTAATATATTGACTAAGTATGCAGACTGACTTGACAGATCTAAAGCATCATATACTAGACGAAACTCCAATTTGATTGACAGGACTAGCCAACTGACAAGAAGTCCAGATGGGTCAAGAAGGACCAGACATCTAACAAGGAAGTCCGATTGGGTCAGCAGGACCAAACAACCGGCAGGAAGACCTGGTGGGTCAAAAGATCAGAAGTGAAAAGAGGGTTGACGATTGGTAAGTAAGGTAAGTAAATTGAAGTGGAGAAATCCGATGAGAATGCATCCCAATGTGGGATGACTTAGGCATTGATCCAACTTAGAGCTAAATGAAAAATCTAAGTTGAGATTAGACTAGATCCTAGTCAAGATCAGATAGGATCTACGTCACATAGTTTGCATATGTCTATTTGGTACTAACTCTATGTTACAGGAATATCTGGTATTTTGTTACAGAATCCAATAAACAAACCCCAATGAATTCAGAAGTAAGATTTAGGCGATGCAATGATCAACATGTTCAGTCAACTGATCATCAGGATTAGCCAACCGAACCACATGGATAAACACAGTGACCTGATCGGATAAGCCAAGGGAGAAATAGCGGTTCAGTTGACTGATCGTCAGGGATTTGTCGACCAAACCATATGGATAAACACAGCGAGCTAATTGGATAAGCCAATGATACTCTACATCCTTTTATTGTCGGTAACCATTTACTTTCAGTATTGAATTCTATTAGGAGAGTTGTAAAAAAGTGTTACAATCTCCTATATCGTGTAATCGCATTCTCCCTACCGAGAATTCTCGGAAGGAGAATTTTAGTAGATTGCCCAACGAAAATGGTCTAAGGGATCGTGGGCCTTGAAATAGTAGTCATTGGGGCAATGACCAAGTAAAAACAAAAGTGTTCTTACTTTCCACTGTGTTGTGTTCTTCCTATTTTATTTTTCCGCTGCATACATGTTTTCTTGAAAGTGTTTCAAATTCAAAGAAAAGTTTTTAAAACGAGATTCACGAGTATTGTTTTTTCTTTTTGGAAGATTTCTTTAGTTTTCAATTGATTTTTTTTCCAGAACACTACTTACCCAAGACCATAAAAAGTCTTGGAAAATCTGTTTGTTATTTAATTGTGTTTGCAAGATGTCCATGAACGAATGATACAACACCGTCCGACCACCACTCTTCAACGGAAATGATTTTCCATATTGGAAGAGAAGAATGGAGGTCTTCTTGAAGATGGATATTGAGACATGGTTCAATATCTAGAAAGGATATAAACATCCGGTGGATGCAGTTGGTGAACTCCTCGACCTAGGAAAATGGGACCCCAAAATGAAGAAGAAGATCCAAGTAGACTCGAAGGCGCTCAATACCCTCCAATGTGGTCTAACAAAGGAGGAGCTCAATCAAGTCAATCCATTCGAGAACACCAAGGAACTATGGAACCGACTAGTTAAACTGCACGAAGGAACCGACGATTTGAAGGTAACCAAACGAGACTTGCTACTTAATCAATTATCAAATATCAAAATGTAGGATGGAGAAACCGCAACTCAATTACACGTGAGGATCAAAGACATCCTCAACGGGCTCGACCTCATTGGCCATCAACTCAAAAATTGAGATGTCATAAGGTACGCGCTTAATTCTTTTCCTCAAAACGCATTGTGGGCATCTATAGTAATGCTTATAAAGTCTTGAGGGATTTATCTAAAATTAAATTAGACGATTTTTTTTGTCAATTAGAACTACACGAGCAATATAACTCAATTCAAGCCGAGAAGTGTTGGATGTGGGATAAGTGACAGGCGTGGGCAATTATTGAAACTGCCCACGTACCTCACTTGGCTCTTCATTATATATTGCGTACAAGAGAGAAGAAGAGGGGGTTTTTTCTTCTGCTTTTACACTGCGTGTGTGGAGTTCTTCCAAGAGAAGTTCCAAATCAGGAAATTTTGGTTCGTGGAACTTGCGTGGAGGTTCTTGACTGTGATCTTCAATGACGGCGAGCGAATTCTCTATCCGATTTCGATCCCAAGCACTGTAAGAATTTGTTTTGTATGAATTTCTTTTTTTCCTTACAAGAAAGATATAGTTCTTATTGCAGGTTCAAACAAGGAGGCTAAAACAAAAACTCGCTCGAAGCCTGAATCCAAGGAGCACTAATCGGAGTTGGACTCCAGTGAAGAAGATCAACTAGTAAACATGATCTGGAAGATGTTCGCTAGAAGGAAGAAGAAGTTTACCAAACGAGATCTAAAGAAGATGGTGCAACTCACGCTAAGCAAGGACAAATCCAAAATTACATGCTACGGATGCTGCAAAAAGGGACACTTTAAGTATGAATGTTCGAGTCTGAAAGAAGGAAAACCCAAGAAGTCAAGAAAGAAGAAGACACTGAAGGCAACTTGGGACAAGTCTTTATTAGAAGAATCAGATGCTGAGGAACCGAAGCAAACAAGCTTCATGGCACTAATGGCAAGGGAGCAAGCAGTTGAACCCAAGCTCAAGTCCGAGACAGAATCAAGTCAAGGAGACGAATTCGAGTCTGACAACGAGTCAAGCCATGGATCCATATCTAGTTCAGAAGGTCCAAACGAGGTAAACTCCAATCTAGAAATTAAATTATTTAAAATTATAGCATGTTTAAATAGAAAATTAATTCAATCCGAGGAACAAGTTAAATTGCTCCTTAAGGAAAATCAAGACCTTAAGGAACATGTTAACTTGGATCTCTCAACCAACAATGTTCAACATGAAAACTCAACTCAAGTTGCAAAACTTGAGGAAGAAAATTTTGTAAGTACCCCGGGTTAGTTTTGATGTTGATCAACCAAGTTAAGTTAAGCACTGTGTATTTGATGTCTTGTGTTTAAGTGTTCAGTCACTTAGGAATATAAGAAGTCGAGCAAAAGGCGCAGGGAGTGACAAGGATGACACAGGAAAGGAGCTGACGGGCTTGGTGCATCTGAGGGATAAGAAGTTGCGGAAGAGTACATCGGTAGAGTGAGAAGGACGCAATCCGAGGGATGAGAAGCCAAGAGGAAGTCTGCTCGAGGAGAAGGTAGAGTTGGGTTCGGGTGAGCTCAACTCCGGACGACCGGAGCATCACCCAAACGATCGAAAGGAAGAATGGTCAATGTTGAAATTGATCATTCAAGGTGCTCAAGGCGCCTCGGTTGAATTGGAGGTGCCTCGAACGCTAGCCGCTGGAGGTGCTTCGGATGCATTGGAGGCGCCTCAGACACCAGTCATTGGAGGCACCTCGGTCGCCCAGAAAGTCATTGCATATCGGAGGTCACGTTAGTCGTTAGAGGTGCCTCGGATGCATTGGAGGCGCCCTCATTCCACCATATTAGCAAAGAATCATTGCGACGAGGATAGAGGTTGCCCTGTTGGAGGTGCCCCCAATACATCTGAGATGCCTCAGATGATGTCACATCAGCAAACGATCATTTTGACCAGAACTCTATAAATATAGTTCTTATTCACTATTTACATACAACACACGTGTTCTTAACTTTCAAATATCATTTTTTTTTTGTTTGTACAATCAACTGCTGTAAGGGGCTTCTCCACCTCCGACCCTTGTCGAAGAAGGAGTTTCTTAGTGCGCTTCAACTTGCCTTGGATTAACAACCACCCAGGTTGTAACCAAGTAAATTCGGAGTCTCTTATTTTATTTATGCATTTGTTTTTTAATTAATGTGTGTGTCCTTACTAAATAAATAGCAAGAGAAAGTGGTAATTTTCATTGCAGGGCTATTCATCCCCCTCTAGCCGGTCCACCAGATCCTACCAATTCCATATTGAAAAGTGAAGTTAAAAGATTCAAGGGGACATTGGAAAAGTTCAATTTGGGAACCAAGTATCTTGATATGATACCTGGATTTCAAAGAGCTATGAATAACAAGTTCGGACTCAGATACAAAACAAATTCGAAAAATAGATCTTACTTGTCTCTTGTAAATCAAAACAAGAAGCAACTTAGAGCATGGGTTCTAAAAGCATACCTAACCAATCAAGTACGACATAATCAATATTATATACCTAAAAGTGAAATCTATTACTTAAACAAAATCAATAAAATTATAATTCGGGGGGAGGTAATAACTTGGATTGTTACCTTAACAACTTAACTCGCATGCTTACCTGTTTGCCACTTAGGATTAGAAAGGTTAAAAAAACAAAAACAATAAGTTAGTTCTAACTTGATCAATAGTATCGAAAAAGATTAGGATGATAGTAGGTTAGGAAAACTTTGTTTAAAGCATGTCTAGGATGAATCATAAGTATTCAACATGGTGCAATTGACTTAGTGAAACTAACTGAAGCTACCCAGTACCACAGTTTAATCTAAACTTGTTAGACTAAAATATAGTATTAAGTTCTTTGAGTTGGTTGTTTTGAGAAGTTTTATCTTAAACATGTGATTACTTTAATGAAATCCATTGCGACTCATCATAGCCTAAAAGTTTACTTTATAAACTTCTTTTTGGTGAATCGCTAAGTTTAAATCTAACATAAAGTCAAATAACCTTCCTTAAATTGAATTTAATTAATAATCAAGATAAAATTAATTTAAACAATTCTGATTTAATTTGAAATTAATCAAGATAAAATTAATTTAAATAATTTTGATTTAATCCAAAATTAATCAAGATGAAATTAATTTAATTACTTTAATTAATCATGAAATTAATTAATAATTAAGATAAAATTAATTTAAACAATTTTAATTAATTCAGCTAATCCGAAATCAAATAAATAATCCAAATTTAATTAAAATTCTAAGTTAAATCATCTAAATTTAATTAGAAATATATTCTGATTCAATATTAAATAACAAAGAAAATCCTCAATTAACTAATTCAAATTCTATCATTAATAATTTAAGTGCTATGGTGCAACAACAGGGCGTTCAAGTTGTCACCTAATCATCTATAGTTTGATCCCCAGCTATGATATATTTACAAGGATTTTTCTTCAAATGGAGCCATAATCAAAGGATGTTGGGCTTCTGGGCCACTCGTCACGAGCGCTTTCCGATTTACCCTGGCGACTAGTGAGAAATTTTCATGGGACCAGGCTGATCGCCCCAGATTCGTCTATTATCTGGTTCATCATTTTTTATTAATAATTCGAGTTTAATTAAACTAGACAATTAATCAAGAACAAATCCATCTAAATCTAGATCAAATTAATTAAAGTATAAATAAAAATCTTTGATATATTCATTCAAGATAAAACTAATTAAAAATGATGATTTAATTCAAAATTAATTAAGAATCAAAATAATTAGACAAATCATGCTAATAAATTAAATTAACCATCTCTCAAAACTCATAAGATTATCAATATTTGAAAATTTAGAATAATTGAGATGCTAAGTAAATTAAATGAAAAGGTTTTTAAAAGGTTTTCAAATTTTATAGGATTTTTCTAGAAATATTTCCAAATTAATAATTCACATAATGTTGTCTAATGTTTGATTGGGTGTATTATATGTACATTTTCAAAATTTATATATTTTTGAAAATAATTGTTGACCAACAACTAAGCTTATAAATCTTTAAGTCAATCATAAACTCTTAGACCCTTAGATACATAGGTATATCTTTCTTATGGGTAACAAATAAATCCTAAGGAGTGTCAAGGGGAGCTTAAATTTTCAAAAAATGCATTATTGACTTTAAATATTTTGAAAATACATTATTGGAAAGCCTTTCAACAAAAAAAAATGAATTATGATTTTGAGAATAGTTTTAAAAATTGGTTGAAAAATATTTCCTTAGCAAAATTTTCAAATTTTTGGCAAGTTTTAAAATATAGTTAAGTTTTTTTGAAAAGTGTTTAAAAATATTCCTTGCTTTAAAAAACACTCTTTTTACCAATCTTTCAAAACTTTATTAAAAATTATTCTAAGTACTTAGCATATTTTTTTTAAAAAAAATCAAAAATACTTAAAGATTATGACTTTAAATGTTTTTGAAAACTATACTTAGAAATATTGTGAAAGTGCATTATTATCTTGAAAAATATTTCAGTTAATGCATTTTTGTCATGCCTTATTGCAAAATGCATTATCTGCTTCAAATATATTTTTGATGATCCCATTCTTTTTTTATGTGTGTCGAAAAGGGAGAAATGAGAGTAAAAGTTAATAGTAGAAATTGTTAGTATTCTTGAAAATTTTCAAAAATGTTAAACTCAAGGGGAGAGTTTAATTTGAGGAGGAGTTTTTTTTTAAGTTATTATTTTTAACTTAATTTTGAACCAGATTGTCAAATATCAAAAATAGGGAGATTATTGGTGCAAAGAGCACCAGAATCGAACCTATATTTTGATGTTGTCAATGGTTTAAAGTTAAGTCATGTTATGACCTAATGTGTTGACTAAGTGTGCAGATTGACTTGACGAATCTAAAGGACCAGACATCAAGCAGAAGTCCAATTGGGTCAACAAGACTAGACAACTAGTAGAAAGCCTAGATGAGTTAGAAAGGACCAGACGCCTAACAAGGAAGTTCGATTTGGTCAGCAGGACCAGACAACTAGCAGGAATGCCTGGTCGGTCAAAAGATCAAAAGTCAAAGGAGGTTTAACAACTAATAAGTAAGATAAGTAAACTAGAGTGGAGAGATCCGATGAGAACGCATCCCAATGTGGGATAATTTAGGTGTTATCCAACTTAGAGCCTAATGAAAAATCTAAGTTAAGATCAGACTAAATTCTAGTTAAGGTTAGATAGGATCTAAGTCACATACTTTACATATATCTATTTGGTTCTAACTCTTTGTTGCAGGAATATTTTGTATTTTGTTACAGAATCCAATAAACGAATCCCAATGAATTCAGAAGTAAGATTCAAGCGACACAATGATCAACATGTTCAATCAACTTATCATTAGGATCAATTGATCGAACCACATGGATAAAGACAGTGACCTGATCGAATCAATCGACTGATTGTCAAGGATCCATCGATCAGACCATATGGATAAGAACAGCGAGCTGATCGGATAAGCCAAGGGAGGTTTGATGGATCAGTCGACTAATAAAGGGTGTTCAGTTGACTGAACATAAATCTCATCCGAAGGTGAATTTTGGACGGAAAGTAGGACAAGTTCAAAGGATCCGTCGACTGATAAGTAGGATCAGTATACTGATAAAGTTTGAACCTCGAAAACCAATCCCTAGTTCATGGGATCGGATAAGGAGAGGCTTTGCTATAAAAAGAGGGGCTCGACGTCCAACAAAAAAAACTCTAATGGCAATTCTCTCGACTCTCTACGCCCATCTCAAGTGTCTGTGCAAGCTGCGTTTCGAGTCGAATCCCTCCGACAACCAGCAAGATACTCTACATCCTTTTGTTTTCGATAACCATTTACTTTCAGCATTGAATTCTGTTAGGAGAGTTGTAAAGAAGTGTTACAATCTCCTACATCGTGTAATCGCATTCTCCCTGTTGAGAATTCTCAAAAAGAGAATTTTAGTGGATTGTTTAACGAAAATGGTCCAAGGGATCGTGGGCTTTGTAGTAGTAGTCGTTGGAGCTACGAACCAAGTAAAAATAAAAATGTTCTTACTTTTTATTGTGTTCTTCCTATTTTATTTTTTCGCTGCATACGTGTTGTCTTGAAAGTGTTTCAAATTCAAAGAAATAATTTTAAAATGAGATTCACCCGCCCCTCATTATTCTCAACCCTACATTTACAATCATAGAGGATAGACTATAATATTTATATTTTAAAATATCATAGAGGGTAAAATGGACTCTATGGCATAACATGTTATATTTCATAATGAACTCGTCTAAAAATATGTTGTCCTACTTATTTTCATTAAACAAATTATTTAATTAGCGATAGTATAAATGTGATTGTATAGATTTAAGTAATAGAATGTACGCCCATAATATAATTTTCAAAGTCCACACAGAAATATTGTCCTCTTAATCATTTTGCTCCACACAAAAAGGAGATGTTGATAATCCTCTTATCTATATTGCAACTCGTTTGACAATGCTATAACTCTCCCAAGAGATATGCTGGAGGTAGATTTGAAGTACAATTTATGCACACTTAGGGTTAACTTTTAGAATATTCGTCCCTAATGAGATTCAAATCTTGATCTTCTTATTGATTCCCCTCAGTGATTTACCATTGCACTATACTTGTGGAGACTCCGTTGCATTTACAATCATATAGTGCAAACTGTCATATTTTAAAATATTATAAAGGGTAAAATGAACCCTATGGCACAACATGTAGTTATATTTCATAATGAACTCGTCTTAAAATATATTGTCCTATTTATTTTCATTGAACAAATTATTTAATTAGAGATAGTATAAATGTGACCTTATAGATTTAAGTAATAGAATGTGCGTCCATAATACAATTTTCAAAGTCCACACAGAAATATTGTCGTCTTAATCATTCTTCTCCACATAAAAAGGAGATGTTCATAATTCTCTTAATTATCTATATTGCAACTTGTTTGACAATGTTATAACTCCCCAACGAGATGATGCTGGCGGTTTTCCTCTTAGTTCATCTATTGGGTAAATTCAGAGTACAATTTATGTATACTTAGAGGCCAATCTCTCTAGAATATTCATCCTAGTGAGATTCAAATATTAATATTCTTATTGATTCCTTGAGTGATTTATCATTTCACTATACCCGTGGAGACTTCGTTGATGCATTTACAGTCATAGAGGGTAGGCTGTAATATTTTAAAATGTCATAGAGGGTAAAATGAACTCTATGACACAACATGTAGTTATATTTCATAATGAACTCGTCTAAAAATATATTGTCCTACTTATTTTCATTAAAAATATATATATTTAATTAGCGATAGTATAAATGTGACGATATAGATTTAAGTAATAAAATGTGCGTCCATAATACAATTTTCAAAGTCCACACAGAAATATTGTCCTCTTGATCATTCTGCTCCACATAAAAAGGAGAAGTTTATAATCCTCTTATCTATATTTAGGCATGAAATGTGCAACACGTTTGACAATGCAATGACTCTCCAAGAGACGATGCTTGAAGTTTCTATTTTATTGGTCGAGACAACACAAAGACTTCGCTGAGTCTTCATGCATGTGGTAGTGTTTCTATAGATCAAGAGACTACTCAATATGAAATGCTAATAGCAAAATATAATATGGTTCAGACACCTCACTTCTACTATATGTTCAATAATATATTTGGTGCAGCCCTCATGGGTATAGTCGAGTTGGTATTTGGGCAGGGCTTGTCATCAGAGAGACATGGTTCGATTTCCGACAAGTGCAAACTAATACTGTTTCGAGTTATCTCGTGTCTCCTGTCTAGGAAGGTTGCTCGGCTAAGACTGAATAAGCCATCGTGATTTACCCCCTTCCAGAGTTTGTGGAATCACCCTGGAGGGGCCGCTAAGATGACGACTTCATTTTTTATCATCAAATAATATATTTGTTGCATCACAGCTAAATGAAAGTATTCACCAAATTATAATCTATGATAAATATACATATTAAATGAGAAAGAAAGAAAAAATCAAAGAAAAATAAGATAAAATTTATTTAAATATAGATGATAATATAGTATGAAATAGAATCCAATTGAAAGATCTATAGATAAAATTTAGTTGTTATTGTATTCATTTATATAATATATAATATAATCAGAAAGGTCTATAAATTAATGATGACAAAGATGAAATTCAATTCAATCTATGAGATTTTCACAAGTTAGTCAGAGTGCTTGACTAGTTTAAATTGTACTATACCACTCATGTTAACTAAACTTAGCCTTCAAGTCATATCAACTGTAATTTCCATTGCAGGTTCTGTTTAACTTTTTTCCTCTCTGGCTTTCATCATCTTTCTTCATATGTTTATGATTTCTGACTAAGTCAGAAGATGATTACTTTAATGAAGAGATCCAGTTTGGATAAAAGGAGGGTTCTTGTTCTACTTCTATAGCCAGAAAGTGCAGCTCTCTTCCTATTTGTGTGGAGAAGGGAGTAAAGATCAGAGAGAGAATGTTCATCAGCAGGGTTTGGATTGTGCTTACAGTTTTTGCAGGAGTTAGGACAGCTCTTGGCCAGACAGGTAAGGATGAAATCTGTAATTTGAGAATTTTTATTGCTTGAACAAATTCGGTAGTCGAAGTTTGTTTGTGGTCTTTAACATGTTTGAGTTTTTGCTCAAGAGTTTTCGATATAAACTCTTTCAGAGTTTTCATGAAAACCTGCCACTTTTCTCTGCTCCTCTTCTGCTCTATTGGTTTTGTTGTGTTGATACTCAATTTAGGAGGCAGCTTAGATTCCAATCAAAAGAGCTTGAACTTAAAACTAACAAGATTTGTGCCATTTCTGCAAGAAAGAAATCAGTTGAATTTAGTCTCTTCACCTTTTCTGAGTTAAAAAAAGAAACCAGTTGCGTTGACAAAATACACAGGATAATACAGAGTGTGACAAAACAAATGAAAGTCAACTACTCCACCCTTTGTGTGGGTCAGTTGTACAGATGATAATAAAAGGAAAAATCCAACAACTAAAACCATGTTATCTGATCCAAGTATTAAGCTTTTTATTAGATCTCATGAAGGTTTGACTGATGATTAAGATATTTGTTTGGAGTAACTTCTTGTTCTAACAATTCATGGTAGACACATTGGATCCTGGCAAATCTTTGGTGGATGGCCAAACCTTAACCTCTGCAGGAGAAATCTTTGAGCTGGGATTCTTCGCACCGAGCTATTCGAGCAACAAATACTTGGGAATATGGTTCAAGGAAATCATTGACCACCCTATCGTATGGGTAGCCAACAGAGACATCCCTCTCAACGCCTCCACAGGACTGTTGAGTCTCACTGCAACTGGAGATCTGTTACTGCTAGATCAAGCTGCAAATGCTACTGTTTGGTCGGCAGGCACATCGAACGCCAGCAGCTACCCTTCACTCAAGCTCTGGGACTCAGGAAACCTCATCTTGACCGACAACACGTCGGGTAACATCTTGTGGCAAAGTTTTGATCATCCTGGCAATACTTTTTTGCCCGGCATGAAGATTGGAGTGGACATCAGAGCCAAGCTCAATAGGAATCTCACAGCATGGAAGAGTGTATCTGATCCTTCTCCAGGGGAGTACACCTATGGCTTGGAAACTCGCGGAGTACCTGAAGCCTATACATGGCAAGGAACCTCTCCGTTCTTTCGAACAGGACCATGGGATGGCCAACGTTGGAGCGGCCGTCCTGATATGGCCTCAAACAATGTCCTTAAGTTTCAGTTTGTCGATGACAAAGATGAGATATACTACACATTTGAAGGCCTGGACAAGAATTTCCTAGGCCGAGCAGTTATCAATGAAAGTGGACAATTGCAAAGATTTGTTTGGTCGAATTCGAGCAACCGATGGGACCTTTATTGGTCAGTTCCCTCAGATCCTTGTGATGATTACGCCAATTGTGGAGCAAATGGGAATTGCACAACCAACTATTCGCCTATATGCCAATGCTTGCAGGGTTTCAAACCTAAGTCACCTAAAGACTGGAACCTTAGGGAGTATGCAGACGGCTGCGTGAGGACAACACCTCTGAATTGTTCATCAGATGGTTTTTTACATCTGCAAAATGTGAAGCTGCCTGTCACTCTCAATGCCAGCACAGCGAGCAACATGACACTCGATGAGTGCCGAGATATGTGCTTGAGACACTGTTCTTGCGTGGCGTTTGCTATGATCAGAAGTAACATGTGCGTCTCTTGGCCTGCTGATCTAATGGATATTAGGGCGTTCACGCAAGGAGGCAATGATCTATACATTCGGCTTGCAGCTTCTGAATTTGGTAAATTTCTCTTCGCATCACGAAATCTCAGTTTACAAGATAAACAAATATCAGTTTCATAGCTGGCTCGACTGTCTTTGATCATGCTCAAACTTTTTCTAGTTCTATCTTAAGCATTTCGACTAGAAAATAATCGTATTTCGTAGAATTAGTGTAGTATTTTCAGATTTCTAATATCAACTTCCTCAGCAGATTCACTAAGTGATTCAGGAAAGAAGAACTCACTGGCAATGATAGTCACTATTCCGGTACTGAGTTTCCTTTTGCTTCTATTTGTCGGTTCATTCTTAAAGTTGAAGAGAAGCAAGCTCGGTATGTTTACTACTCTTGAATCCACTTGTTTGCCAAATTTTCGATCTTGTTCATATGTCCAACCTAATTTAAAAGTTAGCTAACATTTACTTGATGTTAGTACATACAACAACCACTAAATGTAGAGAATGAATTTATTTCTCAATAACTTTGAACCAGTTAAAGTAGTAAACTCCTCTACTTCGAAAGAAACAGAGCTGGAGTTGCCTTTATACGATATGCATTCAGTAAGAACTGCCACTAATGGATTATCGAGAGACAATATAGTTGGAATTGGTGGATTTGGCCTGATTTACAAGGTGAATACCTCGTATATTTATGTATTTGTAAGTTGATATAACCGTTTAATGTTATTGCGGCATTAACCTTTGCCGAGACTATCAGGGTAAGCTAGAAGACGGACAAGAGGTTGCTGTGAAAAGATTGTCCAAAGATTCTGCACAAGGTATAGATGAGTTCAAAACTGAGGTTTTAATCATCGCTAAACTACAACATCGGAACCTTGTTCGTCTACTGGGTTGCTGCATTGAGGATGAGGAAAGAATGTTGATTTACGAGTACATGCCAAATAAAAGTCTAGATACTTTCATATTCGGTTCGTCCTGAAACTATGCTTATTCTATATATTTAAGAGGATTTTGGTTTTTTCTTCTTAATGACTAATCCAGATTGAACATTCAACAGATAAAAGCAAGAGTGCATTACTGAATTGGGCAAAGCGCTTCGACATCATACTAGGAATTGCTCGAGGCCTCCTTTACCTCCATCAAGATTCTCGACTTAAAATCATTCATAGAGACTTGAAGGCAAGTAATATTCTCCTTGACCACGACTTAAACCCAAAAATTTCAGACTTTGG